>CM049317.1:75174890-75774890 GCA_026874595.1 Sipunculus nudus | reverse complement strand
AGACATACACATTTACGTTTTTTGCATATAGTAACATACTTGTATATATGTCCGTAATATATTTGGGGAAAGATATTTATAAAGATACCCGCTGCTTTTTTCTATTTCTTGATAAATGTAATAATATTCAATAAGCGGAAACCTCTTAAGTGCACACCTTCAAAAATATGATGCCTTATGTTTTTGATGAAGTTTTAGTTTATATCTGTCACTTTAATACAGTAAATTCTCTTTAATAATCCCTGTGAATAATAAATGCATGTTTTAATAAAGCACGGGCTTATCTGGAGCCCATTTCTAATGATGCGTATCGTTATAAACAACCATATTGTTTCCAATATGTATAACCCAATTATAGATCCGTGAGAAATGTGCCGAAAGAAATACTTTCTTGAAATTAAACTTACTATAGAGACATTAACCTTACACGGGACATTAGTAGAGTCAATAAATATTTTATATAATTACAGTTTCAGACAGGCACACAATGTGCCTCATTAATAAAAAAAAACAACCGATAACCTTTTTGAGTATGTGACGTTCCCGGACGTCTCTAGAGAGTCACTTCCCAGGTTTTATAGCTAAAATTTCAATTGTAAGCAATGAACAGTTTGTAAGGAACCAGGAAATCATAAAGGGGTGCTTATGAGCTCAATAACGGTATATCACAATATTGTTGCATTATGTGAAGGTTTGGTACAGAAAATATTTTAATAAAATATTATATATTGAGTTGTTACTTTCTGCGTCTTGTTTATGACCAAAAATGATAAATTCTATAACGTGTACGTAATCTAACAGAACCGGAAACATGGTCATATAAAACAACTGGTAAATACCCATTCACTTGGAAAATGTAAATAAAAGAAATAAAAATACCGAGATTGCTCTTGGCCATTGTCACATGATACACCATTTTGTGAAAGATGAAAAGTCTCATTGACATAAATGTTCCAATCATTAAACCTTGGTCTTCAATCTAACTACCCCCCACATGAGTACTCTAAACTTATACTTCATCAATATAAATGTAGTTTTTTACTCACCCTTCACAAGATACAATTTTGGTTTATGATAAAAGCATGTTCAAATAATAAAATCTTAGTTTTAACCCCTAACCCAAACCCGCGTACTCTAATCTTCAATATATATATATATATATATATATATATATATATATATATATATATATATATATAAGACAGAGTTACCCTCCGTTGTAAAGTGCTCTGTGGCCTACAGACTAGGCCAGAGCGATATAACATTGAAGAAAAACAACAATGAATTTACAGTGTTGTTATTCCTTAGTGTTTTATATATATATATATATATATATATATATATATATATATATATATATATATATATATATATATATATTATGCAGAATGAACTAAACTAAGTTTTCAAGGCATTTCATTACTAATAAGTTTTGCACGACATGCACAGGGCGTGTGGTACTCTTCAGATGTTATAGATTTTTGGTGTCCGTTGCTGCGAATCTCGGTTGCTGGGTCTTTGTTTATTGTAAGGTCAGTGGGGTCAGGGTCAGCGGTACAGTATTATTTATCTTTGTTAAGGGCCGGCATCTGGTTTTGTCACCAAGTCCGAGTGCCGGGGGTTGCGTATAAGGTAACCCGAGTTTAATAATACGCCTCAGTGCTAAGCTCTTTAATAAGCCTTGTGATAATAAATGCTTGTTTTACTAAAGCACGGGCTTAAGTCGGTTTCGTACACCTAAAGAGACAAGAAAGTGTATCAAGGAGTTATAAAAGAATAGGGTAATATGACTGAGCCCCTTCAATGACAAAAAATTCAATTTTGGTAACACCAAACCCACATTAAATATAATGATTCATGATGACTGGGTTCCAGGTCACAGAAAATACGGCGAGTTTTATTTTGGTGAATGTTACATTAATTAATAAAACATATTACTCTATTACAATCGATTAATATATTAATTTTTTAAAATCCGTTTAATCATTTGTATGTTGTTTATTCATCAGAAAATATACAGAATATACGAATAAATATCACTTGTGGCCTACCCTTCCCACACAGGATCCTGGACAGCTGAGCGGTAAAACGCTGGTCTTCCTGCGCTGGCGACCCGAGTTCGATCCAAGGTGCTGCCATGAGAGTTGGTTGTCGTGGCCCGTTGGTGGTTCCCTCCGGGTTCTCAGGTTCCCTCCACCTCTCTCACTACGATCTTCAACTCTATCATAATCTTCTATTTTCGCCTTAAGGTAACACCGACATAATAATTTTCGCTTTTTCACATGTTTTACCAAATCCCCACTTGTTCATGTATAGACCGAGATTCTTATAATACCTGTGTGTGTCCCAGGCCGCCAGTCATCTGCGCTATTTAAAAATACACCAGAAAATTATATCATGTGTACCTCGATTGCGAGCTACAGTGAGTTCAAGGCGCCACCACCAGATGTCGCCTCCGCCTGGTCGCAGGATCTAAAAAATCGCTCCCTACTTTGGACGACCTCTGGTACCCCTAGCGGTTGTTTAAAATATTAGTATGATGCATAAACCCCACACACATTCACTGTCACGCGTATTACGCATGTGATGCACCTAATAACCCCGGTCCTGCCTTCTCACCTGGGCCTGTCAATTAGGTACACACGGGTCGGCAGGGACGCAATATGGCGATGTAACCTTCAATATATAATTGTTTACAGACTCAGTCTGTCAAACTTTGTCCGATTTTCTGGAGACCTAAGACTGACTCGAGCGCCGACTTTACTTTCAGTCAGTCAGTACCCCACCTACATACAAGTTGCGATATCCAGGAGTTAAGACTAACAAACAATTGTAAAGGCAATTCCGGAGAATCCCAAAACGGTAAAAATAGCGAATAACTGTATGAATTTCCTTTAATTTCAACTTTATCCTCGAAATTGGATTATATTTTTCTGTTTTTTTTTTCAATATGAGATATAGCCGCTGGCGAATTGGGTTCGATCCCGGGCATGGCTATAAGAATGGGTTGTAGTTGCCCGTCCAAGGCCGGTGGTTTTCTCCGGGTTCTCCGGTTTCCGCCAACTCTACAGAACGCTACAATCTGAGCCATGCAAAGTGCCGCGATTAGTTATAATAACTACTTGTACAATCCAGGTAAAATAACTAAGTTTATAAAAAAAAAGAAATAAAAGCCGTTTGAAAAGAAAATGGAAGCAGCATTCCACCATATAATCATACAATGGTACATGCCATAAGTTTAATTTGAAATATTATGCATGCATCCTTTTTATAACGATTCAGGAGGAATGAGATATTTTTTATACTTTCTCCTTTATGCAATCGACACGTTGCATTGTATACCTGCCATTTTATGCCGGCTGCTGTGCAGTAGAACAGAGGACACACAACTAAAGAACTTTGAGGTCGACTCATACCTTGGTGTAACGAGTGTAGTTCGGGGGATTCTTCTGTGTTATGACCTAGCAACAGGGGTTAGTATTCACCAAGGAATCAAAGTTGCAGTAGGCACTGGGCTTAGTTGACGCCGGGAGAGGAATATGAGAGGAAGCGTATTTACCGCGCTCTCACGTAGTCCCAGAATGAATGAAGTATCGGTGGCCACAACAGAGAAAAATTCTATTAGAAATCCCGTTTTGTGTCAGAAAAATTCCCTTTAGTTTTGAACGGGTTCCCTGAAAGGAGTGAGACGAGAAACAATTGATCAAGAGTTCTGCTGTGAATTAAGCAGCTAACAAATCACGTTTCAGTGTTATACGATTAAACACATCATGTATGTTTGAAACAATTATACAATTTATTATTTCCAACGTAAGGTCAGATGTATAGTGTCTCCAGGTTAAATGCCTATTTACGTTTTAGTTAGTATTCCTACTGTAGCGGTTTAATGGACATAAGGAACAGATGGGGAAAACGAAGGCAATTGGATGTGGGAACAAGCAGAAGGCCACCTTCTCTAAACGGATTTCCGGTGACCCAGACAACTTCTGGGGACAGGAGGAACGTATGGCGTTTTTGAATTCAGTTTCAAGTTCTTTGAAAGTGGTGGCTGTCCTGTAGATAAAGCAGCATTGCGTGGGAAAATGGCCGAATGCATTTTCATAACAGACCCTTAACAAACGAGAAACCGCACGTCCTAAGTATTGCATAAATCTGCACTTTGAACAGGCTGCAGGAAAAGTGCTGAAGGCCAAATGGATTAGACTTAATAACAGACCAGTTACCCCAAGTCTTAAAAAGCGTATGAATCTACATTTTACATAGACTGTAGGACAAGTGCTAACTTAAAATATTGATGAATGCAGTGATAACAAAATGATGATAAATCCTGTTTTTACAGGTGGTAAAGTTTTGAATAAGGATGACAACACAGTATACAGGAAGGGATGACCAAGCTTCTCTTTCAATGAGGTGTAGACATGTGCAAGTCTCATCGAATGCTACAAACACATCTTATCATCAGCCAACTTTGTACACAGATGTTTCCCTAATATTCTAGTTTATGTAATGAACACTTCGATGGGAAGAGTAGAAAACTTCAATAACCAAGGATAATCTTGGATGATTTAAAGTGGAACCTTATCGTGAGCAACAAAATACAGGAGTATACTCATTATCATAATATACCTTTTGTTTGGATTTTGAGAGCGTTAACAAATAAGTCTAGTATATATATATATATATATATATATATATATATATATATATATATATCCTTGCATGAATTTTAATTCCAGTGCATAAATATGAAATAAGAGTAATTATATAGAAATATAATTTTTATTATTAGAATATTTAATAATTCACTAAACAATACAGCATTTGGAGAGAGACGACATCTAAGCGTTTATTTAAAGATGTGAGATGGCACAAAAACACGAAGGCAAAAAAGATACACAAATCTACACGCCTTTTATATATCATGTCACTATGTTATGTCATTATGTTATATAAGATACTCTGGGAACATAATAACGACAGTCGAAGCGCATTACTCATTTTTACCAAGTTGTCCCATTTGTTGTATTTCCAGTGCTGAACAAATCGCCGTCATAGTGAACTGTTTGGCCATATTTTGGATTATTTATCTCATACGAATTACGTGCTAGGCAAGACATTATTATTCACTGGGTTACCGGCGGATTGACTCTTGCAACCTTTGGCCAAAAAAAATTTTTATACTGTGTATTTTGCATTGAAAAAAAAATATCCCGGATAATATGCCGAAACAGCTACTGGTGTAGACTAAACGTGTTCTGTTTGGGAGAGTGGCTCAAAATATGCAAAATTTCCTATGTTGGATAATTGACCGTTTACTTTGCGAACGGTAACTTGATTGGTTGTTCGTAAGTCCAATGATTATTCATTGAATGAATATGCGACTCAGGTCCCATAAAGTTCATCGAGATGTAAATTTTTGCATTGGACAGATAATTGGATAGGGGCTCCTATTAAAAATGGACTTCTGTCCCACAGAGGGCCGCACTTTGTACCGTGTGACCTGTGACGTGACGCCATAATGTGGATGACGACGGCATTCATATTGATTCCGGGAATTAGCTTAATGGAGCGATGCGTATTGTCGTGTGCCACGCCCACACAGTGTATCATGGTACAAATATTACTTAAAATCAAATCAGATTGTTAAAACACTGATTCTTGCATTACGGTCCTTATACACTTTTACTCTAATATAAATAAACACCTCTCAGCCCGTGGTCACTTATCATCTAACGAAGAAGTCTGTGCGCTTCGAATTCGTGTGTGATAATAAATAAGTTATTCTAAAGGTAAAAGGTGTCTCTTTATATATATATATATATATGTGTGTGTGTGTGTGTGTGTGTGTCACTCTTGATCTAAAACTGATCACTCTTACTCTTTATATCAATACATTTATTATCATATATATATACATAAACATATATAATTCTACAAGCAACTCATAATTTATGAATTTGATGAAATAGATACTAAGTACATTAGATTTTTAAATATAAGTATTAATTAAGAACAGAATAAAGTCTTCTGAATGCAAAAAAAAAAAAATAAAAATAAAAATCCTTTAAATAATTTGTGCAACAACATACAATAACTTCATTGTCTTGGTGCATACAAAACGATGACGGGTAGATTGCATTTTATCCAGATTAGAAAAAGTTTCAATTAGCATACATTGAGAATTTTGCTGCAGATATTACAGGACTTGTTTCGCTCAGTCGTCCTTAATAATTTCTAATGTGTATCTCAATACACGAGCCATATATGTTAAACATACAAGACAAGCAAACACGACTTCATTTGTTGATATTTTTTTGCATTTTGATTCCGCGAATATAAATGAGCAACTATGAATGGCCGAACATATTTCCTAAACTCATTCACGCTTCACTGAATATGCTTCTATGTGCATGTCATCTGAACCTTTGAGTAAAAAAACTGACATGATTTAGAACCGTGTCTAGGTTTGGCTTTCTGTGTTTACTTACTTGTTGAGGCTCACATTCAGCCGATGAGCATATAGAGAAGGGATGAGAATTGCGCAGGATATCATAGCTACGTTCACCTGGAAATGAGGTATATTCTGTTATTTTGATATTATGGAACACTTAACACAGGAGAATATGATACGATGGTTGTCAAAGGTCAGCTAGACACAGCTTTATACATATATTAGCGGAACGGATCGTTCTGTCAGTGTACAATAACATGCTCTATTTATGTCTGTATTCTGTTGTCTTGTGGGCAAAATTTTGTTTGGATAGTAAATTAACATATACAGGAAATTATTCCGTTGAGTCTTTTATGAACTTGACGGAACATTATTTACTACCTTTATTACTCTCAATGTTACCTTACCTGAAATGTGTGGAGAGGTCTATGCTTATTCGAAAGGGGGGATTTATTGGCAATGAGGTATAATTTATATAAGTTCATTATATATGTGTCTGCCGGTGTTTACGTGTGTGAGAGAAAAAGGGATGTAGAGATAAAATTAGACGAAGCCAACGTTAAATTAACTGTTGAATTATTGATGATCACGAATATTTGTGATTCTAAAACACTAATACAATATTGGTTATTCTTGTTGTTAGACAACTTGAGCCAACTAAACGTTATAAAATGGCGTGAATTTCGAAAAAATGTCCAGTTATTAAGTTCCCGTATTGGGTTAAATGTGTTTGTCTTAAGCTAGATGTTTCCCATATGATTAACAGTTTCCTTTATAATAAAGTATTTGATTAACCAACGTTTTTCATGAAAATAATATTTGAATTATTATCAGATCAATCCATAAGGCACTGTCGTTATGCTAGACACTTTGATCAGTACATTTTGGGTACAAGAAAGAAACATGAATGATAATCTTTATCGTTATTTCCAAAAAAAATAATAAAACGACATTATAACCTTCAATGTCATATTTTTAGGTCTCTTTGGGTAATTGAGATCTGTGTGATCTGTCTGTTGTCGATGATACTATATGATCCAATCAGCGGTGAGTCATTTATTTCTATATTATTCAGGGGTTTTGTGTAAATACAGGTTAAACGCCATTTATGCCTAATATTGATTCACTGAACACATGCCATGTGTTTTCAAGGTTTAGATCTTATGTGTATAATATGTGTGACAATGATACTTCTTATATAACCACTACCTACCTGGATATTATTAAAGAGCCACAGTTTAGGTATTGCATCTCATTTCTCCGACATCTTGTAGTATCATACTACAGTTTTATATACTATTCGCTAATACTGATCTTACAGTATAGGTTTTAGTGACATAAATTCAATCAATGACAGCGTTTCTGTAAGATTGATGTTGCTCGTCGGGTCACTTGAAGGAATACGCCAAATAAATTTTATCAGTTTTAAGTTTTATCAGTCTTTCAAAGATGCGTGTAACATTACATAACGAATAATATAATAGACATATTCCAGGGACCTTGGACACTGTAAATAATGTTAGGTTAGTTGGTCAGGAAATCTGACCTTTATCTTTCTTACTGTTTCTGGGTATAGGGATGAATTACTTTAAAAATACAAACAATAATGGATACGCAAGAACAGTCAAAATTGAACAGTGGAAAAGCTTCCATTCTGGAAGGATATGTGGAAGTGCAGTCCAATTTAAGGTAATTTGGATAAGCATAAAATAAAATTCAGTCTTATAGGGGTATATGGATAGAGAATTTTAATTTAAGTTTATTATATCACAAAAGTATGAAAAATTCTCATGAAATGTTCAGGGCAATTTGAGAATGGGAAAAGGAAGAATCGAATAGATTTTGGTGTGGACCCGGTATATGATCCGGATTTAGGAACTCCGTCGTGGATGGGTATCATCCAGCAATAGGGACCACACACATGGCGGAGGCTTGCCTTTCTTAGATTGCAGAATTTTAGTCTTTTCGATTGTTCTACTTGCAAGAATTATGTATGAATTCTATAAGCACTCCATGTACACTTCCTTACCTGAGGCAAGGTGCTGAGCCCTCCTTTCTTTGATCCTATATCCGTCCTTGGTCTCATAGGGAAATATTAAACGAATACCAGGATAATAGAAGCCATATGTTGAATAACGCTGTAAAATCATAGGCTTCCTAAAAATAACAAAAAATAAACGTGATTTAAATGGATTAAATAAAATATATTTAAATTAATATATATATATATATATATATATATATATATATATATATATATATATATACGGAATACATGTTAAGCTGTCTTTTAGAACTTTAGCACTCTTGTATTGGGTTCCATTATGTACATTGAGGTTCTGGTCTGCCCGACCTCATTGCTTCCGCCGGCCCTTTAATAACAGGACTGTTTATAAACTTGACATTTTGATATAAAACAGAGAAATGCGCGTTAATAGTTGTATGTTGAGTTGAAGTGCTTTCCATTACACGAGCACCACTGGACTGTCATGTTGTTCAATGTGTTGAGTAAATACATATTATGAAAAAGACCATAATAATTGGCCCTGGGCAGTAATGTGAAGCTTTAAACATATAATAAATCGTTACAAGGCGTTTAATAGAAGTTCCATATATATATATTTATATATATATTTATATATATATGTATATATATATATATATATAAATATATATATATATATATATATATATATATATATATATATTTAATGTAGGTGTAGCATGCCCGGCAAGGAAATTCGGTTGGCAGTGCCGGTATGACTGTTTATGTACGGGTTCATGTGACCGGGTGACGGGACAGTGTGAGAGCTGCTCAGGATCGACATGGGGACCCGGATGCCTATTAAGTAAATCCCCGTTGTTCATCTACGATTCAAAATATATGAAACTCAGCTATCGACATGGGCACATAATTTAGATTTCAGGTATTCTCTTGTAGAATAGGACTATGAATCTTTTATTAATGATGTTTTTAGATACAATGTTGTTCGATTCTTTCTTTTGATCCATTTTTTAAGCAGATATCTCCGGCGAGTTTAATAGTTACAGAAAAAAGTGAAAACAAGATCTACTAGCGAGTTTCATAGATACAGACGTAATCTAGACAGTTATTTGTATGTTTATATCATTGTTTCACGCAGATTCATCATGTACTTACAATGACGATATAGGTAAGCAGTATCAAGGAAAACGTGCATTGGGCGACAATGGGGGTCTTTGTAGCACTTGGGCTACCAGGGTAACAGGCTATATAGCAGAGCAATTTCCAGATTCGGATTTCAGGAATGCAGGCGGCTACTGCCGAAACCCTGGTTATGATTCAAGTCCGTGGTGCTATACTTACCTGAATGAAAAATGGGAATGGTGCACCATGAAGTCTTGTAGTGAGTATGCTCTGTTATTTTATCAATAATATTTTAAATTAATTTATATCTTAATAGAAATTGTGTTATAAGTTAAGTTTTAATAATAATATATTCGTCATGGTTTTAACTGGTATTCACTTGAGATAGAAATATCTGTATTGATAGTGTTAAGGTTTTGTCGCGCTTATATTAGATGAGCGAGTTGTAATATATAATATTATAATTGTAGTGCTGTTAACAATTTGATATGATATATGAATTATGTGCATGTTTCACCTTACTACTGGATAGAATAAAACAGGCTTGTGTCCAATATTAAAGATAGTCTCATAGATCCAAAACCATAACAAAAAATGAACATTTCTGGTACGTCATCTGCCCTTTACATATTTTTAAACGTGTTTAGTCATAAAAAATGTAAAAGAATATCAGCATTAAAACAACATATATGATGGTGATGGCAAAAAGGCTTACTGTATAAACCAACCAATTATGAAATGGTTATAAGAATAAACAAAAGGTCTAAAAATGAAAATCACAACACCTTGTGGCACAGAATTATGTAATACATCATACATCGGTCAGGCGTGATTCATTTAATGCCGAACTATAGGGTTTGAACCAATATTTATTATGTAGAATGGTTAAAACTCTCAATGAATTGTCTGGATGAAGCATTCCAAAACACATTTTACTTCTTTGATCAATGATTATTATTTATTCGTAGCACACATTGAAAGTTGCCCTCTCTGTGAAAAGGGTTTATTTTAGATAAAACGTGCTTACTATATTTATTTTTAATGTAGCATGTCCCAATGGAAGGTTTGGAGTTAACTGCGAATCTGAGTGCCATTGCAGTGATAAACAGAACACATGCAACTCGGCAACGGGTGTGTGTCCTAGAGGATGCCATCGGGATTTTCAAGGAAGATCCTGTCAAGGTTTGTAAAAAATCTAAGAAATATGTATGTGTATTCAATGAAGGCATGGGTTATTAAGGAATGGAGTATCTCTAAGTGTCCGTATATTGTACATTGTTTGTGGTTATTATACATTTGTTTGTGCCTAACATATAATCTATTGTCGTTACTCGTAAATACATTCAAATTAAAATCAACACTATATTTATAAGGATGCTCCTCACATCGGTGTGCTTCCAGAAACCTTCAGCAATTTCAATTATTATACCCATTAAACAATCGTTATGAAAATGAGCAACCAAAATCCTTTCGAGGTGTCATGTATGTCTGTTTAATAAATCCAAGTTATGATATTCGTAGTTGTGATTTAAAGCAATCTATGTTCTACTCAGAGTGCAGAGACGGACGGTTTGGGGTTTTCTGTGATCCTTGCCACTGCCGGATCCCATCTGAGGTTTGTGACAAAACAACTGGTAGTTGCATGTCCGGGTGTGCAGCTGGATGGACCGGCAGTAACTGTAGCACAGGCATGAATATATATTATATAACACTGTATGAACCATGTAGAATTTACGACTTCGCTTTGACTTTGTTTACAAATTTATCCTAACAATATTAATAACAATATATTAAATAATTTAACAAATAAACAGACAACTTATTTATGCTTCACCATTGATAAGTAAGTACCTAAAATTACTTGATTTAATCATTGGTTATAAAAGATGTGGCATTTTCAAGAGACAAATACGGTTAAATGTTGAATGGACATAATAATTGTACAATTACAAAGGTAATTTGTTTAAAAAATAGAGCACACATTCGTCTGAATCTGTTGATTTTCATGCGGCATATGAAAATTATTAGTAAGGGCCAGACTGTGCCAGAGAATGCCCTGTTAACTGTGACAGGACGTGATTCTTATATAGGAGTTGTCGTTTTATTAATCATTAAAAATTAATAAACTTGGTGAAATATTTTAATGAATTAATTTGGTAAAATACTTTAAATATTTTAAATATGCAAACTCAGATGTTTCAATATAAAAATTAATATATCATTTAAATGAGGTATGCTATTTATCAAATAATATGGAAATTGTTATACAAATTATAATGGCCGTCAACAGAACATTAACCTCTGTGATCCAGACATTACCCGCGTACTTACGGTTTAAATGTATATATTAAATTTATATATTTTTAACTGTTACCTAGAATGTAAAAGCGGGAAATATGGACTAAGCTGTTCGGGTATATGCTCTGATCATTGTGAGGAACCTAATGTTTGTGACAAGATCACGGGCAGCTGCACGTGTGAAGCTGGCTATCAACCTTCTACGTGCCACGACGGTAGGTTTTATTTACGAGGCATGAGCAACGTGCAAGTATGAATAGCCGTGCGAAAATACAGCGAAACAAAATGAGTAATTAAAAGTAATGATACCATGTTACCCTCCTCTTTATACTTCCTTCTTCTAAATTTTATAACAGTTTTAAGATATAATTATGTTATTAAAATTTATCCCTTTTTTGTGTTATATAAAATTAAAAGATTTTTTAATATGGTGAAAGAACTGAAATATATTTATGTATTATTGATTGACAGTCTTCTTCACGAAAATTTAGTAAATATTTTATTATCCTTTCTGCATACTTCACGTAATTTAAATAATGATTTTAACGTTTGTTAGTGGAATAAATATGAACATATTAATCTGGCTTCATCATAGTGTAATCAAGAAAGCTGATTATTTTTTTATAAGTTGCTCATTTTCAATGTACACAATGTTTTTGATTAGCATGTGAAAAGGACCGGTACGGACTGAATTGTTCAGGTATCTGCTCTGATCACTGCGAGGAACCCGGAGTCTGTAACAAGGAATCGGGCACCTGCTCCTGTCAAGCG
Organism: Sipunculus nudus; assembly: GCA_026874595.1. Classification (NCBI taxonomy): domain Eukaryota; kingdom Metazoa; phylum Annelida; class Sipuncula; order Golfingiida; family Sipunculidae; genus Sipunculus; species Sipunculus nudus. The sequence goes on along the minus strand of CM049317.1, from coordinate 75,762,243 downwards.
GGCTACCAGCCTCCTACATGTCTACACGGTGTGTGACATATAGTATAAATTCTAAGGCTGAAGCCATATAAGCCTAAATAATTATTAAAAGTACACATTTACCCTTTGCCTGCCAAACAACAAAGATTTACATAAATTAATATGGTCTGTATAAGGATATCTTCTACATTCCTACAATCCTAGAAGAGTACTTATTATGATGATATAATATATAATTAATATTTTATTTTTCATTCCTAGTATTACAATCCTTATTAAAAAAATATGGATGTTTATTGTAAACAACGGCACAGATACATTAAGCTGGCTTTATCATTAAGAGAAATGATAAAAAAGTTATTCATATTACAATATGTTTTGCCGGGTTTAATAACACTTATTATTTACTAATATATAATGAATTAATAAGCATGTGGAGAAGGGCGGTATGGGTTGAATTGTACGGATACCTGCTCTGATCACTGCGATGTTCCCGGAGTGTGTGACAAGATAACGGGCACCTGTACTTGTCAAGCGGGATACCGGCCTCCGACATGCCATGAAGGTATGTGTCACACAGAATAAGATGTCCCACAGGTAAACTATTTAACGTAAAATGCTGTCTGGATTAAGGCTTTCATTAATCAGAAGAGACACTTAAACATAAGTTTTCGCCGCCTAGGTACAATCAGCTTTCGCGAAAAGTTGAGTTCACTATGGGATGTATCAGATAACATATTTCCCTTGTTTTAATCTCAGTTTCTAGTACATTAAATACATAAAACAGACACAAGAAAGTTAATTCAGTCATATTCACATGAAGTGTGTTTTTTATGTATGATTTATCAATACGGCTAAAAATAAGTCTGAGAAGTTATTGCTGTTTAAGTACAATATTGGATACACAGAATGCAGAGATGGTACGTTCGGTATGAACTGCGGCAGTAAATGTAGATGTTTGGTCACTACTGAAGATTGTAATAAGACAAGTGGTACGTGTACATGGAGTGGGTGTGCTGCTGGATGGCATGGACAAGGCTGTCAAACAGGTTATAAATCAATTTGAAGAGTCAACATACAACATCGACCAGATTTATCTTTCCTCTTCAAAATTGCAGTGAATTGGAAAGTTATCAACAACAAATTTTAAAGGAAGTGTTACAATTTCAACTGTAAAACACTCAAAAGATTTATCACTTGGGTCGCATTGTATAATTTTGTAAACCATTAAGCACGCACTAGATTGTATTTACACCGTTCACATTTGTCCTAAAGTCTAACGTTCTACTTTCTATCTTTCTCAGGCTGCAATCCCGGAACATACGGCATTAACTGTAATGAAACATGTCCTGAAAATTGCCTGGACACACTAGACTGTGACCCGAAGAACGGTAGCTGTGATTGTAAACAATTTTTCTCTGGAATACGCTGTGCCCATTCAAAGACGCCTCGTAAGTATTTCATTCAAAACACCAGTTCTGTTAAATTGTTTTTGTGCGTGTTAGAAAAGTCATAATCTTGATTTTTGGCTTATTATTTTCTTATTCCTGTGTATATTTTGTTTAAATATCACGGATTATCTGACAGAGACATGAATGTATACAGGGAGTGTTGTATATCACTTCTCTTCCACATGATTCAAATTCTTATATGATATGAGTGACACCTTTTAGATAGACTAAATTATGTTTAAAAGTATGTCTAATTAGCGTCACTCTTACTCTTTCCCTAAACTCCGACTACAGACTAAAACGGCTATACCAATAATTCTGGGGTCTCATTTGTAAGATTAAATCTAAATCATGTTAGCTTACAAAAGTACGCCAAAATGAATATTAATTACTATTTAACATGCAAAATAGAATATTAATTACCGTTTCATATATGTGGCTGTAATGACACCTCTCTGTTCGTTACATTTTCCTGACGACCAAACGCCTTGATTATCTCCCGAAAGAGATAAAAGACAACCAAACAGCTGATGGTGTCATAGATTTGGTCACTCACATGTAAATAAACACACACGAAGTCAGTTTCCTGAAATAATCTATTTTTTTTCCTCCAAGTTCCAGCAAACTCACCTCAAATGTCGGGAATCATCGCCGGAACGACTGCCGGTTGCGTTTGCTTATTAATCATTGTCATTCTGTTGGTGGTGTGGCTTAGGTAATGTATTCGTATATTTTACTTGTTTATACCCATCTTTCTGTGACTAATATGTCATACGATATGATAATCTATGATAAGGCTCAAATCCAAAATGCATGACACGATAAGCAAGTGAAATAAACTGTATAGATTTTATAAACTTTTATATATTTCTATATAAATTTACAGGCGGAGGGATAGGCATTCCGACTCCGGTTTTCGTCAAGAGGATTCGGTTAAAGGTAAATGATAATATCATACTTAATTTAAATATAAAACCAATATTATAGGAGAACGCTTACCATTATCTTACACACGAACACCTCGAAGATTTTTTTTTACACTCACAAAATATGATATCTGTCAAATAGATAAATGTGTGTTATTTGATTTCAATTTCTTTATATTTTTTAATTGAGAAATGAAAGTTGTACTGTCGTATGATATATTCCCGCCGAAAGAAAAAGACCAACACTTTGAAGATCTTACAGAGACCTTTGGTGAGTCAGGCAAAAACCCTGACAAACAACCTAATACTGGAGCACCAAACCAGGACGAGGGGAATGAGGCTGCTAGTTCTTCTGCTCCTGTAGACCTTGATGCCGTGTACTGTAACCTACTAACAGAGTATGACAAGACATCCATCTCTGTCAGTCAGTTCCCAGATTATATCCGGTTTATGACGGACACTCCAGGCGGATTTGAGGATGAGTATAAAGTGAATATAGAACTTTTACCTGTGTGCTCTGAATACCCCTTTTTTGGCTTGTTACCTCGTCTTGGGTACCTCTGATTCTATCTGTCCATGATTTAACCATATTTTCAGACTTAAAGACAACCCACCCATAAAATTATTTTTGTTATAACTTTGTAAACAATTAAACATTCTTTACTGAAGAATGATTTACATGACTGAATGGGTAAAATAATAAATCACTAACGCGCGTTTTCTTTATACAAATGATACAGATATTATATATATATATATATATATATATATATACATATATATATATTGAAGTCGACAAGTAGCTATTAATCTCTTTATCACATTATTTTCTAGGCCATTTCCATCGAACCATCCGCTGATGTGACTGTTGGTAAAATGGAGGTAAATCGATCCAGAAACAGGTTCAGAAATATCATCCCATGTTAGTATATTGTATACAACATTGTGCGTGTCTTTCTCAACATCAGAACGTCTATTAACAGATTCAAGAGTCAATAAAATTAAAATTTTAAACACATAAAAAGTAAAAAACTCGTCCTTCTTTCATGAAATTTCAATAAATAATGTCTCTTACGTATCAGCACAAATTTTTCTTTTTCCAGACAATCATAACCGCGTGAAGCTTCAGACGTTTGGTGATGATCCCGTGTCTAGTTACATCAACGCCAGCTACATTCCGGTAATTCACACGTGAACATGTCCAACAAATACATATAATGAAATCTTATTATTCCTTTACGCATTTTATACAAAGGAGATAGGTGTATGTGACATTTCCTTCAATCCTGTGCAGTGTTTCTTGCAGAAAACAGTTGATCGAAAGGATATAATTCTATGTGTCAACAAATGATTGTTTTTATTATTTTCGCAGGGCTATGGCGACTCTGTCACATTCATCGCCGCTCAGGGTGGGTGAACAGGTCTATGATTTTTTTCCCATTCCGTAAAACGAATTGACTATGACAAGTTTCCATCACGTAAAAAGAATAAACAATTAGGCTTGAATAACAAGTACACACAGAAAAAAATATAGTTGTTTAACAACCAATTGTCCGAAATAACTCTTCAATTGCTGAAAGAAGCTTTACACTCCAAGTAAAAGACATATTCTTATAACCCTTCTTTATCTCTAGTTGAAGCTTGTCGTCTTAAGATGACGTATGCAGTACCCTTTTTCAAGTGTTTTGTGTTGTGTTGTTTATCATCAAATATTGCTGCCATTATATCTTAATTTTTTTTTTACGAAGGTTTCACTTAATCGATGTTATGTAACTGCTTTGTAGCCATGCCTGGAAATTACCTGGGTTTTTATCTTGAACTTTCGGAAACGATGCAAAGTTGAAAAAAATGAGAAATTGGATCGTCCCGACGTAAGAATAGATAAAATGCTTGTACATGTAATTTACCTGTAAAATATATGACAATTTCTAACTCTCATTAGGTCCAGTGGAGGGAACCTTGGCCGATTTTATCCTCATGGTCTGGGAAAATGACGTTCCGCTGATTGTCATGGTAACAGAGCTTAAAGAATACAAGGCGAAAAAGGTATATAACATTTTGTAACAGTTTTAATTGCAATAAAATTTGTACCGAATAAGCATTTATAAAATTAAATTCGTTCATGTTTTCATTTATATACGACATTAATTTACATTTATACACAGTATTCTCCCAGTTTCGTCAGTTACCTGAAATAGGTATAAACGAAGCATTGTTTTGTAACATTTTCAAACAACGTACCCGGTATCAGAAATGTATTTACTCGAGACTGAGAAATATATTCACCTTTCAAGACTTCAAAGTATCTATCTAACGCGATAAAGACATTAAAACAAAAAGAGAGACTCTATGGTAGATGAATTTCCTGGCTATCTATCAGCTCTTTAAGCATCTGGACTACGTCCTCATGTAACACACTATACGTCTTTCAAAGGTGCCCAAATCTGTATTAATAGACCTGGTTTAATACAGATACTATTATATTATTCGTCGAGACGTAGTTTTTTAATTTATATTTTCAGGCTAAATGTGAACAGTACTGGCCAGATGATAAGAAACCGAAAGTATTTAACGAGATAATCGTGTCTTTGAAGAAAACGGAACAGAAGCCGCATTACATTACCCGGGAACTTATTTTACATAAGGTATTTAGTTTTTCTAATTCTTTTTACCTGTATCTTCCGCTTACTTCTATTTAACTCATCGATAAATTGTTTTAATAAATAGCCCTACCTATATTTGCATACAAGTACAGTATCGGAGTTTTTCCCTGATGAGTTCATATTCACACATTTACGTGAGATTATATGGAATATAATTTTAAAAATTCCTTTTTGTTCCAATGTGGAATCAGCTCCTTGGGTAAATTCAGGCAGAGCATTTTTTTTTTAAAATTCAATTATCCCTTGTGAAATATATCATACAGTGCTGTGAGATTAGTTAAATCCATTGTTTTTATTCCGGAAGGGTGAATAATGCTCTTTAACATCGATTACATATATCGGCATTAACACTTTCTGTGCACGATTCTAGGACGATGATATTAAATCTGTGAGACACATGCAGTTTATCTCCTGGCCTGACCACGGAACCCCTCTGAGTCCTACGGCTTTCCTGACATACCACAAAGAAGCAGCAAGTCACTATGACAACACACGAGGGCCAATGGTGGTACATTGCAGGTAGCATATATAAGTACAGCTGTGATGCATCAAGTGGTTTTAATTTCTTTTATTAATTTTTATGACCGTCTCTGAATACACTTTGATAAACACGTAATTCAAATTTTCTATGGAGCATCGCACTTTTTACTTTATAAAACATATATTATGGACAGTTTATTCTATCGCTCTTTGCTAATTATTTACATACATTAAGACAGGTAATTTTCGTATATACTTAATTTCTCTGGATTACATCATAAAATATAATATGAGTAATTATCTTAAGACAATATTGAGGATTTAATTGAGTCATTTTCTAATAGTGCGGGCGTGGGGCGGACAGGGACTTTCCTCGCCATGGATTATCTGTTGAAGCAGGCCCAACAGGAGGGGAGGGTCAGCGTGTACAACTGTGTCGTGGAGATGAGGAAACATAGAGTTAACATGGTCCAGAGTCTGGTAACAAGATCATTTATTAAATTTGATACTTAGGTCCAATTATTTCATCAGAAATGTGAATAAAAGATGTGAAAGGGTTATACGGTCATAGATAAATGAAACAGACTTTTCGTAGAAAACCCACAGATCCATGCATTATCGGCGTCTTGTAACGTTTAAGTTTAATTATTAAAACAGCACTTGATACTTTGGGGAGACTTTAGATTTACCTTTTAAATCCATTGCTATTTGTTTAAGTAAAAACACGTTATTCATGGCAAGAAACTCTTTCTCTAGGACCAGTACAAGTTTATCCATGAAGCCCTACTGGAAGCATTACACTGTGGAAAGGTCGTTCACGACGTCACAACCTTCGAAACATGGATAAATGAACATCAAAGTGAGGAATTAAAGACACAGTTTCAGGTATACATATTTAATGTTTAAATAGCTAGTATTATTGAGCACAACTAGAATGTTATTATTTCTTAGTGCCGCATTCAAGTTATTTTCACGGAGGGAAACAAGGTGCCCACATGAAGATGTTGATAGACCTAGTACATACAGATAGTTCATTCTTATCATCTTTAATGGTAGGAAGTATAAAGTAATGAGGATATATTATACTTAGAATGACAGAGGTTTAATTCAGAATTAACTTTAGTTTTAACAGGAAATAACAATATGTCTCTTTAAAGTACTGAATTGTCATTCCGTGAATATCTAGTCTTTTTGTTTGAGATGGTTTATCTCTCCTCGTAGATGTTAGAGAAGATGAGACGCCCGGTGAGACCTCAAGAAACTACCGCAGGGAGACTAGAGGAGAACAAGAGGAAGAACCGGAACCAAAAGCTGCTTCCGCTTGACAAGTGGCGACCCCTGCTCATGACACCTGTCCCACGCTCAAATGATTACATTAACGCTGTCTTTGTAAAGGTAATGAGTAAAAACACTCACTCTAGTACTAAGTGTTTACTACATGTTTACAATTCAGTGACATTAAACAATTAAATGCTGGTAGATTGTCAAGGAGATCATTCTCTAATGTCATTATTTTGCGTGTTGGAAACAACCTACATATATTTTTTTATTTACTTTTTTTATATAATTTTGATACGAATCCCGACATTAAACGGATTCTTGTTAAATTTCCATATATGCTTTCTTGTTTTCACAACATTTAGTATTTTGAACCAACTTGATGAATATTGTTTCATTCTTGGACATATGCTTAAATGGTTAAGTAGGTTGATGTTTACATAGTAATGGAACCTGAGTGATCTGTTTCAGAGCGACGTGAGAAGTGACAGTATGCTGGCCACGCAGTCTCCACTAGAGAGCACAGTTAATGACTTCTGGCGCCTCATTCATGATTATGAGTGCAATGTGGTCGTAGCTCTAAACAAGTTCGAAACAGAGGTACTTTTTGATTCTGCCAATGTATGTATATATATGTGTGTGTGTGTGTGTATATACTACAGTTGTGGATTGAATTAATTTATTATACTCATTACAACTTGTTATTGTAATAACTGTGTCGGGGAAAGTTTTGAGTCATTTGGGAGGAAGTTTTAATGTTAAAACAGTGCAGGAGGACAACACGTGGACTCGATCACAGCCTGGGTGCTTCCCTCCATACAGCCGAAAGTTGAAGATGTAGTCAACATTTAACGACAGGACCTGGTTATTGAAATAAAGACATCATGTCAACGTGTAGTCGGCAGCCATGTCTGTATGGTTCAATTAATTTGTTTTCAAATTTTAGGAAATCCCAGATTACACCATGGGTAACACATACGGACCTTTCCGTGTGTCTGTCAAGTCAACCACCAGAGAAGAAGGATTTGTCAAGTCAATCGTATTGTACTCAGTCAGGGTACGTTATTCACAATCAATGGATATGATATGACATTTCTGAACTATATAAATGAAGCAGGTGTTTATATAAATAGAATGTAAGGGAAGGAAGCTACAATTATCTAGATAAATTAAAAATATAAGATTTGTGATAATGTGCTATCTTTGATTTTAATAATATTATATTACCATGTTGGCTGTTTCAGCAATTAGAGCAAGAGAAGGTAGTCCACTTGGCGACCACTCGGGATACACCTGACGGCAGTCTGCCTGATATCAATACATACATAACCCTTGTTGAAGCAGCACAAAGCACCCGGCAAGGAGACACCACAGGTCGAACCATCGTCCACTGTAGGTCAGTAAACGTCCTCCGTAGGTCAATGATCATCTACCGTAGGTCAGTTATCGTCCGATGTAAGTCAATGATCGTCTACTGTAGCTCAGTTATCTTCCGATGTAGATCAAAGCTCGTCTACTGAAGGTCAGTAATAGTCTTATGTAGGTCGAAGATCGTCTACTGTAGGTCGAAAAACTGTAGGTTAGTAATCGTCTACTGTTTGTCACTAACCGTCCTCTCTGGGTCAACGATAGTCAACTGTATGTAAGTAACCGTCCTCTGTAGGTCAATGATAGTCCACTGTAGATCAGTAACCGTCCTCAGTAGGTCATCGTCTACTATGGGTCAATAAACATCCTCTGTCGCAGGCCCGGATCCAGAGAGGGGGTGGAGGGTGGGGGGGGGAGGTTGGGGGTAGAGATCTTTTGCATGACAGGGGTCCCCCCCCCCCCGCTGTTAACAACGCCCTTTTTTGAAAATGTTATGCATGACACCCGTTGATCTCTCCCTGCAAACAAATCTTGGATCCGCGCCTGCTGTCGGTTAGCAATCGCCCACTGTGTGTCAGTTACCGTCCTCTGTAGGTCAACGATAGTCCACTGTATGTCAGAAACCGTCGATCCTCTGTGGGTCAGTGATCGTTAACTGTAGGCCAGTAAAGGTCGCTTGTAGGTAAATGATCGTCCATGTATGTATGTGTGTAACCGTCCTCTGTAGGTCAATGATCGTCTACTGAAGGTAAGTAACCGTCCTCTGTTGCTCAATGGTCGTCTACTGTAGGTAGGTAACCGACCTCTATAGGTCAATGATCGTCTACTCTAGGTGTATAACCGTCTCTGTACGTCAGCAACCGCCGACTGTAGGCCGGTTATCGTCTACCATAGGCCAGAGGCTGTTCTCTTTAGGTCAATAACCGTCCTCCGTTGCTCATCGGCCGTCTACAAAAGAACAGTAAACGTCCTCTGTCGGTCAGTGAAAGCCTTCTGTAGGCCAGTGATCGTCTACTGTAGGTCAGTAACCGTCCTCTGTAGGTAGGTAACTGTCCTCTGTAGGTTAATGTTCGTCCACTGTAGATATGTAAACGTCTCTGTATGTCAGTAATATGTAGGTCAGTAACGGTCTCCTGTAGGACAGTAACCGTCTAACACAGGCCAGTGGCTTTCATCTTTAGTTCAGTAACCGTCCTCTGTTTCTCAGTGGTCATCTACCTGAAGGTCAGTAACCGGCCTCTGTCTACTCTAGGCCGGCGATCGTCTACTGTAGATCGGTAACCTTCCTCTGTAGGTCAGTTTCAGTCCACCATAGGCCAGTGATCGTCCACTGCAGGTTAGTAACCGTACTTTGTTGGTCAATGATCGTACACTGTAGGTCAGTAACCGTCCTCTGTAGGTCTATAATCGTCCTCTGTAGGTTATAACCATCCGCTGTAGGTCAACGATAGCCTACTGTGGGTCGTTTACCGTCCACTGTATATCATTTATCGTCCACTGTAGGTCAGTAATCGTCCACTGTAGGTTAGTGACCGTCCACTGTAGGTCAATGATCGTCTAATGCGGGTGAGTAAACGTCCTCTGTAGGTCAGTGATCGACCAATGTAGGTCCATAATCGTCCATTGTTAATCAGTAACCGTCCTCTGTAGGTCAATGATCTACTGTACGTCAGTAACTGTCCTTTGTTGACCAATGATCGTCTGCCGTCAGTCAGTCCTTCTTCACTGTAGGTCAGTTACTTAAAACTTGTCTAAAGGTTCCAGACACCTTTAACCTAAACTATTCTGAAACAGTTGTCCATTTTCTTGGATACATTGGCCTGACTTAATTCAGTAATAAAATAAAGGTAACTATTATTCATTTCCAGTAAAGTTTGTTTTCCAAATGTAATGAGAGTTCATATCAACCTATGTTTCAAGATTTGGTAGAATTAATCAATGATTCCTGTAACAATTAGTGCTAATAAGCCTTTATCTCTCTCTCTCTCTCTCTCTCTCTCTCTCTCTCTCCGTAGAACCCACTCTCTCAGTCTTTACCTCTATATTTGTTACCCTGTTATACTAATCAAATTGCAAGAATTAACAGCACCCGGATGTTATAGAATAATCCTGATTAAACATATATGAAATCCTATTGAACGTGTCATTAAAGATTATGGGATATGGTTTTAATATGAGGATTCGCCTACATATCAGATTCGATCACTATAATACCCATATTTATTTCAAAAGGAATGGCCTGAACGAGACTGGTTTTTTTTGCGCTCTGAGCCTCATCTGTCAGAAGGTCAAGGACGAGCAGGAGGTGGACGTGTTTCACGCCGTGAAGCAGATCAGGATCAGCCGACCTGAGTTTATAACGTCACCGGTGAGCTATACACACCTCACACAGTGGTCACCTTACATTAGTTTGAACTCGTTGTGTTTACCAAATGCCTGCCTCGGCGCCAGTTCAGTAGTCGGTCGTCATGGCGTTGACACAGGGTCATGAACTTTCCGATCGATCAGAGTGCTTCTTACAGGTTTGCTGAAATGAAATAGAACTTTTATTGAATCTGGTGGTTCTAAAAATATGGCAAAGGAGGCCTGTGCAAGCAGTAGGTTAATGGAATAATTTGAAAATAAATAAAACATGATCACTTGGAAAGAATTGTATGGTGAGCACTTGTATACATTGTTTTATTTTATTGTTTTTAATGCAATTGATTTACTTTTGAGTAGACGTCTTTTCTACAAATCTATGGCATCCTTAATTTAATATGTTAATACCAATACACAGTTGTATTTAAACAACTTAAGTGAGTAATTAGACACTTTGTTTACCAGGTACGATTATGTTTAGTTAAGCGTATACACACGCATATGACACAGAACACCGGGGAAGTTGGCGTCAGGTTATGGGTTTTGAGGGCGCACATATTTACATAGATCTAGATATAAACAGCGTCGTTAACGTCAGACCCCCTCACGCGGCTACAAATGTCGTGTACAAAGACACGGCTCGTCCACAACTATAGTAAACAAGTGGCCCATTGGCCATGTTGCTCAGCTGAATTCATTGAACCTTGAACAATGGGTAGTATGACTCCCAGACTGCTCAAAATCATGAATTTTGCCAATAGTCCTTAGAAATAGTTTACAGTTACCTTTTCTGTCCAAGAGGTTTTACCCAGGATCTCCCTAGATGGTAAGTTAGAATTTTCTTTGTCCAACTGCTAAAATTTGTGTCCATCTGACTGAAAGTACGCCAGAATAATGTTCTTTCACAAAGCTCACAGAACATAGGTCACAGTGAAATTATTTCAGGATTCCAAGATTTGTTGCAGGAACATCCCTTAAGTTTCTGGGTCCAACTGTTATCAGTTGTTTTTATCTGTCCCATAGGGTGCTCAAATCTTGTTCTTCAACATATCTTGTGTATAGATCACCATGACCTTATAGGTCACCATGACCATATTTTCAGGATTCCATTGAGATTTGCCCAATATTTCCCTGGATGTTACATAAGAAGTTTCTACGGCTAACGGATACAATTTGTGTCACATAGGACTGACTGGGTACTAAGAACCATGTTTTTGCCCCATAGTTCGCAAAATATAGAGTCAACATGACATAATTACAGGTTTTCATGAAGATGCCCAGGACCTCCCTGGATATACAGTTAGAAGTTTCTAGGTCTAACGGTTACGGCTTGTGATTTGTTAAAGGACGCACTGATTCATATGAAGGTCTCTAAATAGATGAAATAATAAAAATAGAAAAAAATACAAGCGGCGCCACCAGTCTTCAGAAAATGATGAAACACTTCATGATCAATATACATGGAAAGATTCATGGCAATCAATGCATTAGTTACTCGGATACATGACCTTTTGTATCATTTTTAAAAAATTATTTTTCGGGGTACTTAGGAGCCAAATAGCTCAGAGGATATAGGTCAGAGCGACCTTATTTCAGGTTTCCAAGGAGATTTGTAAGCACCTTTATGGGTGTTTAGATAGTGTCTAGGCCAAGCGGTTACGATTTGTGCCTTGTAAACGGACGACCGGACGACCGAACAAAGAGTGATTGCTATTCCTGAAAGATGACTTTCAGTCAGCCGAACTAAAAACTGAATAGTATTCAGTATAACGCATACCTTCTCCAAGGCAAAAACAAGCTGCCCTTTTATCAAGAGCCCCAAAATTGCACTTGAACGGTTGTAGTTGTTTACTCTATAATGTATAATGTATCGCTGCTGTATGCGTGGTTTATTTTTGTCTGTTAGACAGAGTATTTAAGTTCAAATTTCAGATTAATACCGGACAGAAAATCACTCGATACGGATGGTACATTTTTGTTTACTTTTGCATGTTTGGTACTTAATTTATTTATTTCTCTTTACTTTATCAAGGAGGAGTACCAGTGGCTCCACCAAGCGGCACTTCGTTACATACAATCCTTCAGTACTTATGCCAATTTCCGGTGATCTAAAGAAGTTGCAGATAAAGGACAAGCATGATGGTACTGTCGCAAACAAATATATATGCCACAGAAATTTATTTGTATTTTATTCAGACATGCACAGAAGAGTTCATTGCATAAAGTTACATATTATATGTTATTATTGATTAGGCAGAGGGTTTATATAAGGATACACGATGCCATTTTCCCTTTACTTAATACCTTTGATTTTATGTAGTAAGAGATATGATACAGGTATTATTTTACAATATCTCTTTTATGAGTCAATTCTCTTCAATAAGCTTTGTTAATAATTAATGAATATTTTAATAAAACACAGACTTCTCTGAATCCCATTACCAAAGTTGAGTACATTGAGTAACGAGCATATTTTCTAACCGAATTGGTGTGTAAAAAGAAGTTCTATCTTGAAATATTAAACTGTAGAGGCATGCATCTTACATGGGACGTTAAATATGAAGTTAATCAATACTTTTATATAAGTCTGTGGTCCCAACAGGTACCCAATGTACTTTATCAAACTATTAAACACCGTTGGCGCTTAACGTTTTGAGTATGTGACGTTTCGGAACTCTAAATATTTAGAGTCGCACCCCTGGTTTTAAAGCCAAAATTTGACGAAGGATTTTAGCATTGAACCTTTTTGTAAGGAACAAAGAAATAATAATGGGTGCTTATTATGTCAACTACTTTCTATCACATAAAATTACATTATGTAAAGCATTGGCACAGAAAATATTTGAATCAAATATTTAAGAAAAAGAAGCTGAACTGTTGTTTTCTGTATCTTATGTATTATGAAGACTGAAACCAAGAATTGTAAATTCTATACTGTGTCCGTTGTATATCCAGACTTACAGAACCGGAAGCATGGTCTTATGAAATAACTGGTCAAATACGACCTCATTTAAAATGTATAAAAAGCAATACTAATTTGCTCTTCTACAAATTTTAGCCTCACACTTCAAAGGATACACCATTTTGATATAATCTGAAAATGTCTCATTGATATAAATGTTCAAATAATTAAATGTTGGTCTTCAACTCCCCATCCCCACCCCGCGTACTCTGATCCCCATTTATATATATATATATACATATATATATATATATATATATATATATATATATATATATATATATATTTATGCTGTGTACCCTAGCAGACTGGAATTATTCACACACACCGTATGTTTACTTGACCCTGCGTGAAAGAGGAAGTATGAATACACAACCAGAACCGAAGACGTGGCTCATCGTACTTAACTACAATCGGTACAAGTATTTTGTGTGGCATACACATGATTCTTTTAAGGGAAGCATTACATGCCTTGACAAATAAATCAAAGAATCTGTGCCAGCGAGAGCAAAATAACATACAGAGTTACTTTATTCATTCGGTGTCCATATTTGTAAGGCCAGGCCCTGAGGCGGACCCACATTGACAGCAGTGTACAATGCGTGTTACCATGAAAAGTTGCCGAGTAAGCGACAGACAAGCTGCCAGCATGTAATATTTGCTTGATGCCACACACCCATGGGTTCAATTATATATACATATATATATAAATATATATTTATATATATATTTATATATATATATATAAATATATATAAATATGGTGTGTGTGAAAATGATTTTGTGATTGAAAACGCGCCTTTGTATTAAAATACATACCACCAGACACTTCGCTGTGGATGATATGACCGCAGGGGGGTAACATCACAAAACATCCACCAAACCACTTAAGAAATCGTTAGACTGTTATTGCCAGATAACACGCACGAAGATTATAATCACTTCAACGATGGACTTAACTTGTGGAAATGCTTAACAAATATAAAGATTCCCCGATTTGGTGCGTGTGTGTGTTAAGGGGGGGGGGGAGTTATACAGGCTTGAATCATATCTAAACATATTCTTGTTCAACAGAGATAGAATTTTACATTATTTTTTTCACATTAGGTGAAATAAGCAGAAATAACAAAGTGATCAGGCACATATATAGTACTACATAGATATTAATGGAAAGCGCACTGCTGGCAACAAGATCCAAGGTCCATAAAGGTTCCTAAACATTAACAGTACATATATAGTATATATGTGTATGTGTGTGTGTGTGTGTGCGCGTGAAGTCTCACGCCGAACATCCAGACATTTTGGATGAATGCAAACCATCCCTGCACGTGTAGGTACTTTTCCCAACTGACCTGTTTTGTTCGTTGTTATGGTTCTCTGTGTGAGGACACTAAATTCACGTAATTCAGGTTTTCTTGAACAGAGGTCTGATCTATGGCATGCGCGACAACTTCCAAATAAGGCGAAGAAATACGAATGAAGAAGCTTAGAAGGAAGCCCGGTTGAAGCTTGAAAAAAGTTGCTTGTGAATTTTCGTCGTATGGTTACCAGCTGGCGTACACGCTATGTTCATGTTTGCACCAACGATCATCTTGCAAGTATTGTTGGAAGACAGAACATTTTCTAGCAAAGACACGACATTCACATAAATTTGATATAGCTTGTATGCGAATAGGTCCATTTATGCAGATTTTCAAGTTATAAGACGTTTATGATCAAAAGTGCATATTGCAAAATGATTTTATAAATGCTGAAATTAGTGTAATTTCAAAAGGGATCAATACACACAAATACGGGGAAAAAAATAAACACAATGTCATCACAGACCATTTTGTTGCATCCTTGTGAGATATAAACACATGTGTACATTCGTATACCAAATTTCGCTTGAACCCGTTAGCTATGGCTGAGATAAACGACTGACGTGACGTAATTGATCCAGTGGGCCGGCTGCCAAACCCACGATTAAGAGTGGTAGATGGTGTCGCCCCTGAACCATTGAGCATTTTGACTTAAACCCATTGAAATGTAAATTTTTGTCACCGTAGGACCTTGATGGCAGGAACCTTATCCAATTTTATTTCGTGCTACAGATAAAAAATGTGTTCACAGCTCGAAAATAAAGAGTGTAAGTCACCAACAGGAGTCTATAACTAAATGGATTAACAAACTTTTACAAGTTTTGTCCTGAGCAGGATAGGCAACAGTGATACGCGTGGAACCAAAAGTGACCGGAGTTGGGTAAACAGTGAGACCGATTCAAATAAAGGCTCGTCACAACTAGGTTTTGGTTCTGGTCATTCCAGTACGGAAAAAGAAATTGTCCAGCTTAAGAGAAGAAATGCCCGAATATGAGTAACCAGAAGAGAGAGCCACCAGTATAAGGTGTGGATGGTTGACAGAGGGGGTCGTTCAAAACAAATATGTCCTGGTGGATAGTATTTCAGATATGTCATTGCCTTGCCATTCTTGGTTTTGGAAGCTCCCTTGTTATACAAGGTTTAAGCTGAAGAATGGGGATTATGAAATCGGCACTGCCTCGGGATATCTAATGGACGTAAGAGGAGGGATTGGTTTAAAGTTTCGAAAATGCAACCAGGGATCGAACCACACCTTTTTTGTCTTACAGTTGGGTTTCCTTTAAAGAAGTTCTTAATAAAGATTTGCACGCGTGATGTTGAATGCCTTGTTGTCAAGAAATGGGCGATACTACATGTTACGCACTGATTCAGGAAGGAGTAGCCGCAGAGTTCATGGACTAAAAAGGCAAAAGTTCACCCGATGGAAATGGCATGAGTATCTCCAATCTACCAGTGAGCCCAATAAAACGGAGATGACAACATACGAAGCAGTCCAAGTTGTCGGACAACTGGAGTGTTGAAGTTTTGGCCAGCTGTGCTAGCTCCGACTCGAAAATCCGGTAATCTCTGTGCTCAACTTTCGAAAGTGTCTGGGCGGGATCATGTAAGGTGGCTCAAAATCTCTCATGTAGGTTGACAGCTCATGACCCTGTGGAGCCAATTGAATTTCCTGGAGATCCGGAATGGAGCACTCTACCAGAAATTTGATCAAGCACTATCAGTTGGTGGCTTCAGTCGAGATCAGCAAAGAGCTAAAGATGCAGCTGTATGATCACAAAACAGATGGACATCTTGGAGTCACCCATACGCTCCGAATTGTAGGACGATTGTACTGGATTGGACTTAGCGGGATACCAGCTGTGGAACCACGTGGAACTATGGCGCAGATTTACTTTGTAACATACAGATACTAATATATCCCCCATCAACCTTGAGGTATGTGGTTAGCCTGGATTTAAATGCCTTTATTCCAACAAGGCGTGGCAGTAGCGGTGGACAGCGGCTCATAAGAAAATAAAGACACTAAATTTCAGGTCTTTTGGAAACCCTGTTGGAAAGATAGCTGACTGTTTAAAGTCTATCAGGACTGCCGAGGGTGATAGGCTGGCAAATCAAATGCAACGTATATTCAGGTGCTGTTAACTCTAATAATCTGCATGCCATTTCAATTGTATCTGGTTAACCTAAATAACTTAATAGAGGTTCTGACACACATGCTGCTCTCTTATGCTTCAATGCACACACGAACGTCAATACTGGGGGATGGGGGTATGTATCTCACGCATTTTGGCATGGGGGATAATAAATATAATCACCCCCCCCCCCCCCCCCCCGTTATTCACAAAGTAACATATTTATACTGGAAATAGAATATGTTTCAATAATCAGAAAAAGAGACTTTTGTTACATTTCTGCCTTTCCGTTTGAACGTATTTTAATCTTATACTCTGTTGTAATATTTAAAATATATTAAGATTCACACGCATTTTATATACATCTAGTACTGCATTGACCGCAGGAGCTTTGACTAGAATCTGAATAGAATAGAATGGACTAAATGGTTAAGTGACCTTAATCCAGTGAAGTACAATTTGTATCACTGTCCTCGTCAAGACAACGAAAAGGTTTCTTCCATCTCTTCTGGTTTAGAGTTCCACAAAAGATATACCCCTACCAAAATTCAGCAGTATTGCAGCACATTTGAAGCAGATTTGCAGCAGATAGCCAGAGCAGTATTTCCAGCAGATCTGCAGCAGTTATTCAGTATATTACAGCATATGCTGTATATGTGTTCCAAGACCTATGGATAATATGCTGAAAGTCTGCTCCCCAACGGACTATGTATAATCCTGTATTGCGCAGCAGATTTGGAGCAGTGATGCAGCACAAAATGAGCGGTTCCAATTATTTGAATTAGTGCTCCAATGGAGCAGGCCTATTTGCATATTAGAAGCAGGTTTTCAGCAGTTCTTAAGCAGAACCTGGGCAGTATGCTCTCCTGGAGCAGACCTTTGTGCTATCCTAGAGCAGTGCTGTGTGCTCTCCGAGAGCAGTGCTTTCCTGGCAGCAGAACAGTATGCTCTTCTGCAGCAGTACTCTCTTGGAGCAGTGCTGTGTGCTCTCCTAACTAGAGTACACTGTGTGCTCTCCTGCAGCAGTGCTCTCTTGGAGCAGTGCTCTGTGCTCTCCTGCAACAGAGCTTTGTGCTCTTCTAGAGCAGACCTGTGTGCTCTCCTTGAGCAGTGCTGTCCTAGAGCGCACCCATTCAAAATAGTCTTTCACATCACATTCACTCTCTCAATTTTCTTTTTTTTTTTGTATTTTCTTGATTTGTGTCTATCAACAGCATTCTCTTTTACACCAATGTCAGAAGGGAAAGAAAAAACACATACCTTTCAACATGTAACAGTATAATAGACTTTTATTGATATACACTAAAATTGGCTAAAAATGTCCCTGGAGAGGTGAGGATACATATCATGTCATTTTTCACACTTCCAGGTGTTCCACTGCCATGCATAAAAGGGAAACCTGGAAAAAATGAAAAAAATAACAGTTCAATTATTCTAAGAACAAGTAACGATATATATATATATATATATATATATATATATTTATATTTATATTGTTACAAAGACAAATTGCTCAGGGGAAAGAACTGGTCCGCTTTTATGTCTCCCCGTAACAATATATATTAGTGAACAATTATTAAATTTATGATTAGGTCCTTGACAGACAAGTGCCAAGGACACAACATTTTGAGGAAATTACGAGTTCAAATTATTCTTAAAATATTCTTAAAACAAGTGTCCATATATATATATATATATATATATATATATATTGTATATATATATATATATTAGTGTACAACCATGAAATTTATGCTGAGGTTCTTGACAGAAAAGTGCCAAAGACACAACTTTTTTGAAGATGTTTTCAATATTGATAATGTTGTTAGAAAGTATTGGTATATTGTACATATATAGGTGGCAAAACCAGGGGGCTTAGGGGCCCCCAATAATATAATGGAAAAAGGCGAATCAGTAATCCTCAATGTACAGGTAAAATATTCTCCTCTACAAGATAACCTGATGGATTAATAGACCTGATAGACTACCCCCTCCCAATATCAACCTCATCAGTGTGTACATATAAATATATATATATAAATTTGTAATTGATTAATCGGAACTTGTGGCAACCGGTTATCGATTAATAATCGATTATTTTACATGACAGTTGGACAGTATGGGGACTGCTCACACTCACGCTGCTGCCACCTTGGAAGTAGAGAATGA
Source organism: Sipunculus nudus (assembly GCA_026874595.1). Taxonomy (NCBI): domain Eukaryota; kingdom Metazoa; phylum Annelida; class Sipuncula; order Golfingiida; family Sipunculidae; genus Sipunculus; species Sipunculus nudus. The sequence goes on along the minus strand of CM049317.1, from coordinate 75,743,113 downwards.
ACTAAAATTTAATTTTTTTAACCTTGTGAATTCTAGAATCTGCATTATAGATCCCCTTACAGCATGACTAAGATACTGAGAGACTGACCTTGAATATGATTTTCATGTGAACATTGGCGATATTCCGGCACAAATCAATGAAATTTGGTGGACTGATTCTCGAGGATTAAACAGATAATCGTGAATCGAAGATTTTCAAAACATCAATTCAAATAATCAATAATCATGATAATCGCAGAGCTCTAATATATATATATATATATATATATATTTATATATATATATATATATATATATATATAATTGAACCACCCCCACCCCCCATCCCCCACCCCCCACCCCCAATGAATATTTTGCTTCACCGCCAATGCTGTATGACATAATCACTTTTTAAATAATTAAATTTAATGTTTAATCTAAATTTGTAAAATGGAAGAAGTTGGTATTGCACACAAAACAGGATATTATCCCTCTTGATGCAAGGGTGAACACAAATTAGAAAAAAAAGTTTGGCTCTAAATAGTCTTAATTTGTGCCTTAAAACTTGTTCGATTAAGCATTTAAGGTATGACTGCAAATCTTTAGTTTCTGGCCTTGATATCATATTTTTTTGTGCAAACAGAAAGAAAGCCTTGTTTTTTTTACCGCCATATTGAATAATTCAGAACACACAGTTTTTAATAATTAATGATATCAGACCTTAATGCTAAATAATGTTTGGAACGGTAGGCCTGTGGCCCTTTTTTAAATAAAAATAAAGCTATATGTTCTGCCCACAGGCGCTTGACACATTAGCCTGGACGATAATTAGAGGGGAAAAAGGACTCCGGCCATACTATTTCAGTTCAAGTTTTACACCTTAAATAAACCCTCTAGTCCTAACATAACACTTTGAATTTCAATCTATATTACTTCTGTGACTTACCCAGTCTACCTACTTAGGCTAATACTGACATTGTGTCAAGCGCCTGTGGTTCTGCCCCCCTCCCCCTTCTGGTTTCAAAATGCCCTACTTCTGACTGAACTCTGGAAAGGCCGACTGTCCGAGGGCGCAGTGAATACCCCATGTGTTATACGTTATCCCATAACTCAGCTGATTAACAGATCTCCTCATCAGAAATAAAATGGTAACAAATACAGATATGCCAAATTTCGGAGATAACAGACATGATGAGAATTAAGAAAGTGGATAACTTACCCGAGAGAAATCGGCTTCCGGCCATGCTTGACCAGACCATGCAGCCTTGTGTGATGAACATGTAAACCCAGTTTAAAATCTGCTCTGCAGGCTTAAGGAAACGTCAATCGATGTTGGAACTATTTCAAAGCAGCAGTGCGTGAGCATATGCTGAAAATCTGCTCTGTGAAATCCACACTGAACTCGCTGGTACATCTTGAGGAAGCAGAGAAATAGCAGGAGTTGCTTTATCTGCCAATATGGCTATTTCAGGATAGCATATTTTCAGTACATCTGCTGTAAATATACTGAGATTCAATAGTAATAGAGCATATGCTCTAAAACTGCTGATTCTAGCAGCAGATATGGAACAGAGAAGACAGGCATATAGTAACATCTGCTGGATTGCTGCTCCAGTTGTCAGCATAATAATGAGTACAAATACAGCACAAACACAGCAGCTGCTCCAAAAGCAGCATATGCTGAACTTTGTTCGGGATAGGCTCAATTTGAACATATGGAGTGTTCCGTTTGAGGTAAAAGTGGTACAATGAGGTTATGTGTAGTGGCTACCTCCTTCAAATAAAAAACAAGACATTCCTGGAAGAGTGGTAATCATCTATCGACCAAAACCACAGAACTGCTCATTACTGGTGAAATAAATTTGCATTTAGATAGCACTGCAAATGCAGAAACCTCTCGCTTTTAAACCTCCTTTGGCCCTACGGAATAATACAACATGCACTGCTTTCACGAATAAGAACGGTCATGTTTGGATGTCATCACTACAACACAAAAGTTGATCTTGTACTTATGATGCCCGAGGTAGCTGTAGGTGAATATTTTGCGCCCTTTCCAGTGAAAATAACTCTTAGCAAACCATCGAAACAAGTCAAACATAAATAAGTCGATTTTAGAAAGCAAAACTATTTGTGTTGAACAGTTTAGAGAAGACAAATTAGACTCATCACTATTGAATGATTTGCGAAAAGTCATTGGAAGATCTGGCTGAAATTAAAGTGATGTCCTTGAAGAACCTTTAAATCAGCGTGCACCTGTTATAACAAAAGAATTACACTTGGACCAAACACCATGATACACAGAGGAGTTGCGGAAGGCAAAGCAAGAAAAGAGAGCGCGTATTTTGCATCGCTCTAAACTTAAATGTCTTCTTTATCGCAAAGAAAACCCCATTTCCTTGAGAAGATGCATGCTGAAGAAACCAGAAGCAGCTATATGCACAAACTAAAACTCTGATGGGAGACACGAGTAAATCTGTATTTCCTGAGCACAAATCTTCTGCTTACTAAGCAGAGAGTGATACAGTTCTTCAAAACTAAGATTGCCTGAAATTTTTATTTTTTATATATATATATTTATCCTAGCATAACTAAGTATATGTACATCTGCAGAATTCAATTCCGGTTTTGCACTCTGCGACAAGGCAGTATCACGCGCTTCCTCTAATTTTATATCCTGGTGTTAACCAGACCCGGTGACTACTGCACCTGCAGGACCTCGGTGTGTATTTATCCCCATTGCTTGGTCATACCACCAAGTTACCCTCTTAAAGCGCAGGGCCTACCCATCCCATTAAACCTGCAGAGCGCTTACCCTGGGAATGGCCGACGGTGAAAAATCTCACCGGCTCGGCTAAGATTTAAACATACGATCTCCCGCCTTTGAGTCCTATGCTCAACCCCTTAGCTATAGAAGCCTGTTCAAAATTTGTATTGTTATTGCTCAAGAAACCAAAGATAGAGCCGCTGATGTCCATGACAAGGAATGACATTTTTGAAGCCGAGGAATTGACTGAATTTATTCCAGCAACCCACGATGAGATCAAGAAAATTCTGACAGATGCTTCTTCAAAACATTGTGATCTTGATCCTTTAACAACCTGGCTCCTAAAACAGTGTGCCGATCATCACATCCACCATTAATGCATCCCTTGTGACATCAGATGTTCCAGCCATCTCTTAACTAGGCCTACAGGCCTAATAAAAACGTGTTCAATGGGATAAACATCAGGTAAAACCCTTCCCTGCTGACATACCAGTCCATAATTGGAACACGGGCTACAGAAATAATGCGAACTTATGCAATGGGAAACACATCAGGTATAATGCTTCCAGGATAACATGCTTTACCATTATTTGGAAAGCACTTCCTTACTTTTTAAGTACATGTGTAACATGTAAATGTACAATGCAATACAGGTACTAAACATTTTGAACCCGAGTACGAGCAACAATACAATAACGTCACTCCTGAAATTATGGCATGGATGACACAAAACAAAAATGATTGTAGGTGGTGCCAGTAGTCTTGTGTATGAGAATACGCTCGAAGATGTATGGACATACAAGATTTCAGGCAGACCCTTCCAACCACTGTTGTGCTATATGCACATTTGAGGCAGTATCCTTCTCTATACAGAGACGGACAGCACCGCATGCATTCTAGTGGTGCCCTGTCTGATATTACCATATGTCCCTCCTCTGGCCACATAACCAAACAAACTAGCCAACAAACTTTAACTACAACATCTTATATGTTTTCTTGCTCACATAGGAAAACGAAACATATTATCTAGGTGCACAGTTACGGAGCGATGCTAGCAAGTTTCTAACCAGACATGACATGTTGCTTAGAGTCAAGGTCACAGGGAGCAGCCAGTTTTCAAAGTGCTTCTTCTGATTGGCTGTTTGGTTTCAGGCTCATTCATCAAGAAAATCCAAGCATAAGATTGACTGCCTTGTCCCTAAAATAGTGCCATCTAGTGACTAAAACACAAATAAGGCTCCAAGCGGGCTTGTAGCTACCTGCACATTTTCTTGTTTTAATTTATTAGAAACGGTGCACACACCCGGGTAAAGACCCACGTTTGTTTATTTTAAGCTAATTATATGATTTATTTAAAATCAGTGTCCTCGCTAGCACACCAATGTTTTATATAGAGTGCTATGTAGACCAGGGCTCCACCAGCCCGATGCTCCAAAGGTTCTACTTAGGGGATTGGCAAAGTGAAACCTGCACCAGGCAAATGTTTTACTTGCCAGAGTTCACGACAGTCAATAAACAAAGGTCAGATGTTTAGATTCAAATGATTATTAACAAAATAAGGAAAAAGAACAATAAACACAAGAATCCTCGACCGAACAAATAAAACTGTCAAAGATTTATATGATCAGTCCAGAGGTTCCCGTATACTTTGTTTATCTAGGACAGGCCGCCATGATAATACCACACCCAACTTCAAGAGGGATATTTCCAAACACTGTATTGACTTCGTAATTGCGTTTCTGACGCTCGCCTGCCTTCTTGATGTATTCCCTTGTATATTCATGGGCTTTCATGTGACCTCCATCAGTCAGGTGACATATTGGTGAGAACACTGTCGGACCTGGTCTTTTGAGGTTTCCTCCATTAATAGGTCGATGGGCGTTGTTTTTTCTTACTCGGGAACCTAAGATCCGCTGAGCACCTTGTGCTGTCGTGGGCAGTCGCAGGATACCCTGACATCAAGTAGGGTTACATATCGTCCCAGTTGTCTTGATATTCGTTCACGAAACAAGACAGCATATGTTGCAAGGTCCTATTTGCACGCTCCACGATTGCATCGCTTTGGAGACGATATGTACACGCGTCCTTGTTTTGACAATCTCCAGCAACTTACAAAGCTGGTGCATCATCTTTGACTTTTGATCTAGATCCTTGATTGCTATGCAGGGCGCTTGGGATTCCATATTTGGTCATGAGCGGTCCCCGAATGGCTATGGCCACACCCTCCATCCTGTCTCCTACAGGGCTTAAGTAAAGTGGAGCTGTGAGTGGTCCCGTACGTGGTTTTCTACTGGCACACACGTTACACCTCTGACACCAACGAATTACATCTTGTTTGTGACCATGCAAATAAACGCGTTTGCGTACATTATGCAAAGTTTTAGTTACGCTTGAATGTCCGGCTAGTTTCTTGTTATGAATAAATTTCATGATTTGCTTTTGCAAAGGCCAAGGTGTCACAAATTGTTGGGCCTTCGGCATGTTTTCACTTGGAGCCCACCCTCCGTACAGTAAATTTCAAGAACTATCAAAATTTTTCCACTGGCTCCATATGGCGAAAGGAGATCTCTAAACTCTATCACTGCTCATGGTGATTTTTCTCGATCCCAGCTTAGGAGAATCATCATTTTAGATATAACAGGATCTTTTGTTGCAGTTTTCGCAACGCGTCTGCGTTATAGGCCTAATACCATCCCTCGAATATTGAGCTGTGTCATTCGTGTTGCTGTCCCTATCAGCTGTACTTATGGTATGGATGACTGACGCCTGTCGTGTATCTGGTCTTCGACAGTCCTCTCTTTTACACTGCCGCCGAAGGGACCAATATCAAAGCGTCAGTGTTGGTATGCTTGGTCACTTCTTGTACCTTTGGAATGCGCAGTGTGTAAAATATAGTGTAGAAAGGTGAGCGGTTAGCATGGTGTATAATATAGTGTAAACAGGAGAGCCGTCAGCATGGTTTAAAATAAAGTGTAAACAGGAGAGCCGTCAGCATGATGTGTAATATAGTGTTAACAGGACAGCCGTCAGCATGGTGTATAATATAGTGTAAATAGGAGAGCAGTCTGTCTGGTGTGAAATATAGTGTAAACAGGAGAGCCGTCAGCATGATGTATAATATAGTGTAAATTAGAGAGCCATCAGCATGGTGTATAATATAGTGTAAACAGGAGAGCCGTCAGCATGATGTGTAATATAGTCTATACAGGAGAGCCCCCAGCATGGTGTATAATATAGTGTAAATAGGAGAGCAGTCTGTATGGTGTAAAACATAGTGTAAACAGGAGAGCAGCCGTCAGCATGGTATAAATATAGGGTTACAGGAGAGCCCCCAGCAAGGTGTGATATATACAGTAAACGGAGAGCCATCAACGGTATTACAATGACTTTATATATAATGACAAAAACACCTTAGAGAACATTCTGTTTGAGGCGTGTTTTATATTACCGAGGTTCACTGCCTTTTCTGCCAGTACAAGTAACCCATAATTGAATTTTGCTTATATATATATATAAAAAAAAAAAAACTTGTCTGGTAAACCCTAGGGAGTGACTATAGAATCCTTGCCTACGCATAAAATGATGAATTTGGCTATAGGAATAGTACTCAAGCTAAAGAGGGCGATATATTTGATGGGGATAGAGTAGAAAATGGGGTGTAGATTTTTTCGGGGTTTTATAAAAAAAAATTATAAATAAATATGTTTCAGTACCATTTGTGTTGTTATTCATTCATGTTCCTCTCTACTTTCTATTATCTCTGTTCTATCCGACTAAGTGACTTTGACACTCTCAGCGATCTATACATCATCAGGAATCTGGAAGAGACATTATGTATTATCACAAACATGCAAATAAATAAACATACAAAGTCCCATGTGGGAATCGATCCGGCGACCTTCCGCTCCGCAGACGTACAGGAGTTAAACCCCTAAGCCATGAAGGTTTGATACTGACCGGGCATCGGGGGTTTTATTTAAGTTACAGGTCGTTCAGTGCATTGGTTCACTAGTGTAGAATGATAACAATAACGGGTTATGTAATAAGGAGTGATGTAATCAATAACGGTCAAGATTTTCAAGGTAGTTAATCTGTTGACGTTAACAGTAGGCATCATGTCATCGGACAGTGAGTTTGAGTCGCCGAAATTAAGAAATTCAGGAGTAAATTAGACGAGTTGATCATGGAGAAAAGCGGTGAACAGGCAAAACATACACAATCGTGCGGGCAAAAAAGACAAATAGTTAAGGAGAGCACAGTAAACCGAAAGAAAGTGAAGGTGATAGAATGTGACAGTTCTGGGGGTTCCGTGAGGTGTCGCAGTGAAAGAACAGAACGGCGTACAACAGTATCGGGTAATACCAGTAGCAGAAAAAGCACACACACCGCAGTGAAACAGAGAATTAAAGTGACAGACGCAGAAACACAATGTGTGATAATTGGTGAAAAAAAAATTTAAAAACAACTGGGACACAGTATAACCCCTGTAAAGGCAGCTAACAACGTAAGGATATCCCTGAATTACAGGACATAACTTTGCAGACCCTGATGCAAAAAAATCTTGATATCAAAAGAATGTACAATCAATTGGTTAATGAGTGTGGGAATGATTAAAAATGAGAGAAAGTGCTATAAATGTGGTGGGGATATGTCCCTTGTGAATGCAGATGAGCTGACATCAAGTGACGCCTAAAAGTGGCGGTGTCAGAAAAGGCAGCCGGTGAAACATGATGTTAGATTATCGATTAGGCATGGCAGTTGGTTTAGTTTCGATAACTTGACCATAGAGGAAATCATCCAACTCACGTATATGTGGTCAATCGGTATGACTCAAACTCAAATGATAAATGAATTGAAAATAAGCAGTAATACCAGTGTAGACTGGTGTAATTTTTGTCGAGAGGTTTTCGAACACAGCATCCTCTCACAGACAGACGATGTACAGATCGATGGTGAGGGAATAATTGTGGAAATTGACGAATCGAAATTTTTCAAACGAAAGTTTCATAGAGGACACATGGTAAAAGGTGACTGGGTTTTTGGGAGTCGTGAACAGACAGACAAGAGGAAGGTGTTCATGTTTGTAGTACCCGACAGGTCGCAGGAAACACTTTTGCCTTTAATTAAGAAGTATATAAACGCTGGATCTATCATCAGATCGGACTGCTGGAAAGCGTAAGATTGGCTGAGTGCACATGGTTAAGTCCATGAAAGTGTAAATCACAGCCAGAACTTTAATTATCCAGCGACTGGTTGCCACAACAACTCAATAGAGGGTGACTGGCAGAAGGTAAAGAGAGGTGTAGGCATGCCGAGGTTCGGTGGAAAATCGTTTCATCTCCAAAGTTACCTAGGTGTTTACATTTGGCGTTTAAAAACCAAGGGAAAAACCTATTTAGTGAATTTGTCACAAGTGTGACAAAAATATATTATGGAAATTGCGGCAAAGAGAGCAGCAAATTCTGTCATTAAGGACAGGGCAGGAGGAGGAACATTTGTAAATAGGGTGAATGTATATATGTTACATTTTGGTACCGGCACTAGGAGAACTGAGACGTAAGAGGAGAATGGATATGAGATGTCGAGCGAGGACTTGAGGTAAGGACTGGTTACATGTAGGCACAATTATATTGTTAAACGTAAATGATGTAAGCATAAGATAATGGAATTAAATGAAAATAATTGTGCGAATATTGGGGGGAGACCCCCCAACCCCCCTCCCCCCCATCACCCCAACTTGCCTTGCATAGTAGTGGTACGTGTAAAAGGTAGATAAAGTAAGTCAAGTAATATTGTGGGAGACCCCCGTACCCCCCCCCCCCTTTTTACTTCCTTTGCATATTGGTGGTACGTGTAAAATGAATAAAAAAGTAAAGAGAAATGGGGGGAGACTCCTCCCCCCCCCCCCCCCCGCCCCACTTGCCCTGTATAGCAGTGAATTTGATGAAAATCCCAGAAGTGGCCCTCAGAAAAGAGTGAATTCAATAGGGTGTGTGAGTGTTTGCCGATCTTGCATCATGGCGACATTGTATACGGAAGTAGCGTCGCCTGAGAAATGCAAGATATGTAGCGGTGTATATTGAGCAGATGGAACTGAATAATATGTGTGAATGGCAAATATAAGAGCATATATCCGTGTCGAAATAAGGTAAGGTGCTGCAGACTTGGATGCCAGTCGTTTTATGCGTAGGCAAGGATTCTATAGTCGCACCAACCCGAGAAATCTGAGCGTTAGTATAGACAATCTACATGTATATTATAAACATGAAGAAATATTTATATATATATATATATATATATATATATTTATATATATATATATGTGCATTATTTTATTTTTAAAGGTAGTTAATAGTTAAGGAGACAAAAAGAGCCTGGAACCTTAATTTTTTATGAGGACAGAAAGGTCCTCTTATTCTGTTTATATGCTATAATGATACAGCTGAGTAAACATACATGGTTTTAGTAATTCAGAATAGGAATATTTGCTAGATCATTATTATCACGTGATCCCTGCTAGAAGAAAACCTTTCAGCAGGAAGCTGCAGATAGCAGTTATTTATGTCATTTGGGTTTTAACTACATTTCTAAAAATAGATGAATATCATGCATTTGCCATCATTATATGCCGTGGAATAGGTGCTGGTATGTATTGTCATCCTCATCAATAATATATGTGTAGTCGGAAGATAAGGTTCCTATGCGCCCAAATGATACGTTTTTCTTTAATTTTATATATTTTAAACAACCATCCCAATCGATTTTTCTTACTGAAATTGCAGGAAAATAATATTGCCCATTTACCTTGCTGTGACGTCTATTTCAAAAGGTATGTATAGTCCTAATAATCAGCGGAGATCTCGGATGGCCACCAAGATGGCCTCCAAACGAACCCATGTGACAAAACTTCGCAACCGGAACATTACAATTGGTTAATTAGCCACTGTGAAGAGTATAACAATGTTGGTTAGTAAAGTATATCATTTGAGTGCATGGGAACCAATTGTCTTCCATTAAGACTTTACACTGTGACAAATATTATAGGTAGCTCATTCCCAAAGAGACGGGTAAATTGCAATTAAAGTTAAATTAATTGTTGTTTGAACATATTGCAATACCTCAAATGAGATCACATTTCTCAATTGAAATCTGGCAGTTTCACACATGATCATTTACACGAAAATGCTCTTGAAAATGTGGCTTTCGTGGATGAAACAAATTAGTTTGCGGTTTACATTAAGATGAACAATAATACTCAATTAAATTTCATAAAAGGTCTAGTAAAAAGTATGAAATGTGCCCATTTGTATTATGTAATACAAATATTTGTATTTGTATATCCATATATATTTAGGGACTTGTATACATTTGTGCGAAGTGAAAATATAATACTGCATTATGTTTTTTATCGTTATTAATGTCCTGGTACTCTATGTATTTATGTTATTACCGTCTGACCCATATTTGTCTTTATTCCCATGAAGCAGGATATTTGTATTGTAATCTACTGCATGGTTTAGCTGAACTAATTATATTTATCTATTTCAGAAAATACAACGAAAGGGGTGGTTAAATAGTCTAAAACAGTTTCTTGGATATTTTTTTTATAATTTTTTTTGCAAAACAGTTCATAAAATAATAAAAAATATTTAATGTTAACATCATTTTTTCATTGTTTTAATTAATATATTTTTATTCAAGAAGACGTTTAATGAAACCACTGGGAAAACCTGTCAGGTAGTTGACAAAAAAATGATAACTCTTATGGCATCCAGCCATAATTTACCGTTTAGGCGCCCCTGTATAGGAAAACGGTCCAACGGCAAAGGCAGACTAATGTATAATATTACATTGCTGACGATACACCGAGTCCTGAAGCAGGATTTTATAACCGACGAGTACTGCGTGGCTTAGCTGAATGAATTGTATTTGTCTATTTCAGTGAATAACAAAGAAATTTGGACTTAAATGAAAGAGAATAGCAGTGGGTTTTCTGCGAGATGTCAGTAATTATGTTTCAGGGAGTTACATGCATCGTCATTAATGTACTTCTGACTGTTAGCGTCATATTGAAAGCACATCATTCAAGGATATTGAAGGCACGGAATATCGCGGACGGCATTAATGGTAAAGAGATGTCCTATATGTGTGCTGTCGGATTCATTGGGTGTCCGAAACCATACGATACATGTACTGAGTTATTCATTCACATAGAACATTTCAAATTTCATATTATAAGATATGAAAAAGTCGTTTTTACAATTTTACATGCTTCTTAGAACGTAAGCTAACTTTTATTCCATAATGATTGAATAATGTCTTTTTTGAGACAACATTGTAAACATCAACGCGTATTTGTGAACATTTTTATATAAAAAGATGGTGATGATGAAGATAATAGATATAATAATAATAATAAAATGATAATAATAATAATAAAAATTATTATTATTATTATTATTATTATTATTATTATTATATTATTATTATAATTATTTTCATCATCATCATCATCATCATCATTATTATTGTCTCCACAGGGATGAGCATTGCATCGAATGTGACCCAGGTGGAGGCACTTAATTACTGCAGAAACCTCAACAAATCACTACCAGTTGTTAACAAACCTGATATAGAAAATGCCACTTTGAAAGCACTGAAAAATGCTGGTTTGTCCTTCTTTTGGCTGGATATATATCTTGTGGAAATGGCATATTGGTCGTGGTCGGATGATCCTGATGGGCGTGCAGTGCCCTGTAAGTTTGTTATTTATTTTAATATCATTTTGTATTTATAGTATTAAAGGCATTTGATATAAGCCAGCTTCATTTGAATTAAGATAAAAAAGGGATATTAGAACAAAGGGCAAAAATTGTTTAGACATTTCATATATAATAAATAAAAAATAACAAATGTTAAATAATTTAATTAGTATTTGGTGATCTATATGAACAAATAACCGATAAACATATAACAAATTACTGAGCTATTATTGAAATAACTGGAATGACGTTAGGGTAAACGATTAAGGAATTAGTTTGGTGTTAATAATCACAACTGCCGTTTTTTATCAGTATTGCACTTGGCTAACCTGGCATGCCTGTCATTTAAGTGTTATTTTTTACACACTATGAACGGCGAACGTAGGTTTGATTATACTGATGCAAGATCGGTTGTAGTCTATGGTATTTTGTTAAATCGTTTAATATGTGGCCAGATATGGTTCTACGGAGTAATTGGAAACATTTGAGATGTGCCTCCTTAAGACCTAAATCTGGTAGTATGTACGCCATGTCCTGTTCCACGAAGATCGGGGGTTTCATATGCAAGATCGGTAAAAATGTTTTACTATGTGGGAACACTTTATATGTGCACAAACGTTATATCTACTGGTAACGTCTGTCTTAAACGGAGCAGGGATTCCGTTGGCAAGGATTATGTTCGCTTGCACTTTTGCAATAACTGTGAAATGTATATTTCAGGACTTTGAACGTAACCGTATATATTAAAGAGCAGATACATTTTTTACTGTTCCATTCCCAGTACATGTTTGAATGGGATTTATTTACTACGTAAGCTTTGTAAGCTGTGTAATCTTTCTTCATTGATAAGTTTCTTTGGCTTTCACCACAAAATCGATCGTAAAATATGATAAATGATGCTTTTGTATTGCAGGCTGCTATAATTGTACAAAATCAACATGCATCGTATATTCTACCCAGTGTTTTATACCCATATGTGGTCCCAAAAAAGGTGACTGGTACTTTGCCTCCAGATTCTGCGAGGACAGCTATTCAGGACTGGCCACCAACATCCCTCAACAAATAGAGAAACATTTCAACGGAAATTGTATCGAATTCTGGATCGGTCTGACAAAGGAACGATGGAAATCTAATGATACCTATGGTAGGTTTAAGTAAAACTTATCTTAAGGGGTATTTTAAGTATTTTATGTGCTGAAGATAAATTAATAAACGAGGGTTTACAACCAGGAATCATTTATGAATGCTTTAATTTAATAGCCGGTAAATAATTCAGAGTAGCACGTGGTTACAGCGTTGTTCAACGTTGTACCTAGCAGCGCACGCTAATAGTAAATCTAATGTTCTGGTTATGTCATTAATGGCTACGTTTTTCCCCCATAGCCTTTCTTATTTTACTTTACGGCATTAGTAGTCAAACACGGCTGGCTGGCAGGACAAAGTAACAAGTTGCATCGATGTGCAGTCATATCTCCAGAGAAAGGAGAATCCTATTGGAGAAGAGCCAACTGCAACTCTCACAGCAACGCCCTCTGTCTGTCCACTTCTGACTTACCGGGAAAGATAATTAGCCACTATTCCCCTTTGACGGCTAATGGTATAATATCCATAATTTTGAATAAAATAAAAATATGTAAGCTTTAACGTCATCCGCCAGAAATGGTGTAACAATATTGCTCGCTTTACTATATTTTCGAATGTCACTAATTTTCAGTTCAATGCATTCGCTTTAACATTTAATCAAAAATATTTGTTTCACATATCACACGTATGGTTCCCTTGGTTCACTAGGCGTATACACCGGTCATCCCACACCCGGGGTGAATAGTGCTGTCTCAACAGAATATGCCCAGAATATTCCCAGCACAACATATCACAAGTATGGTTCCCTTGGTTCCCTAGGCGTATACACCGGTCATCCCACACCCGGGATGAATAGTGCTGTCTCAACAGAATATGCCCAGAATATTCCCAGCACAACATCACTGTACTCGGCTCCCCGTGGCAACAGCATAGAGCTGACTCTTATTGCCGTTCTGATTTTGATCGTGGTATGCTTGGCGATCTATATACTTTGGAACCGTCGGTAGGTGTCTATCTTACACTCACAGGCACACACATACCTGCAAACTCTTTGAATGGTTTTTACTATGCCCTTTTTAAAGAATGAATTCTGAAACTTTTGCCGATATGACTCCGTAACAAACTTTAGTTTAATGAATTTCACAAAGCAAGAATAGAAGTTTAAATGAGATTGAGACTTTGAACCAACAATGCGTTATAAATATATGGAAAATATTACTGGCAAATAATGCGATGTATTTTAAACAACACGTATGAAAAATTAACATTAAACATGTTATTTTTTTTATTTGAATTCCAACAAGGACTACCACTGCTGGCTCGTCACACGTAGCATCGATAGCACATTCTTACATCACAGCATCATCACCATCGGGACTGAATGAAGAGCTTCAGTACTATACGACAATACCAGAGACAACAAGAAATCATTCAGCTTCGCTAGAGGTTACCTTGGTCTTTAATAATGTGTAAATTCAATTTTGTAGAACTTTCATATATGAACATCCAATCCTTGTGTTATAATGTATAATGTGGGCTTTTTTTAACTGTTTCAGAATACCAAACGTACTGGACCACGGGTTCGATTTCCTTCGCCTACCGTGATGACCGAGCTGTACCTGCTACCAAGGTTAATAGCAATCACACCAGTCGTTGGTCAGGCTATATAGCAATCCAATATTGTTGGTTGTGCACCATTATACAATTATTGAAATAAAAATTATTACAGAGAAATTTGTAAAGTATAAAAGAAAGATATGTAAAATGCAACTGTTTTCAAATCGTGAAACAACACAAAATCTTGCAATTTTATTATTAGGAGACCCAGCCATGCTGTGCCATCAACCGTCAATAGTCATGACGAAGACCTTCCGTACTATTCGTCGATACCTAATGCAACTGGCTCTCAGGAACAGGGGCTGAAGTCCAAAGAAATCCAGCAAACCGTTATGCAGATTCAGGTGAGACCTTGTTTTGACGGACGTTTCCGCAGCTTTAAGGATTAAAAAATTCCAACATTGTTACTATTAAGCCCGCTGAATGCTGATATGAACTATTATTTACCAGTCCAGTAGAGGAATGTTACATTCTCTTAAGAGATCCATTATTTTGGTAGCAATTTTTTTCTATCTGTAGATTAATTTGGCCAGGTAAACATTCATTCATGTGTGTATTACATCCATTAGACTGTAGATACTGAGAGCACTAGTTCGGATGATGCGGCCACAGACAGCAGCCAAAAAAATCGGGATACCAGTGGCGAAGCTTCTTGTATTACCCAAACACGTTCTGATGACGCCAGCACGACCCTGGACCAGCCATCTTCTGAGGTGCAAATTATAGGGAGGAATCTTGGAAGATATATCAGACATACACGTTTGAGAAAGCTTCCAATGAAGAATTAACATTTCAGTAGATAAGACAGATTGAAAAAAGTAATATTCAATGCAAGCTTCAAATATGAAGAAAATATGTTTTGTTTGTAAAAATGTTACACTTAATGCATTCTGGCTCTGCAACTTCCTGAAAGCAATATAACATGGTGTCAATTTTTTATTAATATTTTACATTTCCTTCAGCTTTTTTTAAATACTTAAAAGATTAGTAAAAACAGCGACCGAAATATAAAACAAAGTAAAAAGAGACAAGATCATAAGAAAAGTTATATTTTGGAAAGCATTTACATCCTAAAGGCAAGAATTGTTTTCTCTGAACAGCTTATTAAATTAAGTTACGTTTTGGGTTTATATTAATGCGATCTATTCACATACGAGGGGGGTCTGTTGCAATAACATTTTACCGCAAAGTAGCAGGCCTAAATACCACAGTTACAATTGTAACGTCATAATGGTTACCGTAGTGATTCGCATATAGCCTTGGGCGTCAGTCACCTATCTGACTTAAGTCATCTTACTGCAACAGACCCTAGGTATATTAAATATACACAGTGTCATACACTTAAACTTTATGTGTTTTTTTTTTTTTCTCCTTAAAATATTATATTATTGTCAGTATTTTATTTTGATCCGTTTGCTTATTCTCCTGTACACAACTGGTAGCTTTCAACGGCCGAGATCAGTGGGGCAATACATAAACATAGCCCTGACGCCACCTGTTGGCCGTACCCCGTGGCTTCAACAAAACTTGAGTTTTCAAGCTTCCAATCGGTGTTTCTTGTGTGTATCTTCTTTCATGTTACTTATTCTTGGTTGGGAGTTGTGTATGATCCGAATTTCGGCATTCAGTCTTGTTGTGGTAAACAGACGCACGTGGACTGTGTTTAATCACATACCTGACCACAGCAACGTATAAAACAGGATAATTGGTGATACTAAGTCCGTGATAGTTTTGCAAGATATATGTTGAATTCAGCCACAATCAAGTAATGACATAAGACAATGTACATGTTTATAACTGTAAATGTTTATGTAGCTATTACATTTTCGACGGGACGAAGTCTTGTATTTATTTCTTGACTAAAATCAACGGTAATATTTAATCATTTGAGTTATGGGGGTATGTAGCTCCCGCCCTTACCGGTTTCTAGATACTTATTTTAAGAACTAATCTGAGCGTAGTGTTTTATTTCTTACGATCTATTGGTTCGGGAAATATATAAATCCAGAAAGAATCATGGTAAAAGTTTTGCAATATTTGTTTGAATCATATGGACGAAACAATCAGGGTATCCAGATGATGACCTCTGTGGCATTCAAAAACAACAGTAAATTCTTCCATAGTCGCCAAAACTTTGTAAACACATCTTTTTTCACATGACAGGTTATAACATTTAGATTTAAATAAATGCTAAATCTGGATACATATAATGATTTGAAAGAAGTATGGTTACTTTCAAAAGGAATTCATTTTGATACTTTTTCTAAAAAAATCCGCTTGTTTTTTTCCCCTTACATGCTTCTAAACGTACTCTTCCGGAAAACATATGCATTTCATTCAATGTTAATTATCTGTCCTTTTTATGTCTCATCCTACTGGAAATGTGAATTACCTGATGTCCACAGCATACAAAAGATTATCAATAACGAGTAAAATGGTTTATTGAGAAAGCTACCCAATAGAAAGCCTATTTGCTCCTAAATGTTATGTTATTGCCCGCACAAAGACATTAGCTGACGGATATGTGATTAGCGTTGCAAATGTTTTTGCTTGCTAATAAGTTGACACACATTAGCTTCAAGAGTTTAATGAAAGTTCGTGATGAATTTTGGTCTAAGTAACATTTCATTAAATTTGGGATAGGTCAGTGAGATATGAGAGAGGATGTGGCATTAAATATAGAGTACACTGCCCCTTATGTCTTGTATTATTCTCACAAAATATATTAAAAAAATAATCATCCGCCTAATTTATCAAATCTTTCTTGGCTCATGACTAAAATATCCACAAAACGCCTTACAATTCATTGAGAAGATTTAGATATACTTATTTGATAAATTGACCGAAAGAGAACGATTTCTATGCCTTCTGTATCAGCAAGTGAGATAATGATGTCGGTGATGCAATAATGGAACAATGGATTGACGAAATAGCTAAATCATAATTTAAGTACAACAGGGTCATTTTTTATATGTTTTGTATAAATAAAGCAAAATATTTTTCCACTAGTGAGTACCAGGATACACGGAGCTTATACTGTATACGATACTGGGTTACCTGAAATCAGCAAGTGTTCCGACATACATATTGCACAAACCAAACCAGAATACCTTATTGGCTCTATACGTAATTTCTTATTGATTTCAAGCGGTTTTGTGAAAAAAGTGGACCATGGGCCAAGGAACAACTACTTTAATTTTCATGGTTAGTCCCTTAAATGTTTGGTGGATGTTGATATGGATCCAGATGTTGGCGGAGGTATGCTCTCTAAATTTGTAATAAACACCTAAACGAAATCTTTATGTTACTAGTTACGAAGAGTTAATGTATCACAATGACTATTTTTAGGTGCTATGTTGCAAGGTTAACATATATAATAAATATTTAAACATATTAGCACTCGGTTTTTGCTCAAAAGTCAAATTGACCTGGCAAAACGACAAAACCAATTAGGAAAAAAAGGCACGATATTGAACTTGGTAGGAGAATTTATATTCTAATAAGGAAGGTCATGTGTACATTACGTTAAAAAAGATTGGTGTTATGGAACTACTATCATCTGAAGTTAATAATGGTGATAGTATATTATTTTTTTTTTTTTTTGCACTACTCATCAAAATTATATTTAATGTCATCTTTTGACTTGTTGTCCGAATCTTTGCTTTGAAAGAAATAAGTTTTGGGAAACTTTATTTGATCGACGTGAAGTGCATAGAGCTCTAGATTTGCAAGACATTGCCGTTGTAATTTTAGCTCAAGACAGGCTGTTTTGGTGAACTTGTGTAGTGCTGTAGACGACACAGCAGACTGCTGTGAAGTAGCTGTGTGCTTGATAAGCGAAGTACTAAGTTGTTGCATTAAATTGATTGCTACGGTTGATCTGTGTTAGTTGCCCCCCCCCCCCCCCCCCATTCATTCAATCGAGTTATCACCAAGTCAGATAGCTTACGGAGATATGTACCTCCCCAGAAATAAAAAGAACAGACTTTGGAAGTCAGTAAAAAGGTACAGCCGTATCTACTTTTGTTGATGTGTTTTGGATATCAATCTAGTCTTTTTGAAGACCTCGATGAATATATTAAGTTTATACTGATAAAGGTTGACTCTTTGCAACATTTATTCAGGGTTACCATGCTATTATGAAAATATTATGTATTGCCATTCTTTATGAGGGAATTGTTGTAATTTTTCTCCAGTTTAACTTATGAGTATCACAGAACGTTACATATAACCTAACGCCATGTACAGTTACCATGCAGATTCTTGTTATTATTGTGTTCTTTGTAATATTTTGTCATATTCCTTTTGATTGTACCGTTTTCGTATAAAGGAGGAAATAAAGAATCATTTAATACGAAAATTCCCAATTAAGAATTAACATTTCATCAAAATTTTTATGGCAGAGTAAGTGTTTTCCCGTATTGTTTTCACTAGATGATACAGTTACATTAAGAAAAGTACATTTATTTTCCTCCGTTTCATTAATATGTCGCACCCTAAAAAATGCATTGATATTTTTTAAGACAGATGCTTTATTTTCTTAAATCAGTTACCAGGTAGATATTTAATCCAATATTCAAACGGTTCTGATGGTTTAATTATTTTGATATCTTGAAATGTGAAATGTGTGGGTGTGTGAAACATTTCTAATAAGTTAGAAACAAGAAAATATGCAGGTAGCTAGAAGCCACTATTCTTGCTGCACCCTATGACCTTGACCCTTAGCAACAAGTCATTTCTGGTTATAAATTTGCTCTCATTGCTTCCATTTACTGTGCACCTGGATAATATGCTTCATTTTCCTATTTGAGCAAGAAAACAATGAAGCTGCCATAGTTAAGGCTTTGTTAGCTTGGTTATGTTTGTCTTTGTGGTCAATGGAAGGACATTTAGAAATAACATACTGGAAACCATTAGAAAGCATTCTCCGTACAGAGACGCATACTAAGTCTATCACAGATTGAGCATTTGGGGATGTCGTGCCGCTCAGAGCCCAATTAGCCTCCACGGCCCGCGTTTTCTCTCGAAAGAAACGGTTCTGCGTTCCCCATCAAATTTGGAGATGAGGCCGGGTCAAACGGGGTGGTTGGCCGCAAGTTTCTCGAGGATTTGTTATAAATTTTGAAGTCCTTCGGGGAAAACGTCAGTCTGGGGATGTCGCATTGGCTCTCTGGGAAGAAGCCTTGTTCCAGGTGGTTGAGCGGTTGGTTAAGTGGCAGTCGGACCAGGATCTTGCATAAAATTGACAGTAGTGAGATTACCCGTTGATTAGTCTGAGTTCTCTTAAATGGTCAGGGGCGGATCCAGGATTTATTAAAAGGGGGGGGGGGGGTCCAACCCAGGAGGACAAATGAAAACCCTTAAAAAAAGGTCCTCACGTCAGAAAAAGGGGGGGGGGGGTCCAGGCGGCAAAATTTTGTCTGAAGCCCTTAAAAAAAACGTTGTTTCTGATGAAAAATGGGGGGGGGGGGGGTCCGGACCCCCTGGACCCCCCCCCCCCCCTGGATCCGCTTGTGATGGTGGCATCAGGGAAATCCTGTGGACGTGTAGCTCTGCTCTACATGGATCGGAAAAGGAAGGTACGCATGTTGAACAGGATTGACCCTCTTGACGTGTGTACTTCGGCATGTATAGCGCCTTGGCGAGGAGCCATCCCAGTAGACTTCCTCGGCTGTTGTAGAAAAGTCTAGATTAAGGTGGATGGTCACCTGCAGCTGAGGGGGCGATCAATGGCTTCCTCATCGATGGAAACTGGCCAACTGAGAACATTATCGAAGTGTTAAGTCGAGCTTTCGAGGAGCAATTTCTTGTTGACTAGCAATGCTGTACCATCAGCACTGGTTAGAGTCGACGCGGTTAGAGTCGACGCAGTATCCGTCTGTATACTGGAAGGCTTATTACGTAGGCTATGATTAGAGGAGATAATCCTGGGTAATTCGGTTCCTAGATAGCTTTAGGCGAGTCAAAGTACCCTGTTGTGTCATGCCTGCCTGTGGGCCTAGCCTTGGATCCCTTCGGCCCCTGAGCTGAAAGGTGAAACTATTACATGTTTTTACATGAGAGTTTTTACATGAGAGCCTTTTCAACCTGATCGTTCTTTCTAAACTATTATGTACACTCATTAACCATACAATTTACAATACTGAAATATGAGAAAGGTTTTCTGTCAACAGACGGCTTATTTATATCTAAATAAGAAGTATAAAATGTTTCGGCATCGGTATGTTCAAGTGTAAATGCAAAAAGTAGGTCACATATATACAGAACACTGACTTGTCGTATACTTCCTATCTTACATATGAATATTTAACAAAACAGCAGTTAAATAGCATATTTTTTCTATAAACCCGTGCGTATCATCGTGGATCTTCGATACATAAGTAGTAAACACAGGGCCATGCATGGGAAATAAAGTCTTGTTTGTTACCTTATGGTACCTCTAAGTACCCCTGAAGGTCTTGCAAGTGTTGGACCAGACCGTGTTAATAAAGGTTTTGTTGCAAGTGTTGTTGGTAAAGACCGTTTAGAACAGACAGAGGGACTTGTGGCCATGACGCACATGTTACAGGATAATTTAACTGATAAAAAATATAATTTAAAAAATAACAACTGTGACCGAAACAGTTTAAAAGGCATGGTTGCTTTCCTAGTTTCCATTTTGACTGTTAAGCATGTGCAAATATGAAGCATATTCTTATACATCCATGTTAAAACAAACTCTTTTCTTTGCCTGATCATTTCTAACATATGTGGATCTAGTGACTCTACGTTCTACATTATCTAAATAGTGTACAAATGATCAAACAAAAGTGTCGTGCTGAGCCTGCAGGTTAAATTAGCTGAATCAGGCTTATAAACAAGGGTTGTATCTTATCAAACATCAAGACATAATGAAAACATAATTTAAAAGAGTCTGGGTACCTGCAATAATGATATCAAAGGTCAAATGTCATATGGCAACACATAGGGCTGCATAAGGGTGCGTCTGGGTCAGTGCAATGACCACTCGGTAAATGTGAATGACATAAAACAAAGCCCAATAGCACATAAATACCACAAATACACGTGAATTAATCTGGGGTTTCCGGCACATCCTGTCGTTTTGTTATCTTTGAACTTCCTATGTCCAATTGGAATTTATGCCCTGCTAAGGGTTAGACTTCCAAACTTCTGAAATATATACTGAAATTTGTTTTTTTGCCCCTTAATACAGAAATTAAAGGCCATCATAATCTAAATGGACGTCTCCTCAGAAATCTCATCAAATCCTGACGTGAAGCTGGAACTTTGTGTCTAAAAGCAACGATTGTTAATACTATTCATACATTGATGAACCAACGTACGTCTCCTGATAGATACATGTAAAAATTTAAAGTAAAGTTATGTAAAGTTATCTTTTACGACTGCCGCCAGTCTGCTGCACCAGTTCTTCACGGTATTTCAAGATCAATTAGTATTCTTAATTCATGACATTCAATCTGTTGTTATGGAGACACCTGGCCTGTCATATAAATGTTTACTGATATGAGTTTTCTGAGTTTCTGAAATGAGAATGTTCGGCAGGTAACTCGTTTGATGAAGGCCTCTGTGGAAACCCTACCATGACCTTTAAGCATGGGAAGCTGGAATATCCTGGGTCAAACGGTTATGATTTGTGCCCTTGTACCGGATAGTCATGACAGACAGACAACGGACTGATAAAACTTAATGCAAACTGTCCTATTAAACGTCATGGCATTTTTTCTTTAGTTATACATCCAAACACAAATTGCAAGAGCAGAGTAAAAGAGGCGCTCTACCCGCTCGTAAAGTGTCCAGTCACAATAAAACCGCCAGTATACAGTTTCAGGAGCCTATTTTGCGGTGTGGAATGTCTATATCTGGGTTCTAAAGGTCGGCCTCGCTATTGAGTTATTTCCCGGTGTTTTTCATGTTTTACAAGTGAGCGCAGCATCACTGCTGCTCAGTTAAAAATTTCACGGGAATACATAGAGTGAAGATGAATTCAAATGGGCAGTCATGAAAGGCCAAAAAAGGATTAGGTTCTCAGGCACTTTTTTTAGAAATCAGTGCTGGCGGGCGATTATTATTATTACTTTTATACCTTTTTTTTGTATGTTTCGATGAAAAATGTCATATGATCAGGGAAAAGCATGATAATAACAGATTTTTTTTTCTAAACAGGTAAAAACACTACATAACAAAGAAATTTTATCAAATTTATATTAATTCATCTTCTTGAAATATGAACTAAAAATTAAAATATTTGATGCGGGGAGTTAAAATTGACGCGGGCGGTGCCTGAGAACCATGCCTATTTTTGGCCTAACCAAAAATTGTTGATTGGACATTGAAAGATCGCTAGTTGTTAGTGGTAAAGGCAAAGGGCGCCAGTAAAATTTCAAAATCTCAAGATAAATAAACAAAATATTCTGTCATAAACAGCCACGTTCGATTATCTCAGACAGCAGCAAATGCCAGTTTAACGCGTAAAATTTAACGTGGCAGTTACTATAAATGTATGTTCCTATTATAGAAGTGTAACTATGTATGCTATTTGTCGTTAAGCATTAAAAGATAATAAAGGACTCCTTTGTCTATAACATGTCAAATTAAGTAGACATGTCTCAGCCAGCGTATTGATAAATAATATTAGAACACGACTGCGTCAGTAATCACGTTACTTTTGACCGAGGGAAAGGTATATGTGATTTCTAGAAACATTCTGCGAACACTAAAGTGCATCAGGGGAAAATACCAGGTCGTTAAAGATGACTGATGTTTTAATGTTTTGCTTATTTATGTGTACAAACACTGACTTCCTTTGTCTGGAAGTAGATTCAAGTGTCAGGTGAGGCATGTTTCTGTTTGTGTAGGGAAGTACCGACTAAAAGGTGACTGGCAGAACAGAAGAGGAAACCAAAATAAAATAAAAATAGCGTTTTACCCAGGTGGTTTTATCTCTATTATACCGCTATATTAATAAAGAGGGAGGTTCCGGACCGCCTGGACCACCACTCTGGATCCGTCACTGCCCTGATCTGACACGTCCATATCTGTTTTATAATGCTGGGTATATCAGTCAGCCTTTATTCTGCTGCAATACGTATTGCAATACACTTAAAGCGATACCCGATACTTTATTATAGACGATACGCTTCACTTTTCTCTGTGTGACATTTTCTAATTAAAAGCTAAGTTTTTTGTAAACAAATAAAAAGACCATATATATTATAAATGTGAGTGGCGCGACAACTGCAATGTTCGCTTTTCGTTTGGTAAGCAGTCATTTAAAGTGATGGACCAAATATTTAGGATAAGCCTCATTTTTATCTCTTTTTTCCTTAACCTTAAATAATAAATTGACCAAACAGTATTAAAATATCGATCTAGTTTTATTTCTTGTTATTGTCTTTTATAGACCTTATATAGGTCATGTACTGAATTACACAGTTTCTTATGTTTTTTTAGAATGCCAATACCCTAAATCACATTTCCTTTTGTAAACTATAATTTGATTTCCCCAAGACTTTGACCACTAGTTTCACCTCTTGTCGATAATGTAGTTCAGAGTATTCAGCATAATAAGATAAAGAAATAAAAATTAGCTTAATTATGCTTTATATATATAAATAATAATAATGATTTTATAGGATAGGGTTGTAGATCGAGCCTACATTTGTTAGCAGTCATAGTTTTTCATCGATACGACGATACAGCATGCAAAGCAGATGGGTAACCGTGTCACCATAGTGTATCGATATGTGTCAATATATCGGTATTTTGGTACAGTCCTTCTTGTTTACTATTACGTGACACACCCACTGATGGCACACCCACGTTGGACTGGCTCCAGTGCCCATATTATTGTGTGACCCGCCTAGATAAACGGAAAGGCACCAGTCTATAAATATATAGTTTGGGTCCTTGCTCACATTTCCCTGCCACATTTAGGTTACAAACAAAGCAATATATTCTTTGAACATCAAAACATTTGATGGTTAAACATTTGGTCTGTTAGAATAGAATATTTCATGCCATATTGAACAGAATTTTATGTTCATTGATTTAAACTTAAGTTAAATGGTTATGAGACTTATGACTTATAAGCCTTAAATCATCGGTGATCGTGAACAACAGTTCACGTATAATTAAGCAGGGAGCCAATCTAATATTTACCTACGTTCGGCATTTCCGGTCTTGTTTCATCTGCCAAATTTAGCTGCTCATCCCAGAGACAAAATGTCCTCAAAATACAAGAAATATGTGGAGGAGTTGAAGGAGAACAAAAGTACAGAGTTGGAAATCTTGGATAAGGGATTGTCCAAGCTGTTGGATGTCCCACATTTACGTGAGTATAGATGAAGCTGTAAATACAGTCCAGATGTGCCCTCCAACAACAAGATTGAAGATGTCTGGTTAGTGAAGGATGTACAAGGCTTCCTTGTGCTAATGCCCCAGCTGTGGCTGTAGACCTTTGCTTGAGATATACACTGATTAAGCTAGGAAATAACAGGAATCTCAGTTTTAAATTCATTAGCTGCTATTCTTCAAAATTAAATGCCCACTTTAAGAAAAAAGTTCAGAGGTCAATATGGGGTGTGTCCTGTCAGTGTCACTCTATCTGTCACTGTAGACAAGTCACCATTCAAACACCCCTGGCTTATTCTGTTGTTTCTTTTAAACCAATTTAGTTAACAATGAGTATTTTTAGCTCAGCTGACTAAAGGTCAACTGGGGTATTTAGGTATGGCGCTTTGTCAGTCGCCTCGCCATCTGTCCAGCTTTCTGTTAGTAGGGCACAAATCGTAACCGCTGAACTTAGAAACCTATACCTAAATATTCAAGGAGGTTAATAGAAAATCTCCTTTGAAACCTGAAATTAGGTCACTGTGACCTTTTTCTCCCAGCTATGGGGCTTGTAAGTACTCCCAAGAATAAATAAAATTTGATACAAAACCTCCAGTACCTTGATAATTAATTGATGGATTGCCATGAATCTTGCCATGAATATTTACCATAACTTGTTTTGTCAGTTCCCAAAAACTGGTTGCGCTACCAGTTATTTTCTTATTTTAACAAATATTTTCTAATTTTTTAACTGTAAAATGACAGCAATCATCTCAGTTTCTCAGCTGTCATTTCATGACTAGTGTCCAAAAACCTGGTCTGTTCATTGATCGGTAGTGGATGCTCTGTAGTCATCACCCTGTCTGTCCATTTGTCTGTCTGTCCATCCATCCATCCACACAAATTTGTTTCATGATGATAACTCCAGGTAGGATTGACATATGGATTTCAAACTTGACTAATGTATGGGCTACAACTAAAGCAAGAACCCACAGGACCCACATATTTAAAAAGATTATGGCTGTATTTTAAGGCGGGCTTTTCATGCGAAAACTGTGATAGCCTGGCACAGGATCATCATGTAAACACAAAACAACACCGATTTAAGTCCAAAGGATGACTATATTCGCAGCGTAATTGTACAGACAGCGCGACTGGCACGCAGCATAAAACAATGCCAGACTTAAGATGGCAGTGACCTCGCGTGACCCGAGAGTTCACGAGACGTAAACAAGTGTCACGGAGCCACGTGTATTTAACAGGATATAACCCTGTTACAAAAACCTTCCATCTTGCACACATAGCTGACCTGCCAATAGGGAACGAACATAAATGAATTTGGGGTCAAAGGTCACAGGGGCCACAAAGAAGTTTCCAGATGATAACTCCAGTTTGGTTTGACATATTGATTTCAAACTTGATTTATGTATGGCCCACCGCTAAAGCAAGAATCCTCATGAGTTTTGGGCCAAAGGTCAAGGTCACAGGGCCCATCCATTCACAAATTAGTTTATGGATGATAATTCTGGTTTGGATAGACAGATATGACCCACCACCTACGTAAGAAACATTTTGATTTTCAGGGTTCTGTGGTCAAAGGTGGAGGTCAGAGGAGCCACATCTTTAAAAAGAGTGTGGATGCACTGTAAATCAAACTTTTCATCCCAAACTTTCTATCTTTGACACATGCCTTTAATGCCAAAAGTGGAAGAAATCTGTAAATTCTGAGGTTAACTGGTCAGAGGTGAAAATAACTTTTTTAAAAATCATTGTTTAAGGTCACAGGACCCACATTTTGAAAAAGCTCATGAAAATATCCTTCCAGTCAAATTCAGCTGAGTGTTGAGACCCATAGGTCCCTTGTTTAACAATATACTAAGTAATCCTCTGTAACTTTTTATACAGCAGTCAGAATAATGGGGTTTTTCTTGTCAAAGGTCGTCCCTCAGGATAACCTGGCATCAAGCACCATGCTGCAGAGAAAAGCTCTTATAATGAGAAATTGTTTCTTCTAAAATTAGTAAATGCCTACCAAATTCTAAGTCTTTTACTCAGACAAATCTTTATTTGATGACATGCTCGAAACAACAACAGAGTATGTGACTGTTAATACGGTAAAACACCATCATTTTCTCAGTATAGTTTGTGATTCAGACATCATTTCTTGTGAAGCACGGTTTCTTTTACAAAACAGGTACATCAACGCCACCGGAATCTAATTTGACACCGCCATTGTGAAAATGCTCTCATTATTTACCACTGTTGTAAAAAAAACTCTTAAAAAATGAATGATCGCCACGTGTTGCCACCAAATATACTTTAAACTTTGTTAAATGATCGACAATTGTTCATTTAATCCTTCGTTTCTACTCCTGCGCTGGTTCAGTTGACAGTACAAACGAGTGCATATGTCCCCTAATTGGTATAGTAACCACGACATGTCATTGGTTCATTTCAACTCATTTGCATAGACCGAGACTGCACTTCCTCCGAATATTGCTGAGCAACTACCTTGCATACAAGCGGGCCAGTAATGAGGTCTTACGCATAATGCACATTTACAGGACTTAGGCAAATTTGAACAATCTCAGATCAGTTGTTATGAAGGGTTACAAATGTCAGTCATTCGTGGCAGAGGACACATAGTAGCCAGGAAGAAGCCTCTTATTTCTTAAGTGAAACTAGAATCATTTTAATATTTATGCTCTTTCTATAAACCCCATGGAATAAAAAGCTGATGCGCAGAACTGCATTCTCATCTGACAAACACCCAACATATGACTATCGACCCACACGGTTTCACAGGCACATCTGAAGATCGGTTCTAGAGACGTGTCAGGCTTATATGCCACATCGCACATTTCTTCAATCAAGTCGTAAATTGAAACATATTGTGTCAGCAAAGGGTGAAAAATTCTAAGAGACCATTGCTTTAAATATTTAACAAAAATAACATGAAACAAATTTTGTACTGCTTGACTTATTATTTGAATTTTAATCCACACACAGGCCTACAAACTATATAGAGAAGTTCATTATAATTTTAAAACATCATTTACATTTGCCAGTGTAAACCAAGGAATTTTCAAGATGTTTAATGTTTATTTAACAAAGCAGTTTTTATGACAAAAGGAAAACTATTCCATCCGCCGACTGGCAGGACACTGTAAATACATAATCCTGGTTCCCGGGGCCCCATAGACTGTGTGTATAACCAGGGAAACTGGGCGTCGGACATGCAAAGAGTTGTATGATATATAGACTTTGAATAAAGGTAGCGTTACCAACCATTTCTGTCACAAAATTATAGAAGAGATATGTATTTGCAAAATACAAACAATATTATATGAATAGTTCACTTGAGTTTATAATTCCCTGTGGGATACAGAAATTCACATGTAATATGACTGATTCATGCATAAACAAGGATACTCTAATGATTAAATACATGCATTTATAATTAATGGAATGTGAATATTATGTTTTTGCAAAACAAATATGACGACCTCAAATCCCTTAGGAAGACCTCAGAAATTTTGAGGTCATCCCATAGGACAACCACAAATTTTCAAACATTTCTGTCCCTGTTATATGTATATATTTTTTGTTGTAAATTGTATGTGTATAAATGAAACCAAATTAACTCAGTCATTTAAAGCCAACAAAGCTCATATTGGAACAATGTGGCAACTTGCTAACACTGCTTTCTGAAGTATGAATCAGTATGATGAAGATGTGTTGAGGTTGCTTAAGTGTGTCTTTTGCAAATACAAATATTACAAATTCTTTACATTAATTTACTGAATGTATTAACATATCAATCTGAATCACTATCATACGTCGCTACTTGGCTTAGAAATACACTTCAAGCAGACATACATATGTAACAGTTCTACCTCACTGGAACTAGTCTACATTATGTTTGTTTTGTTTGAGTTGTACCTTTTTTCAGTAACCATTATTCCATTAATATCGCACATATTGTTACATATTCATCAGTTTTATGTACATTTATTTATAATATATCAAATAAATTTGTACAGTGTACTTGTAATCTCTCTGTGTCTGCATCAGCTTTTCATTAAGCAATGAAAAAATTTCTTTATATGTGCAGCAGTTTTGTTTCTATATACAAGTGGCACTATATTTCTTTATACATTCAAAATTTTCAGCCCTTCTTTCCAAAACATCCTTATGGGTAGGATGTTTTTATATTACTAGCATAAATATTTTTTTTTCATACCTTTCAGTTTTAAAATTTTTTTGGGTCATTCTGGGTAAAGTGAAAGGGGAAGTTTCAAGTTAGTTAAGAAAGTTAAGTTCAGTCTTGTTAAATTTCATATGTAAACTAATAGAAAATTTTAGCTTTCTGTGGAAAGCATAAAATGCAGTAAAAATCTAGTCTTAGTGTTAAGGTTTTTGTTATGCCTAGTATGCTAACTATCATATTGAATGAATAGATAAATATAAATTTCTTAGGATATTATTTATAAGGATAAGATGTTTTAAAAACTAGTTCAAGCTAAACATGTATATGTAAATGACCTGTTCTGTTGAGGTTATCCATTAAATAGTGTTTTGTGTTATTAATGTGAGACACCAACACAGCCTTACACCAGGGAGCACAAAATGCTTTGGTTTGCAGTGAATCCTTCAGGTAATATCACAATCTAATAACTTTGTTCCAGTTAAGATCATCATCTGATAAGTTTGCTCTAGTTATTATCATCATCTGATAACTTTGTCCAATTTTTTATCATCATATGATAACTTTTTTTCAGTTATTATAATCATCTGATAACTTTGTTTCAGTTATAATCATGGTCTGATAACTTTGTTCCAGTTATTATCACCATCTGATAACTGTTTCAGTTATTTTCATGATCTTATAACTTGTTTCAGTGTCTCTGACACAGCTGACCAGGATTACCATGAGTCACAACAAACTTGTCGGTAAGTTCTACTTTAGTACTTGAAATATATATTGTGGTTATCATTAGCTCAGCTGACTATAAGTCATCTGAGCTATAGTCGTGGTCCTTTGTCCGTTGTCCGTCCGGCCGGCCGTCCGTTAACAGGGCACGTTTTAAAACCGTTGGACCTACGAATCCAAAATTCTGCATACCAATAGATGTCCCCAAAATCTCCTACCATACCAAAAATTGGGTCATTAGGACTTCGTTCCTCTGAGATATTAAGGAAAAACCTCCGTTTTCCATAAAAAAGCCATTGTTACACTTCAAAGCTGCCTAATATCAAAACCACTGATCTGTTTTTGATCATATTTAGTATTCATATTTTTCCATACATTTTCTGTGCACATACCAAAAATTAGGTTAGTATTGGGTATTATTTTGAAGTTATGGGCCCAAATATAATGCAGTTTCTTAAAAGTCAGGAATTATATTTGCTCACTTAACATGAGAATTGCTGAAGCTGGAGACTTTTTTTTCAGGAATATAACTTTATTTAATCAAGATTCAATTGTTTGCCCAAAATTTGATCTGAATTTTGCAAATTTTTCAAGTTATTAGCATAAATAAAAAATCAGTACCCTAAATTTTGTCCAACTTTGGCAATGGCACGTTTTTTCCCTGTAAGCACTGTTGATTTAATTTTCACAGCATACATACATAAGGATTTAATCTTTTAAAATCTGAAATTTCAAAGGAATTGGTTGAAAAGAGTAGCTTTTATTCAAGTTGTCATACACCATGTCAAGTGTTGTTTACATTTGGCCCACCTAGTAATACAGTCCTCACTTGCATTATGTAACCCACCCTAGGCAGCTTGCCTTGGCTTAGCTTGGCCACTACTAGCAGGCTTCCCCTCTGCCCTGCACTCCCCCCCCCCCCCACCCCCAAGCTGGTGCATAAACTAGATGAATGTTATAATTTTCTGTATTTTATTTTATTTTTGGCTATGCTACATTTTTGATTTAGTAATGTACCACCAGGGTTACAATGATTAAAGTGCACATTTAATTGTGTCCACAAAGTGATGTATTGCTATGAAAGTGTGGATGGTCATCAGAGTGCCCATTAAAGATTTTAATTTGTTTGACTTAGAACTCATGGTTGTATCAGTTGTTACATGGTACTGGCTAAATAATCAAAATTTATATTGCTGATCCTTTATTTCAGTTCATAAAATTAAACATTCCCAACTCCAGTTTGCTCCTGGTATAATATATTGGGTGTTTTGATCCTTGGATTAATTTTAACACATGTATTAGTTTCATAGTTGAGAATAATTTTCTTTTTTCCTGATACCATTTAAAAAAATATAAATATTTAAATTTTTCCTGTTAGTGCTGTGGATTTAATTTTCACAGCATGTACACATTAGCATTTCATCTGTTAAAATCTGAAAATAGATGTCCCCAAAATCTCCTACCATACCAAAAATTGGGTCATTAGGACTTCGTTCCTCTGAGATATTAAGGAAAAACCTCAGTTTTCCATAAAAAAGCCATTGTTACACTTCAAAGCTGCCTAATATCAAAACCACTGATCTGTTTTTGATCATATTTAGTATTCATATTTTTCCATACATTTTCTGTGCACATACCAAAATTTAGGTTAGTATTGGGTATTATTTTGAAGTTATGGGCCCAAATATAATGCAGTTTCTTAAAAATCAGGAATTATATTTGCTCACTTAACATGAGAATTGCTGAAGCTGGAGACTTTTTTTTCAGGAATATAACTTTATTTAATCAAGATTCAATTGTTTACCCAAAATTTGATCTGAATTTTGCAAATTTTTCAAGTTATTAGCATAAATAAAAAATCAGTACCCTAAATTTTGTCCAACTTTGGCAATGGCACGTTTTTTCCCTGTAAGCACTGTTGATTTAATTTTCACAGCATACATACATAAGGATTTAATCTTTTAAAATCTGAAATTTCAAAGGAATTGGTTGAAAAAAATAGCTTTTATTCAAGTTTTCATACACCATGTCAAGTGTTGTTTACATTTGGCCCACCTAGTAATACAGTCCTCACTTGCATTATGTAACCCACCCCAGGCAGCTTGCCTTGGCTTAGCTTGGCCACTACTAGCAGGCTTCCCCTCTGCCCTGCACTCCCACCCCCCCCCCCCCCCCCCACCCCCCAGCTGGTGCATAAACTAGATGAATGTTATAATTTACTGTATTTTATTTTATTTTTGGCTATGCTACATTTTTGATTTCGTATTGTACCACCAGGGTTACAATGATTAAAGTGCACATTTAATTGTGTCCACAAAGTGATGTATTGCTATGAAAGTGTGGATGGTCATCAGAGTGCTCATTAAAGATTTTAATTTGTTTGACTTAGAACTCATGGTTGTATCAGTTGTTACATGATACTGGCTAAATAAACAAAATTTATATTGCTGATTATTTATTTCAGTTCATAAAATTAAACATTCCCAACTCCAGTTTGCTCCTGGTATAATATATTGGGTGTTTTGATCCTTGGATTAATTTTAACACATGTATTAGTTTCATAGTTGAGAATAATTTTCTTTTTTCCTGATACCATTTAAAAAAATATAAATATTTAAATTTTTCCTGTTAGTGCTGTGGATTTAATTTTCACAGCATGTACACATTAGCATTTCATCTGTTAAAATCTGAAAATAGATGTCCCCAAAATCTCCTACCATACCAAAAATTGGGTCATTAGGACTTCGTTCCTCTGAGATATTAAGGAAAAACCTCAGTTTTCCATAAAAAAGCCATTGTTACACTTCAAAGCTGCCTAATATCAAAACCACTGATCTGTTTTTGATCATATTTAGTATTCATATTTTTCCATACATTTTCTGTGCACATACCAAAATTTAGGTTAGTATTGGGTATTATTTTGAAGTTATGGGCCCAAATATAATGCAGTTTCTTAAAAATCAGGAATTATATTTGCTCACTTAACATGAGAATTGCTGAAGCTGGAGACTTTTTTTTCAGGAATATAACTTTATTTAATCAAGATTCAATTGTTTACCCAAAATTTGATCTGAATTTTGCAAATTTTTCAAGTTATTAGCATAAATAAAAAATCAGTACCCTAAATTTTGTCCAACTTTGGCAATGGCACGTTTTTTCCCTGTAAGCACTGTTGATTTAATTTTCACAGCATACATACATAAGGATTTAATCTTTTAAAATCTGAAATTTCAAAGGAATTGGTTGAAAAAAATAGCTTTTATTCAAGTTTTCATACACCATGTCAAGTGTTGTTTACATTTGGCCCACCTAGTAATACAGTCCTCACTTGCATTATGTAACCCACCCCAGGCAGCTTGCCTTGGCTTAGCTTGGCCACTACTAGCAGGCTTCCCCTCTGCCCTGCACTCCCACCCCCCCCCCCCCCCACCCCCCAGCTGGTGCATAAACTAGATGAATGTTATAATTTACTGTATTTTATTTTATTTTTGGCTATGCTACATTTTTGATTTCGTATTGTACCACCAGGGTTACAATGATTAAAGTGCACATTTAATTGTGTCCACAAAGTGATGTATTGCTATGAAAGTGTGGATGGTCATCAGAGTGCTCATTAAAGATTTTAATTTGTTTGACTTAGAACTCATGGTTGTATCAGTTGTTACATGATACTGGCTAAATAAACAAAATTTATATTGCTGATTATTTATTTCAGTTCATAAAATTAAACATTCCCAACTCCAGTTTGCTCCTGGTATAATATATTGGGTGTTTTGATCCTTGGATTAATTTTAACACATGTATTAGTTTCATAGTTGAGAATAATTTTCTTTTTTCCTGATACCATTTAAAAAAATATAAATATTTAAATTTTTCCTGTTAGTGCTGTGGATTTAATTTTCACAGCATGTACACATTAGCATTTCATCTGTTAAAATCTGAAATTTGAAACTTATTGATTAAAAAACTGTAGATTTTATTCAAGTTTCCAGGTACCAAGTCTTCATTGTTTACATCAGGTCAGTATAAATGCAGTGTACTGGGCAGTTACATAACACCTTCAGGTCTGACCTACTGCCACTGTGAGTGTCTGGGTCAGGCAGTAATTACCAGAGAGCCCTTCTTTCTCTCTCTCTTTCTCTCTCTCTCTCTGGCAGTCCAGCTCTCTCTTTCTCTCTCTCTTTCTCTCTATCTCTCTCTCCTCTGCTTTCTCTCTCTCTCTCTCTCTCACCCTTATTGCCTCCCTTCCTCCCTCCATCCCATTTTGTTGACAGGTACTATAAACTAGATACATTAGCTATAAATGTTGATGCAATTTAGAAATGTGAATCAACTGAAATATTCACAATCACATGTATGTTATACTGTAAATTTATAGTAACATTTGTAAACCTGGATAAAAATTATGTAATGAAAAAAGGAATAAATGCAAATATTGTTATTTTTTTATTGGCTCATAAGAATTGGGAAAAAAATGATTTGCTTTGTTTCTCCATCTTTCTGCCTGTTTAAATATTTAATGGTCATGAATAAACTTTTTTTTATAAGCACTGTTGAATTAAATTTCATATCCTGTATGTATATGCAAGGGTGTTGTAACTCTCACCATCCCCTTCTTGAACTGTCAACAGCTTATCAAAATGTAACCAATGGAAAGGCATGGTCAGATCTCAAATATTATTTGCAACATTTTCTTCAATCATATAAACCAACCATGGCCCAAATTACCTCTTCCTCTCAAACGTTATCTACATTTCATCATATTTTAATATTTTAACCTTCTAGGTGGTTCAGTACTGTTGACCATTTGTCCATAGGTACCTATGTACATGCCAGAAATTATGTCAATATTGTGTAATATGTGGAAGTGAAGGTCATCAAAATAATGTACCTTGTCAAGACCGATCTTTTCAAGATATCATGTCATACAGTCACAAATTCATTAATTCCCTCATCAGCATAGTTAATCATAACCTTGTATCTGTCAAATTGAAAGCTTGCAGTTTTCCATACACTATAGATCCTTCAACAAATAGCCTTATCATCATTTTACCACTACTTAGTATACTGTCATTGCATTCATATTTGCTCAAATAAATTGGGTTTTTTTTACCCCTCCCAAATAAATAAAAAATAAACCACTATATTTTACTCAATATTAATCCATCAGTCAGATTATTTCATATATCATTTACTCACATATTACATTATATTCCTTTATAAAAGCCCAACATGACCATGATATTCATAAGCTTTTTCTACTCCATATAGTATAACAATGGTGATACATTTATTGTCCAGTCATGATCAGCTGAGCGCCGTGACCCATGGGTCCCTTGTTTTTTGCTGGTTTCACATTTGCCATTTTGGCAAAAGGGAAGCAGCTGGTCAGTTCAAGATTTTGTTTAGAGAAAAACATATGTTTAATGTTTTTTCTTATCCAAAACTGTTTTTTTTGTTGACTTCCATCATTGGTTGTGCCAAAATGTCACCTTTGTCTTACCCAAGGTCATAGAAATAACTTAGCAGCCAAATAAGGTGTAAACACACAGGCATGTCACTGTTTTTCCTGGAAAGTGTTCTGATCACACAGCCTGTGGCCCTCAACCTCTCAGTGAGTCAGTGACAGAACCTGTAGCACTCATGTCTCAAGTTAAGGCTGAGGAAAGCCTGATCCCATAAACTTTGGTTGTTCTACTTCCTGGCTTCTCTTTTCATTTAGAACTATGGGTGACAGGCACTGGCCAAAATGTTTGATTGTCAGATTCAAACCTGCACCTCCCAGCACTCCAGGCCAGTTGTCTGCAAGTACTCTTAGAGAAGCTTGATTAGTCTCATAGCTTCATTATTCAATTAAATGTTTAGAAAAGGATAATATATGGTGTATGCCCTCCTAGGGAGACTGACGTTACTCCATCAAACTAATTTTAATGAAAAGTCCATTGGACGAAAACCCAATATCAAATGTACAATGCTTATCGGTATAAAAATGAATGATGATTCAGCTAATAAGAATTTTAAGGCCCCAAAGTTTGTCTTTATACTTCTACTTTAAGTATTAATATTTTTAAATCATTCACATTCTTTTTTACAGCAATTCCACCAGCCATTGCAGATCTGACCAACTTAGAAATTTTGAATCTCTTCAATAACCACATTGAGGTAAGTGGAGCTGACAAGTTGCTGATTCGAGCTGTAAGCCATATAAAGATAAATATGAAGAATGCCGACATCTTGTAAGCTGTCAGTTCTGGTCGCAGGGTTCACAAGTTTTACCCATCACCCAGGTTTAACCTAGGTTGGGTTAAATAGGTTTAACCAATGCTTTTATTCAGACAAGTATTTTCCCAAGTTTTTTACATATGGTTTAATTAAAAAAAGACTACAATTGTATTATTTATTTTTTTAAATCTACACAGTTCAATAAAGTATGAAAACAGTGCATCCTGGTTATGGTACCTTTAGTGAGAGCAGCTCAATTCACTGTTCCCCTAGTCAGGTTGACCCATTAAATAGGCAATCCTCCACATATTTAATAGTCAGTCACATGCGGTCCTCAAAGCAGCCTGTGATAGAAAACAAGTTTCTGGGCTTTCATATTTTCCAAACTGTTGTGCAGTTTGGTGTGGATAAGTCCACAAGAACTGTTCACATGTTCAGTGGAGCCAGAAGAAACAACAGCAGTGTGAAGCTGTTTCATTAACTGCAAGAAATACCTGTTGATTGGTGATGCTTGCTGCGTAGCCAAATATGAATTCAAGTGAGTGGTAAATGGCTGCTACTGGACTGGGATGATGTGGTCAGAGCCACTTCACTTGCAACCAACATTCCTAAAATGTATGTATATAAACACTGCTTACCAACCAGGAAGCAACTAAGATAGGATCCTCGTGTACATGATAAAAGCAGATATAAATGTGAAAAACTTTGGTAAATAAATAGGCAAAACCTTGGGTAAAACCAAGGTAAAATACTTTTTACCTAGGTTATTCCCACTGGGCTGGGAAATGTAGGTTTAACCTGGGTTAATACGAAACCTGATTGGTAGACTGTTTTGGCATGGAAACTGGTGCATTTTTGACATCAGACTTTATGTATATAAACATGCTATCTTTACATGTTCACTTGTGAATAAGTATATAGAAATATTTTTTAAAGTTTTTAATAAGTTAAAGGGACCCAATCACCTTTTAAGCATGTTGAATTAACACAAAAATAGTATCTCCTCTTTGAAATAAATTGGTACCTGCCAAATAATGCCCTGAAACCATAGGCTTTCTCCTGTACACAAGTGTTAAAAACAGTGGATTTGGCACTATCACAAATGTCAACAAAAACATAGCACATGGGACTGTGTCTATGGCCTGGCCAACAACCCATAGACTGCCTGTCAATCAGGAGATGCCGGACTGACTTGGCCAATAAAAATATAATACATGTTCATGCTGTATTTACATTCAGCCCATGGACTGTAATTTCCATCCAGCAGAGATACATCAGTTTACATGAAGGTCCATCTTTATGTATGGACTAGTAAAAATATTCCGTACATGGGATCTGTTGCACATGCGCAAAATTAGACTTCCTGTCACACAGCCTTGTTATGGTACACAGAGACATGTGGACTGTGTTTACTCATAATGCAGGTCTTTGCAGGACCATATTTAGGTGTTAAACAACTGTATGGAAGATGCTGAAACTGTCCTGAGATTGGTTTGCTGGGAAACTTTTATATAAAGCAAAACTGAACTGATAGTTGGAAAGATTAATCATTATATTGTTCCTGGTTATGTCCCTTTAAGTTTAAGTATGGCTCCATTTTATTTTTTTTCTAAATATGAAAAATTTTATTTGTAATGGAATGTTTGTATTTTATGCCTTGTATTTTGTTTTGATTAATAGATTTAATTGTTTCTTAAGTTATTAATGCAGATCTATATACTTTACTTTTCAGGAAGTGCCGACAACGCTGAGTTCACTCCCTAAACTGAAGATTCTAAACCTGGGGTAGGTTAACACATCTCTTACAGTGGTTATGTGGTGCTTTTGGTCTGTAAAACAATGCCTGCTGTAGCAAGGATCTCCAGTATTATCTGCCATAGAGGTGGCACAAAGCCAAGAATTTTCAGACCAGTGAGATTGGGCATTGCACTGTGGATCCATGATTGAAACTTGCAATATTGAGGCAGAAGGATTATTTTAGGATACACTTGGCTAAATAAAGTGAGGCTGTGAAGCAGGAGAAGTATATGTGCTGGGGAGGGGGGCATGATTGGGTGTCAAGACGTTTTGAAAATTCAGGCAGTGATGGTGCAGTCCTGGGGATACTTTGAAAAAACTGTTTTGCAGAGTTTAGCAATGCCCAGATTTCTAGGTGGAAAAAGGGATATTGCCCACTCTCATAGATCTGAATATTCTCTGCCCCATGTCATTTACATAGCAGCTAATAAGTAATATTAGAAAACCTCTAAAAACTCTAATATCAGACATCTCTTGTAACCCTCTTTAGATCACCTCTACTTTTAACATATCTAACATTTATATACATACATATGTGATAAACAAGATTTCTTAAAAATCAAATGAAATAACAGATATTGGGTCAATAAAAATCAAATGAAATAACAGATATTGGGTCAATATTTATGGAATTAAACTAAGACTTGGGTGTGTTGACTCTCAGATGTGGAGGAGGAAAATGTGGGTGGTTCCTCCTCTCCAAACTCCATACACCACTGATAGTGATTGTACATTATCTTTCAGGATGAACAGACTCTGCTCTCTTCCCCGAGGGTTCGGTTCATTTCCTGCCATCGAGCTGCTTGACCTGACATATAATAACTTGAACGAGAGCAGTCTGCCAGCCAACTTCTTTATTATGGGTAAGCTTGGGCTGTATTATGTACTAGATCTCTGCAATCATAGATTTTAGCTTAAAAACAGGGAGATATACCTAATGCAGAGGTTGATTGAAATAATCACACAAAATATGGAGAAAATAGATGTTAGTGTATGAATTCACTTTTGTAAAAAGTTTTCAGCTCAGCTGACTATAAGTCATCTGAGCTATAGTTGTGGTCCATTGTCCGTCGTCCGTCCGTCCGTAAGACCGGCACATTTCGACACCATTGGACCTACGAATCTGAAATTTGCCATACTGTTAGATGTCCAAAAAATCTCCTACCATGCCGAAAATTCGGTCAATAGGACTTCTTTCCTTCGAGATACTAAGGAAAAACCTCAATGTTTTATTAGAAATCTATTTTCACACTTCAGGACTACCTAATATCAAAACCACTCATCTGGTTTTCTTCATATTTACCATAAATATTCCTCTATATAGTTCCTATGTACATGCCAGAAATTAAGTCAGTATTAATTAATTTAAAAAAGTTATGGGCCCAAACATAATGGACTTTGTAAAAAAATCAGGATAGATGTTTGGTCATATAAGACCAAAAGTGTTAAAGGTAGGGACTTTTTTTTTCAGAAATACAACTGTAATTGATCAAAATTTAATTGTATACCAAAAATTTGATCAAAATCTGTTAAATTTTTTAAATATTGGCAAAATTATAAAATTGGTACCTTAAATTTTGCCCAAGTTTGACCATGGCACGTTTTTTTCCTGTAAGTACTGTGGATTTAATTTTCACAGCATGTTTTTGTTAGCATTTTGTCTGTTAACACCAAAAATTTGAAACCAGTTGATCAAAAATTGTAGATTTTATTCAAGTGTTCATGCACCATGTCACATCAAGTTTACATCAAGCTAGTGTTATGCAGTTTGCTAGAGCTCAGCTCCCCAGCTTCAGCTCTAAGTTCCTTAAATTTAGCATACAGTTAGATGTCTCCAAAATCCCCTACCATGCCAAGAATTTTATCACTAGGACTTAATTCCTTCGAATTATTAATGAAAAACTTCATTTTTCCATTAAAAACCCATTGTTACACTGTAAAACTGCCTAATATCAAAACCACTGATCTGACTTTGATCATATATAATATACATATTTTTCTATACATTCGCTTTGCACATGCCAGAAATGATGTCAGTATTGCGTAATTGTTTTAAGTTATGGGCCCAAACATAATGCACTTTTTAAAAAATCAAGAAATATATTTACTCCCTTAACAAGAGGATTGCTGAAGCTAGAGATTTTTTGTCAGGGATGTAACATTATTTAATCAAGATTCAATTGAATACCAAAAATTAGTTCTGAATTTTTCAAATTTTATAAGTTATTAGTATAAATATAAAATTAGTACCTTAAATTTTGCCCAACTTTGACCATGGCACGTTTGTTTCCTGAGAGCACTGTTGATATAATTTTCATATCATGCACACATAAGGATTTCTTCTTTGTAGTATAGAAAGCTGAAAGAAATTGGCCAAATATTGTAGCTTTTATTAATGTTTATATGAGACCATGTCAGACCCAGGCTTAATCCAGCCCCTCTTCAGTCACCTGTATGTTGACCTTGTTGACCTTTCATCTGATTATGCATGCTTGAGCGAAGCATACACTGGGGCAGCCAGGCTGCTAATGCCCAGCCACAGTTGATCCAGGTGTCCAACCCAACTCATCTAGTAGTTGTTTTGAAAAACAACTTAACAATAAACAATAAATTAATAATTTTGTATTGGTTTTTTATAACAAATTAAAGAAAAATTAATAGAAAAGGCATTTGTTAGTTGATGAGTAACAGCAAATTAACTTGAAGTTACTGATGATGTAAGAATCTTGTATGGATGGATAGAATGTCAATGTCAATGTTATTCCAAATAACACCATGCACCTATGGTGTTTTTCAGTTAAATTTTAATGATAAAAAAATAAATCATATTATTCATTACTAATTATTAGGGATCATATGAAGGAAATTAATGATAGACAAAGATGCAGTTGATAATAATAATCTAGATTCCTACTGTGTCTAGTGTGTAGATTGATGTGAAAGTAGTCCAAAGTGAATATATTACATTTATTTTTTTTAATATGAATAAAAGCCATAAAACCAGGTACTTATGATCATTATTCAAATTTGTGAATTTTGTATATTCTTGATTCTCAACATCTTTGTTTGGCTAAAACTGAACAAATACTAGACATGGTGCAAATGCTTTGCAAATGTATTTGAATACAAATATGAATATGTACTGCATTAAAAAAAAAAAATTGCATAAGAATGGGAATTCAGGTAAAAATGAAAGTATTTAAATACCAGTGCAGATACTTTCAAAAAATGTATTCATGAATGCATTCATGAATATATTCTATAATATTATTTCAATAATCATTTCAGTTATATTTTATTTTAAAAAATCATATGATTTTCTTATTATTTTTTTTTATAAAAATTATATTGGCACAATATTTGTTATTAAATTTTAATAAATAGTTAAACTCTTATATAATATGTGCTGCTTATAAATTATATGGCCAAGTCAAAATCTGTGTGACAGTAGCACTCCATTTGTTAATAAAATAAATGAAATCAATCCTCTTCCCTGTCTCCAAAGATACTATCAAAATCATACATAAGCTAAACACCAACAACTCATTATAAAGCTTATATTTATTACCACACAAAACAAGCATGTGCCTCTTTCCTAAATCATATTTTTTATCATATATAACAGCTAAGCGCCGTGACCCATGGGTCCCTTGTTGATCATATTTAGTATTCATATACTTCCATACATTTTCTATGAATATACCAAAAATTAGGTCAGTACTGTGTATTATTTTGAAGTTATGGGCCCAAATATAATGCAATTTTTAAAAATCAGGAAATATATTTACTCACCTAACATGAGAATTGCTGAAGCTGGAGACATTTTTTCAGGAATATAACCTTATTTAATCAAGATTCAATTGTTTACCCAAAATTAGATCTGAATTTTGCAAATTTGTCAAGTTATTAGCATAAATAAAAAATCAATACCTTAAATTTTGTCCAACTTTGGCAATGGCACGTTTTTTCCCTGTAAGCACTGTTGATTTAATTTTCACAACATACATACATAAGGATTTAATCTTTTAAAATCTGAAATTTCAAAGAATTGATTGAAAAGAGCAGCTTTTATTCAAGTTTCCATACACCATGTCAAGTGCTGTTTACATCTAGCCCACCTAGTAGTACAGCCTTCACTTGCATTATGTAACCGACCCAAGGCAGCCTGCCTTGGTTCAGCTTGGCCACTACTAGCAGGCTTCCCCTCTGCCCTGCACAAGGTGCTTTTTTAGCTCAGCTGACTTTCAGTCATGCTGGGCTATAGCGATGGGTCTTTGTCCGGCGTCCTTCCGTCTGTCCGGCCGTCCGTCCGTTAGCAGGGCACAAATCGTAACCGTAGGGGCTAGGGCCATGAACCCTATGCAGTCTTAGAGGTTATAAAAAGATCTCCTTGCAAACCTGAAATTAGGTCACTGCGACCTATATTCTCGAAGTTATGGGGTGTGTTTGCACCCCCCAGAAATAACTGTTTGAGACAAAATTTTCATCCCAAACCTTCCATCTTTCACATACAGCTCACCTACCAACACGGGAAGAACCCTAATTTTTTTTAGGTCAAAAGGTCAAAGGTCAAGGTCACAGGAGCCTCTTCTTTGAAAAGCCTGTGGATGCATTTTAAGCCAACCCTTTCATCCCAATTCTTTGATCTTTCACATATAGCTCACCTACTAAGTTGGAGAAGAATCCTATAGATTTTGAGGTCACAAGGTTAAAGGTCAGGGTCACAGGATCCACTTCTTTGAAAAGGTAATGGACACATTTCTAGCTAGACTTTTCATTCCAAACCTTCCAGCACTGATATCGCTTCTCTGCCAACAGGGGAAAAGACCTGTTGATTTTGAGGTCAAAGGTCAAGTTCACAGCACCCACTTCTTGCGTGGAGTCATTTTCAGGCAAACTTTTCAATCTGTACCTTCCATCTGTCATATATGGCTTACCTACCAATAAGGGTAGAAGCCTATTGATGTTGAGGTCAAAAAGTCAAAGGTCAAGGTCACAATATTTAATTGTTCTAAATGCTTGTGAGCATATTTCAAGTGTAACTGTTCAACCCAAACCTTCAGTCTTTCACATATGCCACATCTATGCATCACTCAGTTTGACTCAAACTTCATATTTATGGGTCTTTTTGGTTGAATAAATAACTTATTGATTTTAGGGTCAGCTGGTCAGCAGGTTAAAGGTTGCAGGTCAAAGTTATTCACCCATTGGTTGCCAAGTAATTACACCAGATTTAAGTGGTCAGTAGTTACCCATCATTTAGAAAGAATCCAGTTGATATATGGGCAAAAGGCCAAGGTCATAGGTCAGGGATGTTCACAATTACTTATTTTATCGACCATCTCTATTTTTCTTGTATATATAACCATCCCACTCCAGTTGCTACATCTCCCTGTGTGGCTGTAATTGTGAGTGACACTGGTGACATATGACTCCCTTTTGTATCAGCCTATTAAGTGATAAGGCTCAGTGATAAGTACCTCGT
This sequence comes from Sipunculus nudus, assembly GCA_026874595.1. Lineage (NCBI taxonomy): Eukaryota > Metazoa > Annelida > Sipuncula > Golfingiida > Sipunculidae > Sipunculus > Sipunculus nudus. Next base: position 75,700,121 of record CM049317.1, on the reverse strand, counting down.
TACTTCATAACAAAAACACTGTTGTCAGAATGCTTCAGCCAGGCATTATGACTATGAGAGTATAGTATTAAGGTTTAGCTACTGATTTATAAGATGATGGGAACATTTTGCAGTTTATTTTATGAAATCCTAGCAATAAACTTAGTTTCCTAGATATCTGAATATTTTAATATATATCACCACATATAAAAGCAAGTGTTTGTTCTCATAATATGTGGATGTGTACCTTGATTTAGGATGGCATTTTGTTTTATTTCAAGACCCTTAGTCATGCTTTCTGCATTTCTTTTCTTTCAGGTTTGGCAGTTTACCTACCCTGCTGACCCCATTGAAAAGCAGAGTGATAATAAATAATATTGGACTTACATTTTTTACGATTGCATATCTATAAATCTGATATGAGGTCCTGGACATGCCTTTTGAATTATTTTGAGCATTTATTACTGGATAATTTGCCCCAAGTTTGGTCTCTTATTGGAAAATGTGGGATATCAAATGTCATACTTGTCAGAAATCCATTATGTCTGCCAGTTTGCCACCTTAGAAATTCTTTCTTCAGGGCAGTTTCAGTTATTTTTCTTTAATGTTTGGTCCGATTTAGAGAATGTTTGTTGTCTGATTTCAGACTTGTCAGAAGTCCAATATGGCCACCAGGCAACCATCTTTTAATTCCTTTTGATCATATTATCTCAAGAACAGTTAAAGTGAATGCAGTTGGATGTATATTTATGTAATCTTGTAAAGGATTGGGTCAAATATTTCTGAATAAATATTACCATCATTTATAAAAGTGCAGTACAGTTGGCTTGTATTGAATAAAAATTCATACAGAAGCACCTGTTTCTCAATAATTCTTGCATGTATTTCCTTGATTTTTGCTATATATTTTGATCTTATATTTGCCCTTTGTGGTGTTCCTTTTGAGACTGACAGGTTTAAAGCAAGCTGTTGGAATAGTTCCTGATAGCTTAACAATCATGCATTTTCCTCAGACCATTAATTCACTGTGTTTTAACCAGACATAGGTGATATATATTTCTGTTGTCATAGAAAATTTTCAACAAATTGGCAAATTGGTTCTTCAAAATTTGACTGGAAGTTGTGAATCTCAGTCCATGATTTCACAGGTCATGCTTGGCAGCTGAGCGTCATGACCCATGGGTCACTTGTTTTCTTTGATCTCTAGAATTTTGAAGCAGCTAGCCTCTTCATAAGTGCCTCTAGTTCCTCTGAAATGGATACCAGTAATGTTACGGCATGCATTTAGTAATGCTTTGGAGTGCCACATTTAATTGATAATGAAACTGAAACTAGGATATTCCTTATCATTACTTGGTCTATATGATGTGTATTTACGGAATCTCTTATATTGCTTGGAAAGTCGTGACTGCATAATTCACGTATGCTCTTTGTCAGAAAAAAACATACATTTAACATAATTCCTGTCCTTCAAAATGTGAACAAAATCTTTGGAAGTTCTAATAGTTGATATTGTTTAAATTTGAATGAAACCTGTATGTAATAGTACTCTCAGCCTTTTTACACTTCTTCCATATTTTATCAAATCATGTTATTTATGTAAATAATAATATTTAATGTTTTTGTTAAACATTACAGAAACACTGAGGGCTCTTTATTTAGGTGACAATGACTTTGAATATCTGCCACCAGAAATAGGACGTCTCAAGAATCTGCAAATTGTAAGTTGCAATAGAGTTTTGTCAATCAGGATCAAGATATTAGTTAGTTGTAAACTCAGAATAACTTGCACATACACATAATTGTATCCGCCAAAACAGAGTTTTGCGGATACTATGTTTTCAGCTGCACGCCGCCGCCGCCGCTGCCGCCGCGTAGGTGTCCGGAGAACTCCTCCGTAACCGCTGGGCGGAATTTTACGAAACCCGGGATTATGTACGGGTCACATATGAACTGCTGCGCCCCGATTTTGTTTTGACTTCTGACCTTTCCTCTGCGCTCTGCGTCCGTTTGTGCGTCTGTTTTCGCACATAAACCCACATATCTCGGGAACCGGTTGATCGATCAGGAAAATTTTTTTGCACAAATATAGCCCTTGGAGAGCTTTATAACATACACAAAAAATGGTGGCGTCACCTGCAACCATGTTTGCACAGTGTCCATCTGTTCATCTGCCTTGGGTTAAAATCACTCATATCTCTGCAGTGGTTTGACTGATACACCTGAAATTCGGCATGCATATACATCCTGGATAGCTTTTCTGATTTTATGACAGGTGGCGCCACCTACATTCACGTTTACACTGCAGACATCCAAGCTCATATCTCGGGAACCGTTTGACTGATTGGGCCAAAATTTTGCATGTGTATAGATCTCACATAGCTCTTTATCATACGCTATACTGGTGGCGCCACCTGCAGCCATTTTTGCACAGCTCCCGTCTGTTTGTCTGCCATGGGATAAAATCACTCATATCTCGGCAGTGGTTTGACATATCTGCCTAAAATTCGGCATGCATATACATCCTGGATAGCTTTTCTGATTTTATGACAGGTGGCGTCACCTACATTCACGTTTACGCTGCAGACATCCAAGCTCATATCTCAGGAACCGTTTGACCGATTGGGCCAAAATTTTGCATGTGTATAGATCTCTCATAGCTCTTGATCATACGCAAAACTGGTGGCGCCACCTGCTGCCATTTTTGCACAGCTCCCGTCTGTTTGTCTGCCATGGGATAAAATCACTCATATCTTGGCAGTGGTTTGACATATCTGCCTAAAATTTTGCAGGTTTATACATCCCCAACAGCTCTCTTGATTTTATGACAGGTGGCGCCACCTGCATTCTAGTTTATGCAGCAGACATCCAAGCTCATATCTTGGGAACCGTTTGACCGATTGGGCCAAAGTTTTGCATGTGTATAGTTCTCGCATAGCTCTTTATCATACGCAAAACTGGTGGTGCCACCTGCAACCATTTTTGCTCAGCATCCATCTGTTTGTCTGCCACGGGCCAAAATCACTCATATACATGTAGTGGTTTGACTTATCTGCCTTAAATTTTGCATATGTATACAACATGGACAGGTTTCTGGATTTTTGGTAGGTGGCGCAATCTACATACACAATTTGGCTGCAGACATCCATGCTAATATGCAACACTTCACTCTATTTCCCCTTGCCACTCAATCCATGCCACACTTCACCCGTTCCACTCTGATTTAGGCGGATACACGTAGTCGCTTGTCGACTACCTGTATTCTAGTTGCATAATGCTATTGATTCACACAGCATTGCAGTTGTGTTAGTGGAGCTGTATGTTTGTTATTTTCGTGATTTTAATTTGTTCAATAAATCAATAGTGAAAATCACAGGCCCCAGCAAAGGTCCACCATGGCAACACCCTCTATATGGAATCAAAGGTTCACTTTTTTGCACTTAAGCTAATCAACATTATCTTTAACACCATCCATTTATTCTACCAAAATTAATAAATATCACTGCATTGCTATAAAGATGAGGTTGACCCTAAAAGTGACCACAAACCTAAAGTCCGCAGACCCACTTGCGTAACAGATTTAGAGTACACAGATCTTCTTAAAAGCTAACTATCGGATTGACCAACTGGCACCTAAGTGTCAGCAAGGGACATAGAGGAGAGTTTGTTCACATAAAAATAATGAAACAAATTAACCCACTCATGAAAGAAATTTTATTTGCACAGTCCGTGGTTGTAACCTTATTCCTGTCCCTGTTTTACTTTGTGGTTGATATGATCTTAATTACTAGTTTACTTATCACAACTATCCTTTCCTGTCTATTTCAGCTGGTGCTCCGAGACAATGACCTGGTCTTCCTGCCCCCAGAAATCAGTTCTCTCACAAGTCTACGTGAATTACACATCCAAGGAAACCGCCTTACAGTCCTGCCACCTGAACTTGGTGAGATTCTTTCTTCATGAAATATTTCATATTTAAACAAGGGCCTAGAGGCACAAATAGTTCACCACCATGTGTTTAATTAGAACAGTATGGCATCAAAGATAACCAAATATTCTAAAACCTTGGCAAGAAAACCTTTTAATATAAAAAAAACAGTGCAAAATACAAACTGGATTTTAAAAAGTAAAAGCTTGATTAGCTATTTAGTTATCCTGGTGACCCTGGGTTAACTGGGAGAATTAGGGGATGTAATTTGTAAACTGGACAGATTTGAACAAGAAACCCCAAGGGTCAGGTTGTATATAAATGGCCTTTATGGTTATGGCCAAGAAATATGCCTGCAACATGTTATGCTAACTAACAGCTCCTGCTGTTGCTGAGAAATTTGGTACTAGATTTAAGGTCCTGATTGCAAACACCTGAAAATGTAAAATTTTGTGATTGGTAATGTTCAGATTTTCATGAAATATGCATTTTGAAAAAAAATTCTTTCAAGTCACACACATTTAATTTCCCTTGGTCAAAGATTCAGTGGACCATGATACGAAAGATAAACTTTAAAAATGTTCTGACTAACTGATGAATAAGCAGAAAATACCATTTCAACTCACAGAGAGTAAGCTACAAGAGGGAGTGCCATCTTCAGGCAAAAACCTCAAGGCAGTGAAGTGGTTTATGAAATTTAAGGGTAAAGAAATTGCCCCAATTTTGCAATCAGCAGAATTCTGAGTTCCAAGGAAACATCAGTCTGAAAATAATTCTATTCCAGTATGGTATTCACTGAATCCCCCTAGCTCGTAGGAATGCTTGCATAATGATTTGAAGGCTAAAGTGTTCTTATTTACTGAGTTATCTGAAGGAAAGTCCATTTTGGACCACAAAAAGGAGATAAACAGAGGTCGTGCCAACTGCTGGTTATAACCAAGTGCCTGTCATGTGATAACTATGTCTAAAATATTTGGAAAGGACTGGTGTAGTGATTCATGAGATAATTGGCAAAGAATGGGGCAGGAAGGATGGACGGATGTGGATCATTTTAGAAGTCCTCCCTCCTTACGGCGGTGGGGCTAAAAATTATTCTTAGACTGGTGTTTTAGGACTGGTGTTTAAAATAATTGATGCGTTTTTGGCCTTCAGCCTCAACAGGTTGATTGACTATTGCCGTCACCCAAGCCGTCCTTCTGTCCAACATCAGTTAACTTTTACCTTGTAAGTTTTACTTTTATATCTCAAAAAGAGCTAAACCTAGGTCCTTCAGTTCCTCAGGGCAAATACATATCAACAAAATCTAGGTCAAGATGGGTCATCTTGACTTATTTTTAGCTCAGCTTACTATAAGTCATCTGAGCTATAGTCATGGTCCATTGTCTGTTTGTCCGTTAGACTGGCACGTTTTGAAACCATTAGACCTACAAATCCGAAATATAGGCATACTGTTAGATGTCCCTAAAATCTTCTATCTGTCACTGTGACTTTGTTCCTTAGAGAAATTAAGGGAATTCAGTGTACTTGGGTTATTTCAGGAAACTTGGACCTTGTGGGATCAAAGCAAGTATTCAAGATGGAACACAACCCCTGGGTACCCCCAATCCTGGACCAACTCAAACTGGGTGTATCCCATGTGTTTGACTTTATCCGATCAGACACTTACAATTAGTAAGTGGCATTTTGCTTTGTATTTTCTGGTGTTTGCTTGAAATATACACTATATATTGATCATCTATTAAAGAAAGACGGGTTGCACATCTTACAATAGTTTAAATGTCTTGGTGTGAAATCTTACTGTAATTAAGGAATTGACTGACATTCCAAATGGTAATTATTTCAAGACTCCACACAAACTTTTAGAAATCCTCTTTATTTTAAGCATAAGGACTGCATATTTCACACATTCATGTTGACATTTCACCTTAATAAAATTAAATTGCATGTATAAAGTATACCAATTCCATTTGCAGCTTGCACGGTCGTCAGATTGCTGCAAACCCAGCTCCTCCACCCAAGAACCCAGATCGCATGAAGAAGATTTGTAGAAAACATTAAGGACCACATACACTCAGTGACCAGCACTGCCATTACAACAAAACTACAATGCTGTTGTCTTGTCTACCACTGCAAGCTCACTGGTGCTTGTCAGTATTGGACAGTCCTTTACCAGTAATTGTGTTGCAATGAAGAAAGACTAATTTAGTTTATGGGATATTATTCACATAAAGTTAAGGACATATTCCCTCTTAGCATACACTGACAACAGAAACTACATGATCCATATGTCAAGTTATGCTTGAAGGAAAGCATCAGTCATTAAGCAGTGCAACAGACACTCCCTTCCAAGTTATTCTGTTTTCACAAGATGCTATGGTTGACTTTTTGTTTGTGAAAGTTTCAAATTTCTGATATTCATGAAAGGAGGATTATCATGAAAATAAAAACTTTGTGAAAAAGAAGTCCCATTGTTGAAGGCAAAGTTGAAAGTAAAGCTTGACATTATGAAAAAACAGAAATGTGTATGTCATAAGATTGGCATTTAAACGATATCAGATCTTTCCAAATGTCTACCATTTATGAACAATATTTTTTGTTAATAAGATTTTTATGCACATAATATTTGAGTTAATTAATTCACATAAAAATAGTTATACTCTGTTTATAGGTCTTATGTATTGTGAGATCTGAAAATGGAACTCTCAATGTAAGGAAAGGTTTAATTGTGTGCCAAAATTGACGTGCCCTTCAAGCATGGTCACCTCAGCTGTTCAAGGACTGGACAGATGTTGTTTGCACCAAGATTTGTGCTGAAAGTATTGTTTGTTTCTCATACTCTTTTCTATACCAGTACTGATAATATTCAAACTGACCAGTGGCTCTACACTGTCAGTTCTTTAACCATTTTCAATAAATAGGTCATAAATGTATAATATTAAGTTCAGAAATATACATGTTTAATCATTTAAAACTACTAATTGATGTAGATATGGACCACTATATGCACATGTAAACTTTGTGCACATTTAATGGTTGGAAAAGGATAATTTACATCATATTTACAGAGAACTGAGTAAATGGAGCTATGTGCCTTGATAACAAGGAGGATGAAAGAGGGTGATCCTTTCAAGGTCAGGGTCTCCTCGTTATTTAGATCCCCACAGGATCAAGGGATTATTTATGTATGTAAAATAACACTATATAGTTACAGTATATTGTGGCTGATCAGTGTGTAGGCCACGTGATGTGCAGTGTTAATGTTTTATACTCTTAGTAGGACAGAGTTAATCTGATGATGATATTTATGCAACATCTTATGATGCTTCTACATGGTGCTATTGTACAGATAATTATTTATTCATATTTGTTGGAGTGCAACACTAGATAAGTCTTCACCCCAGTTTGGGCTGCCATACCTGAAGGTAGGCCTGACTTATTTGAAGGCATGGTTGATACTTGTGGATGATTAAGATTTTTCAACAGGTATGGCTTTCAGTGGAGACTAGATTTTCATATGGTATGGGTAGGTTGCATGTCATTTTATATTTGATCTTCCTAAAGGCTACACGTTTACCTTTAATTGTTAGAGTCGAGTTTAATAAAATCTTTTGTCATCTTCTATTCTAGATTTCATTTGTTGGAACATGCTGTGAAGTGTGCCCATTATATCTGTAATTTTTTTTTGCTGAGCTGACTGTATGTCATCTGAGCAATAGTTATGGCCCATAGTCTGTCCATACATTAGACTGGTAAGTATTGAAACCTTTACACCTTCCAATCCAAATTTTGACAATCTGTTAGATGCCCCAAGATCTCCTACCACAGGACTTTGTTCCTTTGAGAAATTTAGGAAAAACTTCAATTTTCCAATAAAAACCTATTATTTCACTTCAGGACTGCCTAATATAAAAACCACTTATCTGTTTTTCTTCATATTTACCATAAATATACCCTTATATAGTGCCTATGTACATGCCAGTAATTTGGTCAGTATTATGTAATTGATAAAGTTCGACCCAAACAATGCACTTTGTAAACAAGTGGCCCATGGGCCATGACGCTCAGCTGAATTCAAGGAATGTTGAACAATGAGCAAAATGACTGCCAGAGTGCAAACAAATCATGAATTTTGTGAAAAGTCCTTAGAAATGGGTTTTAGTGGGCTTTTGGACAGATGACAACTTCATTTGAAGGTCTCATAAATAGAAAAAAAATGCGTAAAAATTTGAAAAAAATACAGTCTGCAGGAACTGATGAAACACTCCATGATCAATATATGTCCAAAGAATCATGGCTATCAAGGCTTTAGCTATTCAGATACTAGAGCTTTTGTTTGTATCAAATTTTTAATTATTCTTGGGGGTATTTATGAGCCCTATAGCTCGGAGAATATGGGAAACAGAAACCTAATTTCAGGTTTCCAAGGAGATTTTTCATTAGTCTCCCTGGATGTCAAGTAAGAAGATTCTAGGTACAGCAGTTACAGTTTGTGGCATGTTAACATATTACCCCTTCATTTGAAGGTCTCATAAATAGAGAAAAAATGCCTAAAAAATTAAAAAAAAATACAGGTGGCGCCACCAGTTTGCAGGAACTGATGGAACACTCCATGATCAATATGCCTGCAAAGAATCTTGGAGATCAATGCATTGGTTATTCAGATACTGGAGTTTTGAATCAAATTTTGAATTATTCTGAGGGGTACTTACTACGAAGGATATGGGTAACAGAGACCTAATTTCATGTTTTCACAGAGACTTTTCATGAACCTCCCTTGATGTCAAGTTAGAAGTCTCTAGGTCCAGGAGTTACGATTTGTGCCCTGTTAACAGATGACAGCTTCTTTGAAGGTCTCAAAAATAAAGAAAAAAATTGAAAAAAAATACAGATGGCGCCACCAGTTTGCAGGAACTGATGGAACATCCCATGATCAATATTCATGCAAAGAATCATGGTGATCAATGCAGTAGTTATTCAGAGACTTGAGTTTTTGTATCAAATTTTGCATTATTCTGGGGGGTACTTCGGAGCCCCATAGCTTGAAGAATCTGGGTAACAGAGACCTAATTTCAGGTTTTCAAGGAGATTTTTCATGGACCTCCCTGGATATTAAGTTTGAAGATTCCAGGTCCAGTGGTTACGATTTGTGCCCTGTTAACAGATGACAGTTTCATTGAGGTCTGAAAAAAAGAGAAAAAAATTTGTAAAAATACAGGTGGCACCACCAGTCTGCAGGAAATGATGGAACATCTCATGATCAATATTCATGCAAAGAATCATGGTGATCAATGCAGTGGTTATTCAGATACTTGAGCTTTTGTATCAAATTTTGCATTATTCTGGGGGGGTACTTCGGAGCCCCATAGCTCCAAGGATATGGGTAACAGAGACCTAATCTCAGGTTTTCAAGGAGATTTTTCATGGACCTCCCTGGATATTAAGTAAGAAGTTTCCAGGTCCAGTGGTTAGGATTTGTGCCCTGTTAACAGATTACAGTTTCATTGAGGTTTGAAAAAAAAAGAGAAAAAAATTTGAAAAAATACAGGTGGCGCCACCAGTCTGCAGGAAGTGATGGAACATCCCATGATCAATATTCATGCAAAGAATCATGGTGATCAATGCAGTGGTTATTCAGATACTTGAGCTTTTGTATCAAATTTTGCATTTTTCTGGGGGATACTTCAGAGCCCCATAGCTCTAAGGTTTTGGATAACAGAGACCTAATTTTCAGTTTCCAAGAAGACTTTTCATTGGCCTCTCTGCATGTCAAGAAAGAAGATTCTAAGTCCAGCCGTTATGATTTGTGCCCTGTTATCATATGACCGCATCTTTTAAGGTATCAAAAATAGAGAAAGAAAATTGTAAAATATAGAAAAAATACAGGTGGCGCCACCAGTCTACAGAAACCGATGAAACACTCCATGATCAATATCCATTCAAAGAATCATGGTGATCAATGCATTAGTTCAGATATTTGAGGTTTTGTATCAAATTTTCATTATTCTGGGGGGTACTTCAGAGCCCCATAGCTTGAAGAATCTGGGTAACAGAGACCTAATTCCAGGTTTCCAAGGAGAATTTTCATGGGCCTCCCTGCATTTCAAGATAGAAGATTCTAGGTACAGTTGTTACGATTTGTGCCCTGTTAACAGATGACTGCATCTTTTAAGGTCTCAAAAATAGAGAAAAAAATCGAAAAAATACAGGTGGCGCCACCAGTCTGCAAAAACTGATGAAACATCTCATGATTAATATGTATGCCAAAAATCATGACCATTAGTGATGTAGTTAATGAGATATTGAAGTTTTTGTATGAAATTTTTGACTATTCTGGGGGGGGGGGTACTTTTAGGCCCCATAGCTTGAAGGATATGGGCAACAGAGACCTAATTTCTGGTTTCCATGGACACTTTTCATAGGTCTCTCAGAATTTCAAGAATGAAGATTCTAGGACCAGTCTTTACGATTTGTGCCCTGTTAACAGATATCCACATTTTTAAAGGTCTCAAAAATAGAGAAAAAAATTCGTAAAAAATCGAAAAATATAGGTGGCGCCACCAGTCTGCAGAAACTGATGAAACATCTCATGAATAATATGTATGCCAAAAATCATGACCATCAGTGATGTAGTTAATGGGATATTGAAGTTTTTGTATGAAATTTTTTACTATTCTGGGGGGTACTTTGGGGCCCCATCTCTCAAAGGAAATGGGTAACAGAGACCTATTTCCAGGTTTCCAAGGAGATTTTTCATGGACCTCTTTGGATGTAAAGTAAGAAGATTCCAGGTCCAGCAGTTACGATTTATGCCCTGTTAACGGACGGCCGGACGGACGGACAAAGAGTGATCGCTATAGCTCAGATGACTTACAGTCAGCTGAGCTAAAAATCATGACCATCAGTGAGGTAGTTAATGAGATATTAAAGTTTTTGTATGAAATGTTTCACTATTCTGGGGGGTACTTTGGGGCCCCTTAGCTTGAAGAATATGGGTAACAGAGACCTAATTTCTGGTTTCCATGGAGACTTTTCATAGGTCTCTCAGAATGTAAAGTATGAAGATTCTTAGTCTTTACGATTTATGCCCTGTTAACAGATGTCCACATTTTAAAGGTCTCAAAAATAAAGAAAAACAATTCGTAAAAAATAAAAAAAATACAGGTGGCGCCACCAGTCTGCAGGAACTGATGGAATATCTCATGATCATTATGTATGCCAAAAATTATGACCGGTGATGTAGTTAATGAGATATTGAAGTTTTTGTATAAAATTTTTCACTATTCTAGGGGGTACTTTGGGGCCCCTTAGCTCGAAGAATATAGGTAACATAGACCTAATTTCTGGTTTCCATGGAGACTTTTCATAGGTCTCTCAGAATGTCAAGAATGAAGATTCTAGGTCCAGTCTTTACGATTTGTGCCCTGTTAACAGATGTCCACATTTTTAAAGGTCTCAAAAATAGAGAAAAAAATGCGTAAAAATAAAAAAAATGCCAAAAATCATGACCATCAGTGATGTAGTTAATGAGATATTGAAGTTTTTGTATGAAATTTTTCACTATTCTGGGGGGTACTTTGGGGCCCCAGAGCTCGAAGGATATGGGTAACAGAGACCTAATTCCAGGTTTCCTTGGAGATTTTTCATGGACCTTTCTGAATGTAAAGTAAGAAGATTCCAGGTCCAGTGGTTACGATTAGTGCCTTTTTAACGGACGACGGACAAAGAGTGATCGCTATAGCTCAGATGACTTACAGTCAGCTGAGCTCAAAATCAGGAAAGATATTTACATACTTAACATGATAATTGATGAAGCTAGAGACTTTGTTTATAGGGATATAACTTTATTTAATCAAGATTCAATTATATATTCAAAATTAAATCTGATTTTTTAGCTCAGCTGACTATAAGTCATCTGAGCTATAGTCGTGGTCTATTGTCCGTCGTCCGTCCGTCTGTCTGTCTGTCCGTCCGTAAGACTGGCACGTTTCGACACCATTGGACCTACGAATCTATAATTCGGCATACAGTTAGATGTCCCCAAAATCTCCTACCATGCCAAAAATTTGGTCAATAGGACTTCATTCCTTCGAGATATTAAGGAAAAACCTCAATTTTTTATTAGAAATCTATTTTCACACTTCAGGACCGCTAATATCAAAACCACTCATAAATTTAAAAAAGTTATAGGCCCAAACATAATGAACTTTTTAAAAAAATCAGGAAAGATATTTGGTCACTAAAGACCAAAAGTGTAAAAGGTAGGGACTTTTTCTCAGTAATACAACTTAAATTAATCAAAATTTAATTGTATACCAAAAATTAGATCAAAATCTGTTAAACTTTTTTAAATATTGGCAACAATATAAAATTGGTGCCTTAAATTTTGCCCAAGTTTGACCATGGCACGTTTTTTCCTGTAACTGCTGTGGATTTAATTTTCAAAGCATGTTTTTATTTGCATTTCAACTGTTAACACCAAAAATTTGAAACCAGTTGATCAAAAACTGTAGAATTTATTCAAGTTTTCAAGCACCATGTCACATATTGTTTACATCAAGCTAGTGTTATGCAATTAGCTAGAGCTCAGCTCCCGAGCTTCAGCTCTAAGTTCCTTAAATTTGGCATACAGCTAGATGTCTCCAAAACCCCCTAGCATGCCAAGAATTTGGTCACTAGGACTTAATTCCTTCGAGATATTAATGAAAAACTTCATTTTTCCATTAAAAACCCATTGTTACACTTTAAGACTGCTTAATATCAAAACCACTGATCTGACTTTGATCATATATAATATACATATTTTTCTATACATTCGCTATGCACATGCCAGAAATGATGTCAGTATTGCGTAATTGTTTTAAGTTATGGGCCCAAACATAATGCACTTTTTAAAAAATCAAGAAATATATTTACTCCCTTAACAAGAGGATTGCTGAAGCTAGAGATTTTTTGTCAGGGATGTAACATTATTTAATCAAGATTCATTGAATACCTAAAATTAGTTCTGAATTTTTCAAATTTTATAAGTTATTAGTATAAATATAAAATTAGTACCTTAAATTTTGCCCAAATTTGACCATGGCATGTTTGTTTCCTGAGAGCACTGTTGATATAATTTTCATATCATACACACATAAGGATTTCATCTTTGTAGTTTAGAAAGCTGAAAGAAATTGGCAAAATATTGTAGCTTTTATTAATGCTTTAATGAGACTATGTCAGACCCAGGCTAGCTAGCCCCTCTTCAGTCACCTATATGTTAACCTTGTTGACCTTTCATCAAATTATGCACGCTTGAGGCGAGACATACACTGGGGCAGCCAGGCAGCTAATGCCCAGCCACAGTTGATCAAGGTGTCCAACCCAACTCATCTAATATGTTTTGAAAAACAACATAACAATAAGCAGCAAATCAATAAATTAATATTGGTTTTTAATAACAAATTAAAGAAAAATTAATAGAAAGGAATTTGTTAGTTGATGAGTAACAGAAAATTAACTTGCAGTTACTGATGATGTAAGAATCTTGTATGGATGGATAGAATGTAAATGTCAGTGTTATTCCAAATAACACCATGCAGTCACCTATGGTATTTTATTTTTATCATATTATTCATTACTAATCATTAGGGATCATATGAAGGAAATTAATGATAGACAAAGATGCAGTTGATAATATTAATCTAGATTCCTACTGTGTCTAGTGTGTAGATTGATGTGAAAGTAGTCCAAGGTGAATATATTACATTTATTTTTTTAATATAAATAAAAGCTATAAAACCAGGTACTTATGATCATTATTTAAATTTGTGAATTTTGTATATTCTGGATTCTCAACATCATTGTTTGGCTAAAACTGAATAAATACTAGACATGGTGCGAATGCTTTGCAAATGTATTTGAATATGAATATGAATATGTACTGCATTAAAAAATTTTATTGCATAAGAATGGGAATTCAGGTTAAAATGAAAGTATTTGAATACAAGTGCAGATACTTTCAAAATGTATTCATGAATGCATTCATGAATATATCCTATAATGTTATTTTAATAATCATTTCCATTATATTTTATTTTATAAAATCATATGATTTTCTTATAATTTTTTAAAATAAAAATTATATTGGCACAATATTTGTTATTAAATTTTAATAAATAGTCAAACTCTTTTATTATATGAGCTGCTTATAAGTCATATGGCCAAGTCAAAATCTGTGTGACAAAAGCAATCTATTTGTTAATAAAATAAATGAAATCAATCCTCTCCCTTGTCTCCAAAGATACTATCAAAATCATACATAAGCTCAACACCAACAACTCATAATAAAGCTTATATTTATTACCACACAAAACCAGCATGTGCCTCATTCCCAAATCATATTTTTTATCATATATAACAGCTGAGCGCCGTGACTCATGGGTCCCTTGTTTAAAGTTATTAGCATAAATATACAATCAGTACCTTAAATTTTGCCCAAATTTGATCATGGCACTGTTTTTCCTGTAAGTACATTTGATTTGATTTTCACAGCAGGTACACGTAAGGATTTTATCTGTTAAACTCTGAAATTAGAAAATAAAAGCTAAAAATTAGGCTAGTTATTGAAGTTTTTTCTGAGGCTCTACTGTATTCATTTTCACTGTCAAGCTCAGGGCCGCCCACTTCTGGTCACTCCAGCCCTGCCTGGGTAACCTAATTAGTGATGCAGCACTGGTCAACCACCCCTGCCGTCACAGCTGTACAGTTATTCTCATGTCACCTTCCCCCCCCCCCCCCCCCCCCCAAAGTGTATTGCAATAATTGATATTGTTTGAACTGTAGTTTCATTATTGTAAAGCTGTTTCCACTCCGATGTACAAAAATTCTTGAAATTATAATTCAAGGAGTAATCCAGAAGCTGCCCTGTTGTGTTAATGTAGAATTTTTAGCTCAGCTGACTATAAGTCATCTGAGCTATAGTCGTGGTCCATTGTCCATCGTCCATCCGTCCGTTCGTAGATGTGGCAGGTTTGAAACTGTATATAATTTATATGGGCTCAAACATAATGCATTTTGTAAAAAATCAGGAAAGATATTTGATCACATAACACAAAAAATGTTAAAACTAAGGACTTTTTTCCAGTTATATAACTTTTATTAATCAAAATTAAATTGATTACCCAAAATTAGATCAAAATCTTTTAAATTTTTTTAAATATTAGCAAACATAAAAAAATTGGTACCTTAAATTTTGCCGAAGTTTGGCCACGGCACGTTTTTTCTGTCAGTACTGTGGATTTAATTTTCACAGCATGTACACAAGGATTTAATCTGTTAAAATCTGAAATTTGAAAATAAAAGCTGCAAAATTAGGCTAGTTATTGAATTTTTTTGGAGACTCTTGATGTATTCCCTTACATTGTCAAGCAGTCCACTTGGTCACTGTAGGTCATTCAGTGCAGATCTCTATGCTCCCCAGGCTGTTGGCATAATGCTATGCAATCCCATCACTACGGCAAGCCCTCTCTCCACTGAGTTGAGCTTGATCAGGCTGTCTGCAGTTAATACCATACCACAGGGAACCTTTTTCTCTCTCCCCCCCCCCCCCCCCCATTCTGTTAACAGACCTGTACTATGAACTAGATGAATCTTAAAATTAATTTTTTTTTTCAGCAACGAGCAGTAACAATGGAGACCCCTCCCCCCACCTACCCCTTCAATACACAGGACTAATAAACAAGATGAATCTTATAATTTTAATGTTAAATAAATTCTTTTTGATGAGACTTGGACAATTTTGATTTTTTTAAAAGAAAATATTTCAGCAATTTAATCCTAATATTCAAATGTGATAAAATATTAGGACCGAATGTAAGTGCTAACTGACAAGATTTGAGCAGATATAAATACTTTGTAGCATTTCATTCATATCTCTTGAAGTTGGCGGGGCCTAGGTGTGAATAATAAAATAAGGAATATTGGTCAAACTGTGTGGGATCAATTTTTAACTCATATGGCCATATATTTAACTTTTGAAAACTTAATTACCTTCACACATTATTTGTTTATGAAATGTTACTTTTATATAACACTTACCGTAGGCCTATTTGTTCCCTTGGTGCATCACTAATGGTTTAGCTCATGTCCATTATTCAATAATTTACAGAGTTTCATTTTAGCAAGGCCATAGCTTCTCATAGCTTTTCTAATGATAATATACATGAAAAACCAAAAGAAATAAAAATATTTTGCAGTTACTAATATTTACCGAAATTCAGCTGAGCCATGTGACCCATGGGTCCTTTGTATTAAATTAATTCCCTTAAAAAATAAATACAATTAAAATATAATTAAACCAATCATTAGGCAAAATTTGATAATATATGAGCCAAATCATGGATAAATAAAGGTGCCATTTAGAATTGTGATATTCTGAATCAAGTGAGTTTTTTTTCAGATTTTTTTTGTAAATTTAAATTTATTTTATATGAAAATATACATTTGTATGCATAATGTGATGTTACCTGACCATATTAGCTATAAATGTTGATACAATTTAGAATTATGAATCAACTTAAATATTCAGATATAATTGTTTTACTGTTAATGTATAGTAATAAAAATTGATGTAATAAAAAATGAGGATCTCATGCAAACATTTGTTCATTATTTTCCTGCCCCAGTAGCATGGGAATTAAAGTGATTTTGTTTTTCATTCTCTCTGCCTGTTTTAAATATTTAATAATTATGAATGAACTTTTTTCCTGTTAACACTGTGGAATTAACTATCATATCCTGTCTGTATATGCAAGGGTTCTGGAACTCGCACCTTTTTTCCTGTAAGCACTGTGGAATTAACTGTCATTTTTGTTTGTGAGGGTTTCAAATTTCTGATATTCATGAAAGGAGGATTTTCATGAAAATAAAAATTTTGTGAAAAAGAAGTCCAATTTTAAGGCAAAGTTGAAAATTAAAGCTTGACATTATGAAAAAATAGAAATGTGTATGTCAAGAGATTGGCATTTAAACTATATCAGATCTTTCCAAATGTCTGCCATTTATGAACAATATTTTTTGCACATAATATATGAGTTTATTAATTCACATAAAAATAGTTATACTCTTTTTATAGGTCTTATGTATTGTGAGATCATGAAAATGGAACTCTCAATGTAAGGAAAGGTTTGATTGTGTGCCAAAATTGACGTGCCCTTCAAGCATGGTCACCTCAGCTGTTCAAGGACTGGACAGATGTTGTTTGCACCAAGATTTGTGCTGAAAGTATTGTTTGTTCCTCAAACTCTTTTCTATACCTGTACTGATAATATTCAAACTGACCAGTGGCTGTACACTGTCAGTTCTTTAACCATTTTCAATAAATAGGTCATAAATGTATAATATTAAGTTCAGGAATATACATGTTTAATCATTTAAAACTACTAATTGATGTAGATATGGACCACTATATGCACATGTAAACTTTGTGCACATTTAATGGTTGGAAAAGGATAATTTACATCATATTTACAGAGAACTGAGTAAATGGAGCTATGTGCCTTGATAACAAGGAGGATGAAAGAGGGTGATCCTTTCAAGGTCAGGGTCTCCTCGTTATTTAGATCCCCACAGGATCAAGGGATTATTTATGTATGTAAAATAACACTATATAGTTACAGTATATTGTGGCTGATCAGTGTGTAGGCCACGTGATGTGCAGTGTTAATGTTTTATACTCTTAGTAGGACAGAGTTAATCTGATGATGATATTTATGCAACATCTTATGAAGCTTCTACATGGTGCTATTGTACAGATAATTATTTATTCATATATTTTGGAGTGCAACACTAGATTTGTCTTCACCCCACTTTGGGCGGCCAAACCTGTAGATAGGCCTGACTTATATGAAGGCATAGTTGGTTATCATACCTGTTGTTAATTAAGATTTTTCAGGTATGGCTTTTCAGTGAGGACTAGAGTTTTATATGGTATGGGGCAGATTGCATTTTATTTTATATATGATCCCTAAAGGCTACATGTTTGCCTTTAGTTGTTAGAGTCGAGTTTAATAAAATCTTTCTATCATCTTAAAATCTAGAATGCTTCTGCTCATGTGCTTGGATTTCTGCCCCTTTCTCTTCAATTTTACAGCTACAAGATACTTCAAAAGTGTTTAACAATTTATTCAGAAATGATATATTTCTGGAGATGACCTAGATAAATAGCAAGCACAGGAGAAGTGTGCTCTTAGACAAGGGGGGGGGGGACTCAACGCCCTGGCCTGGGTATATCCAGAGTGATAGTAGACTTTACATGTAACTATGGTATGCAGAAGTAATGGGTGGAAAACAGCGAAATACGAAAAATCCAGTTCTGCTTTTTGGTATTAAGCTTATATTATTAGCTCAGCTGACTGAAAGTCATCTGAGCTAGCGATCACTCTTTGTCCCTCGTCTGTCTCTCTGTCTGTCCGTCTGTCTGTTTGTCTGTATGTTAATAGGACACAAATTGTTACCACTGGACCTGGAATCTTCTAACTTGACAGCCAGGGAGGTCCATAAAAAATCTCCTTGGAAACCTGAAATTAGGTCTCTGTTCCCCTTATCCTACTAGCTATGGGGCTCAGAAGTACCCCCCAGAATAATTTTTAAAATGTATACAAAGCTCCAGTATCTGAATAACAATGCATTGATCAGCATGATATTTTGCATGCATATTGATCATGGAGTGTTTCATCAGGTCCTGCAGACTGTTGGCGCCACATGTATTTTTTTCTCATTTTTTATCTAATTTTGAGAAGTTCAAGATGCGACCGTCTGTTAACAGGGAACAAATCATTACCTTTAAGCCTAGAATCTTTAACCTTTTCATCCTAAGATGTCCTGAGAAGTTCTCCTCAGAAACCTAAAATTAGGTCACTGTGACATATACTTTAGAGTAACGGAGCCTGTTTAAACCCCCCCCCCCCCCAATTAAAAATACACACTAACTTCCAGATTCCACAGGACGGCTTGATGGATTGTCACCAAATTTTGTATGCTTATGGATCCTAATGAACCTTAGCTACTGGGCATGAATGGTGGTGTCATCTGCAATATCTTAATTTTTACGAATTTTTACATGTATTTTTAGATCAATAGGTCTGATAACAAATCACACATTGTACCCGTAAAGGCTAGTATCATGAAGTTCTGCATCAATGGAGTTCTTCAAATGTTCTTCTCAAAAACTTGAAATTAGGTCACTGATTTATATTCTTCAGGTTACGGGGGTGTTTGAGCACCCCAGAAATAATGTAAAATACACACCAGTTGCCAGATTCCTCAGGAACGGCTACATGGATTTTCATCAAATTTGGTGTGATTACGGGTCTTAATGAACATTAGCTACTGGGCATGATTGGTGGCGCCACCTATATTATCTTAATTTTAACAATTTTTACATGTATTTTCAAGAACACTAGGTCTGTTTACAAGGCACAAATCGTACCCGTTAAGGCTAGAATCATGAACCTCTACATCCTGAGAGTTCCACAAAAGTTCTCCTCAAAAACATGAAATTAGGTCACTATGACCTATATTCTCGAGTTACGGGGCGTGTTTGAGCACCCCTAATATATTGTAACAAGTATATACAAATTACCAGATTTCTCGGGTAAAGGCTGGATGGCTTATTAAATTTGGTATGCTTGTGGCTCTTGTTGAACTAAAGCTAATATCATATGCACGATTGATGATGCCACCTACATTATCTTAATTGCTTGCCTATGCAAGGATATATTGCAAACATGCCAGTCGGCAGAGCGTCAAGACCCATTGGTCACTTCTTATATTTCTCGGAATTGTTTTGCTATAAAAAGGGGGGGGTGAAGTCACCTGTTCGTGGACTCCAAACTAGATTAAGAATTGCACACATCACTGTCTTATGTTTGGGGAAACCAGAATTGTGGAATATTTACATACACAGCTGTTTTGTGAGATTCCTACATTAACAAATAAGCTTGCAACCAAAATAAATCTTCTCAAAAAAAACATTCTTTGGAAAAGAAATATTCTTATCATGAAAATTATGTTTATAAATGTATCATGAAATAATTGGGTTCCTTAGAAGACCTCTCTTCCGTTCCTGTTCTGTGCTTTGACTTCTGCCTCAGCCCCGCAGTTCCTTCAAATAAATCAGTTGTAAAATGAACAAGATGGTCGGAAACTTCATATTGCAATAACATTTCTTCAACATTCGCATGGTTCGGCAAAGTATGTAGAACATACTCTAACGTTTATCCCTGCAATTCTAAGTTAGAAAAGACCAGAGAATAACTTCTTCACGGATAAATAGAATGCACTACATGTTCCATCGATTACTGGATATATATATTTTTTTTTATTTTAGAGCCCGTCTGTTCTGTCCCCTTGCATTTACCACCAAAAAAAGGTTCATGTGTCTTTATAGGCGAACTAGTGTGGGCAGGTTTTTGAATCTCAGGCCCACCTAACTTGATGCTGTTTATTGGCTGACCTAGCGTACACTAAATAATTCAATAAAGTAGGTCCATAATCAAGATAACCAGTGGTCAGGCTCGAAAGACCTGTTCCTGATGGTCACACTTTGTCAACCAAGAACCATACAAGTTCAAAAAACAATAAGCGATGTTTTGTTTCTCTCTGAAATGTTCTTTTGTTTATGCCTCATTTGATGTATGTTGACAAACAACCCCGGGATGTGTTTCATTCATTGAACCAAAGTTATGTTCAGAACGCATCCCACGACAAAAGCAAGATATTTGCCCAAATTACGTTCACATATAAACCGAACAGATTCGCATCAACGCATAATTTCAAATAAATTCATACAATAATTGTTTGAATGCGGTATGCAATTATGCATAAGCGGTAACCCCCCCCCCCCCCCCCCCCCCCCCCCGACACACACACACACTTTTTTTCGACTTTGAAATATAAAACATCAACAATCAAGCATAATACCTAAAAGAAAGCTCCCAAATTACACCTACTCCCCCCCCCCCCCCCCCCCCCCCCGACGAATTCCTTTCTCCACCCCTGTATGCGTCTCTGTTGTTTTTAATATTTTTTTCTTTAACATAAGTGTACAGAGTGAACTGATATATGTGTCATGCCTGAATAAAACGTTGAATATGAACTTGTGTCGCCAGATAAGAGACGGACCCTTGGGGACAATAAACAAATATAAACCGCCGTTCCTTATTAATTACCGTGGTTGCATGGCCACAAGGAAGATCAGAGAAGCTTGGTACTAGAAACCCACACCAGATGGCGGTTTATGTTGGCATAATGCGACCAAACATCGGACGTGTTGTTCACACCTTGGCGGGAAACTGAACAAACCCGGGACAATCTTCAGTATACATGTATATATTTCTAGATCACTTGCGGGAGGGTGCACTAATAATTACTTTATGTAACAGTGACTCAAAAGGGAGCCACAGGTGAACACTACAAAATAAAGACTTCCCTGTCACAGATCTCCATTAAAATCACTAAGTGTGACAGAATGTCTGCTAACGTTACATGAAATTGGCTGGTTTGAATACCTCTTGGTAAAAGTCCATTGACAGCTTGGTGAAAGCAGAGCGACGACAGGCTGCGTCCTTGACCGGTTATTCACCCGGGGTACACGTAACAGCCTGTATTTAACAAGTCCATATAAACTTTTCAGTTTGAGCAACCGATGTCATAATTGTTCTTGACTCGAATATCCGCTCTTCACAAAAGCTCATGCATGCGGTCTTAGAACTCTCCCGCCAGCGCCAAAGACTCAAAATACGCAGATACCATGACGACAGGCTGCACCAAATTTGAAAAGATTATGTATAGTCTTTTCTTAAAAAAGAGCACAGAATATGAGACATATATACGACTAATTATTGAATGATCAAACAGCTAAATAAAGTAGGACTATAAATGCCGAATGTTGAGCTCTATTGGTTTATATATATATATATATATATATATATATATATATATATATATATGTGTGTGTGTGTGTGTGTGTGTGTGCTCATAATTTGAAGTTTTTGCTTTTAAGTATTTAAAGTCTTTCCCTGGGTCATTTATCACACCATGACACCCTACATCTCATACAGTTACACCCACCACCACCACGTATGTACAAGTACGCATGTCAATTCTTTTTTTTTTTTTCAGTGAAAGTACTGAGTGAATACGGACTGCTGTATAAATTAAATTCATTTGGTTCGATTTATCCTTAAACACCTTCAAGTGCGCCGTGTCAGTAAGTGGTGCCATTGTAAAACGGAAAGAAAACTTAACAAAAAAGATTTTTTCGGCGCAGTATGCCATATCAGGTAATGTGCTAGACGTCGTTATATGTGTTGTACAAATAATTTTAATGGGAACCATTAAACCTTCTTGTTTATACTTCATATGACTTTCTATTAACCCGCATCAGGACTTGCACGCTCCCGTACACAAACATGCGCGAACCACATTGAAGCCCTGCATAAAGTCCTTGTAATAATACCAGTACACATGTATAGCAAGTTTCTGTTTTGCACATGGATCGGATCCGGGATGGGGTTTGGGTGTGTGTGTGTGTGTGTGTGTGTGGGTGGGTGGGGGTATGGAATTTGCATCTTTTCACCTTAATAAACCTTTAAATATTCATTATTTTTCTAAAGAATCCAAACATAGTGAAATAACCATTTCAGCTTTTGACCTTATTTTTGATAAACCATTTGTTCATTATTCCAAATAATAATAATAATAATAATAATAATAATAATAATAATAATAATATTAATAACAATAATTAAATTAAAATAATAACAATGGTAATTATAGTAAAACTGAAAATATATCAATTTTATGAAATAATGTTATTTAGAGTTCATTATTCGGTCACCACTGAAATCACGTATTTGTACGTTTTGCGGTTTATTGTATGTTGCGCGCTCACAAGGTGGCAGCACAGTCCGGTCGCCTGTTAACTGTTAGGTGTCGTCAGGCCGTGTGTGAGGGCGCGACAAACGGAGCCTTTGAAGTGTTTGTAAATAAAGTGAACGTGGCCATCACGACGTTCGGCGGCTCAGTAACAGCTGCGTGATCGTGTCTGGTCTGTCGGGCGTGACGGCAATGTCTGCAGAGTCAGAGAAATCATAAATAACAGACTCGACGTAACGTCACTTGTCATAGAAAAGTCTGCCGTAACATAACCGCCCAGCACCGCGGTGTCTCATTCTACAAGGTAAGTAATTAACACCACGTTTAAGTTTATTACTGTTAATTAGTGACACCTTTCAAAAGGTAACGCAGCTCTGTTAGTGATATTCAGCTGAGCTTGTTAAAATTCCAATAAGCCGAGTTAGAAGTCGCCCAGCCGGGCCGCTCCAACGTGGCAACTCCTCAATAATTCAACTTCTCCCAACCCTGTCTCATTACCACTTTTTATGCGACATTGAGACAGTTATATTGTGTGACATTTCAACCCGGCGTCGCTTACAGAACACTGGTATAATGAGCGCTCCTGGGCCTGTTTAGGTAAGTAAACATATATTGAAGAAAGTCAATATTGCCCGTTGCTGAGACGGTATATAAACAATGACTAACCATTCGCGGAGGTCGTGAGATCATAGCACGAACAGCTAACCAACTATAGCAAACCGGCCACACCACCTGAAATCCAGCAACCTGCTCAGGTAAACAAACACCTGCACAGGTAAACAAAACACCTGAATTTTAATTAAGATCACTTAGGTCACAAGGTGTGCCAGAATGTTGCATATAATGTCTTTTTGTTTGGGTTTATGAATACATATATATACCTTCCCTTAATCTTAATACTTTTACTATTTGGAAATCACTATGCATAGACCATGCACATATGCTCAGTATATAAAGTTAAGGAGAAAATTTATATGTAAATGTCATTTTTTATCATTTGTTAGTTATTAGCATTTTAGACCATTTTATTTGGGCTCATATCTATGAAACACATGAATAACATTATTAAATAAACATTAAATAAAATTTTTAAAATAACTGTCCTGATGTTCATTCAGGACAAATCAAATTATTTATTATCTATCATCTCCCCCAACTTTAGGTAGCTCACTTTATAGTTCAGAGGTGTTTGATCTTTCCCTGCTGATGAAGACAGCCTATAATTTCAGGTACTTCTTCACCAACATTAATGATCATATTGGTTATGTTAACACGGAAGTAGTTTCAAAGAATTAGAAATTTAGGTAGTTCAAACAAGCTGCCTTGACATTGCTTCTGTGACATTTTAGATTTTTTCATAGAAAATAAGTTTTTAATTCAGATCTGTGTGGCACAGGAGGTGGAGGGGGGGGGGGGGGGGGGGGGGAGGTGAATTGATATAAAGATATAACTCTAATAACCACTGATTTATTG
This sequence comes from Sipunculus nudus, assembly GCA_026874595.1. Taxonomy (NCBI): domain Eukaryota; kingdom Metazoa; phylum Annelida; class Sipuncula; order Golfingiida; family Sipunculidae; genus Sipunculus; species Sipunculus nudus. The sequence goes on along the minus strand of CM049317.1, from coordinate 75,675,823 downwards.
GTTATTTCAATCTGATGTCTGAAAAGTGTCTAATTGAGTGTTTTAATTGAGGCCTTGAAACAGCATTTCAAGTTGACAATATGAGATATGGTTTCAAAAGAACTTAAAACAAGTGTTATAGTATTTTTAATGGAGAAGTCTGCTCAGTTTTTGCAGTTGAAAACATAATGAAATATGACAAATGTAACACTTCAGAATTATAAACTTGGATTAATACTATTACTTAAACCATATTGCTTTTAAAACTGCTGTTATCAAGGTCATGAAATCAATGTCATGGTGAATTACAGGAGCAGATAAGTTTGTGAAAAAGTTTATTATTATTCTTCAGAATATTACCTAGTATTTTTATTTGTTCATTCACAGATATACTTGTATACATATAAATTATTAAACAAATAAACTCTAAAAGGTTATTAAGAGCACAGGAAATATTCATTGCTCAATAAACAAGAGTTCAAAGAGTCAGTGATTGGTCCCTGAACATGTGTCTAACTAGTGGTAAAAACTTGTATAGTTGTATTTATGATCTCTTCAATGCTCATACTCGCTTAAACCATTATTTAAATGATTTTAGAATGTACTTGAGACTACAGCTTGACATATGCTTGCATCCTGGTGCTTCAGATATTTTGTGTATCAAGACTTGGCTGATATTTATAGGTTCATCAATATATTTCAAACAAATGATCCCCAAATATAATAGTTTCAAATATAATATTCATGGCAATATGCTGTTCATTAGAAATCTGAATATCCTATAATTTTAGGATGTTAAGTAAGAAGTGGAGTTTTCAATTATATGTGCAATTATGCTATTATGAAAGTTAATAGATTGAATCCTTTATTATTTATGTCATATAGAAGGTAAATTTGGTGTATATATATAAATTAATTAAAGACTGACAGTCATCATTTGTGTTCATTCAGAAAGTTACCTGGATGTAAATTAAGACACAAAAGGTAACTTTATGTTAGAGATTTTCTGTTTTTACCTGTAATGTGACATCTACACACAACAAAATAACCCCAGGTGTTAGTACAATATCAGTGTGAAGGTTTACCAAGGACAGCGTGTTCCAAGTACAATTTGACACCAAGGCCAATTGAGGACATCTCTCTTTTGTGCAGTATGATAGAGACCACAAGAATAGGTGGGGTATTAAGAATAGAGGTGGTTGTAGTGGCAAGGACGGTGGTGTCTGTGGTAGATCCAGGTGGTCTGGATGTCACACTGACCTCACCATCCAGGACTTGTTCTGCTCAAATAGAAGTGACAGGTAAGGGTGTTCAACCTTGACAAACAAAACGGGGTGAGGGACAACGAGCCCTGGGGGGATGCGGGGTAAAAGATCACCGGTCTGACCTCAGGTGGGCACTGGTAGCCTGCTGTAGGAAAACAATATTTGGAAAGTCATCTTTTTTTAGGTCTTAGTGTAAGCATGTTTTTATGTATTTTATGTCTTAGTCAATAATTCAGGCATCCTACTGTCACTCCTATATTTACTGTATTTCCTCATGTAAAATTGTCTCAGCTGCTCCCATAAATTCCTATAGTTCTTCAGAAGCCTGGTGGGAATCCTGACAGTTGTGAAGAGGTAAATATTTGTATGAAGCAGACATTTATAAGAGGTAGACATTTATAAAAAGTAGACATTTATAAGATGTAGACATTTACAAGAGGAAGACATTCATAAGAGGTAGACATTTATAAGAGGTAGACATTTACAAGAAGAAGACATTCATAAGAGGAAGACATTTACAAGAGGTAGACATTTATAAGAGGTAGACATTTACAAGAGGAAGACATTTATAAGAGGTAGACATTTATAAGAGGTAGACATTTACAAGAAGTAGACATTTATAAGAGGTAGACATTTACAAGAGGAAGACATTTATAAGAAGTAGATATTTACTCAGCATTTAGAAGAGTTTACAATGGAGAGTGCATTTGGTTTAATGTAACTTTTAAATTGTTGAGGGCCAGACTTCTTGGGGATATTTATTTACAAAATTTTTTTTATTTATTACAAATTTTTGTTTTTAGCTTGAAGTATTACAGACGAACAATTGTTTTATTATTAAGAAGATGCCCGTTATGATAATGGCTCTAAATTTCAATCGCCTTCTGACAACATGGTAACAAATAACCACATGTGAAAGTAGTTTAATTTAGGTTACAACTGAAGGTTTGATGTCCAGACACTGCTACATATATATATATATATATATATATATATATATATATATATATATATATATATATATATATATATATATATATATATATATATAAGTATGATGGATTCATGAAAGTCAAGTTCAAATCTCTCTTGACAGATATTTATTTTCAAAATATATTATTGTCAAATATCTCTTTAATAACTATATTGTTAAACTGGTAGAACTGGATATCACATGCTGAAGACGTTGAGCTTATCAGACTGAACATCCTCAATAAACATTTTCTGTGCTTTTGGTATGGCATAAAGATTTCTCATCAGAAACTCACAAATTTTGAATTATTATTTTTATATGCATTTTATGACTTTATTTATTAATTCTACCCCCAGTTCATTTTCAGCATGAACTCAGGAAGGCTGAATAATGCAGGTTGTTCTTATCCTATGATTATCTTCATTTCATTCAGTATCTATCTGTATGAGCTTGCTAGTATTACTCTGATTGATAGAATTTATTTTGGTAAACCAGTATACATTAGTATAATATAAAAACATACATCCTGATATGCACCTAGGATAGAACTAAAACTTTTCTAAAAAAACTTAATTCCATAATGGTCCTATGTATGCAATCAAGATATTTAGCAGATAATATATTATCAGAAGTATTGGTCTGTGAATGTAATAACATGGAAAAGAAAGGACAAGTATAACTAACTAATATCCCTTATGTATATCATAGTAGCAGTAAGAAAGACCTCACAATTCTAGTAATGATTTAAATATACCTTTGTAAAAAATATATAAAAAAACTTCTCTAAAAAAACTTCTCTATCTATATCACAGCAATATATAAACATATAAAATATCTTTATAATATTGCCTATACATCAACCCTTTGACCAGATACATAGACTAGATAAGCTCTTACTAGAAACAAATACCCTATTTGTTTCTAGTAAGAACTTGAGTTTTCTCATGAATTAAAAAGTAAAAATACATACTTCTGACTAGTAAAACATTACTTTCAAATATCTGAATATTACTAAAGAGATATTTCATAAGTAATCTTTTTAAAACTTAAAATATTATTACATTCCTTTATACATCAAAGGGTAAGCTGTTCCAGAGTTTAATGCCTGTTTAAAAAAGGTTTGTATAGCTTTCTTACCCACTCCTGGTATTCTGAAGGCATGTTGACTCAGTCAACTTGACTGTTCCTAGTGTTATAAGAACAATTTAACTTACAATCTTTAAACTGTTTCACCAGATAAGCAGGAGCATTATTATTCATTATGTTGTATATTGACACATTTCTGTATCAGCAACTTTGTTTTCAACATTTAACAATCCTCTGACCTTTGTCTGTACTTTTCTCATCCACTGGATAACAGAACTGGAACAATACTTTTATCTCAGGGTACGATATGTGTTGTGATACTTTGTCTATGATACAGTATATGATATGATGCATGTATGATATATTATAATTTGTCCTGCCGAGTTTCATTGTTTTATAGAAATACAAATTAAGCTTTTATTTCCAAACCAGAAAAAAATCAATTTCCAAATGTGTTTTATGTTGTAATCATGAATATTTTGCCAACCAGTTTCACTATAACATGAAAGAACTTTCATACTCCATAGTTTCAGAACTGACACTGTGAAAGGACAATCTCTAAATTAAACAATAATCATCATTGAAGTGAGGATTGTGGTGTCTTGTAAAGCATAGAAACTGGAATGGTAGCCAATAGAGCACAAGCAATTGCCAGTTGTGCTGAATCTTTTGTTTTAAAAGGATCTGCACCAGATTTTAATGGGGGTTTCCTTGGAACATGTCATACACATCCAAAAAGACCATGGAAAATGGTTCAGTAGGTTTTTCCCAATTTCGTACAATTTTAGGACTTGGGCATAGTCTTGAAATGCAAAATGCATTACTCTTCTTTCAATTTTGTTGATTAATTTCCCCTTGCCATCAAAAAACTCTTAAGAGCACTTTCGTGTTGTAACCTGGCTCCATTATTGGTTTATTTCTCCCATTTTCTCAAAACCTGCTGTGGAAGCTGCCATTGTTGCATGTACACTGAAACTCACAGGCCGCATGTCAGAATTACAGGTACTAGTATACCTCTAGTCTTCCTGTGAAACAAACAGAAAATTAACACATAGCATCCATGGTAGAGATAATGACTACAGATGCTTTTGCTTTTGTATGCTGGGGACTTGTGTTTTTTTGACCTGTCTTAAGATTTATAACTATCTTTACATAAATTTATGTATTGAATAGTTTTACAGATAGTAAGTACATTACAAATGAAACAAAATGGATGCCTTGCCTTGGGAGATAATCTTTTGAGGTAGTGAAGGTGTCGTTTAGCAGCAGGGAGAGCCCCGACCATGACAGAGACTGCGATATGACTTGAATTTTATGAAATGCAGAAAAAAAAGACAGACTCTATCATGTGATAAATATAGCTCAGTGCTTGATCTTTGTTAGAGGTAATTGTATGGGAATACTTAACCATTTCAGAGAAGCCTACAGATAAACCATGGTCATATTCAAAGTCACACAGCTCTACCATACTTTTGAGTGTGAAGTCAGATATTTATATACGCCATTTCTAAAAAAAACTGAGTTTGGAATACTTTTACTTTAAAACAGAGTTTCAATGCCTTTCTCCTGCTCAAGAATGTATTAGTTGATTTATTCAACAGAAGAATATTTTTTTGTCCTATAAAGTTTGATTAAAGTTTTTTTTTGGTGTAAAAACTTTAGTGTAAACTTACTTTAGAAATGAAAAACATCAATTGCAGAAATTATTTTTTTAAGAAAAAAATTCTCTGTGCCAATCTATTTAATCTTATTTAGATTTGATTAAAAAAGCAGTTTTGCAGAATTGTTTGGTATTATAAGTTTACTTGGGCAGTAGGTCAGATGGTTAAATAAAGCCTGACCAAATATTGTAGCAAACCAGTGGAAAGGTAAATAAGCAGAGGCCAAGCAGTGTTTATTATTTGCTGAACTTGTAGCAGAGCCCTCCCATGTGTGCATCATATGAAGGAACATATTCAGGTAACACAGTGTCTACACAGAGACTTTGATGTTGTCACTCAGGTAAATTGTTAAAGGTTACGCTGCCCCCTTGGTCTTCTTTGTTACTTTCAAACCAGATGACCTGACTGGGTGGGAAATATTCGGCTTTGTCTGATCCTCCCTTTATTAATGAAAATGCAAGAGGGGTAGGAGTCGCTTAAACAAACTTTTGTTCGTGGAGATTTAAGGTCTGCTTGATGACAAGGCTACAAGTTTAGCCACACTGGTCTTAAGTTCGATGAACTTAACAGACTGCTTTGTTGTGCATGTGTCACGGTGTTATTCACCAGTGTCCTGCTTCTGTATGCAGAGTATGTAAAGTTCAAAAGGAGGAGATGAATCACAAAATGAATTCAGGAATGTACAGTAATACATCATTGTGTCAGAGTTGAAAGAACCAACATAAAAACTTCAGCACATCCGAGATGTGTAGATTCAGAGTGAGAATTGGTCCCGATACTGATACACAATTATGACTTCTGTGTTTGCAAGCAGGACTGACTTAATGCTTTAGTTGGCACTAACATAAGTGCCTATTAATAAACCTGCAGCCTGATGCACAGAAAGCTAAATGATGTACAAGTAAGTAAATTAGGAATACCAGTGAGAAATTACTGTACTTTACACATTGTACCTGTTTACCTGACCATTATCCTACATAGAACCTGACATGACAACAAATTTCCCATTATTATACATAGTGGATAACATCACTAGTATCTTTGTAAATATAATTAAGACAAACAGAATAGGTATTAACATTTGTCTTTTTATATGCTTATTATTTAGATACTGTTTAAAATGTTATTTGTAAGCAAGTGAATGTCTGGCACTGGCAGAAGTTTGCTCTTTAGAATACAGTAGGGTTCATGTCTGGCCCTGGCAGAGAGGTGATCTTTAGATGATAATCTGATTCAGGTCTGGCATGGGGAGTGGCATGTGTTTTTCATAAGATAATCTGGCTCAGGTCTGGCACTTTGAGCGGCATGTGTTCTTCAGAAGATAATCTGGTTCAGGTCTGGCACTTAGAGTTGTGTGTGCTCTTTAGAAGATAATTTGGTTCAGGTCTGGCACTTTGAATGGATTGTGTTCTGCAGAAGATAACCTGGTTCAGGTCTGGCACTTGGAATGGGATGTGTTCTGCAGAAGATAATTTGGTTCAGGTCTGGCACTTGGAATGGGATATGTTTTGCAGAAGATAATCTGGTTTAGGTCTGGCACTTGGAATGTGATGTGTTCTGCAGAAGATAATCTGGTTCTAGTCTGGTGCTTGGAATGGGATGTGTTTTGCAGAAGATAATCTGGTTCAGGTCTGACAATTGGAATGGGATGTGTTCTGCAGAAGATAATCTGGTTCAGGTCTGGCGCTTTGAATGGGATGTGTTCTGCAGAAGATAATCTGGTTCAGGTCTGACAATTGGAATGTGATGTGTTCCGCAGAAGATAATCTGGTTCAGGTCTGGCACTTGGAATGTGATGTGTTCTGCAGAAGATAATCTGGTTCTAGTCTGGTGCTTGGAATGGGATGTGTTTTGCAGAAGATAATCTGGTTCAGGTCTGGCACTTGGAATGGGATGTGTTCTGCAGAAGATAATCTGGTTCAGGTCTGGCGCTTTGAATGGGATGTGTTCTGCAGAAGATAATCTGGTTCAGGTCTGACAATTGGAATGTGATGTGTTCCGCAGAAGATAATCTGGTTCAGGTCTGGCACTTGGAATGTGATGTGTTCTGCAGAAGATAATCTGGTTCAGGTCTGGCACTTGGAATGGGATGTGTTCTGCAGAAGATAATCTGGTTTAGGTCTGGCACTTGGAATGTGATGTGTTCTGCAGAAGATAATCTGGTTCAGGTCTGGCGCTTTGAATGGGATGTGTTTTGCAGAAGATAATCTGGTTCAGGTCTGGCACTTGGAATGTGATGTGTTCCGCAGAAGATAATCTGGTTTAGGTCTGGCACTTGGAATGGGATGTGTTCTGAAGAAGATAATCTGGTTTAGGTGTGGCACTTTGAATGGGATGTGTTTTGCAGAAGATAATTTGGTTCAGGTCTGGCACTTGGAATGGGATGTGTTCTGCAGAAGATAATCTGGTTCAGGTCTGGCGCTTTGAATGGGATGTGTTTTGCAGAAGATAATTTGGTTCAGGTCTGGCACTTGGAATGGGATGTGTTCTGCAGAAGATTATCTGGTTCAGGTCTGGCACTTGGAATGGGATGCGTTTTGCAGAAGATAATCTGGTTCAGGTCTGGCGCTTGGAATGGGAAGTGTTCTGCAGAAGATAATCTGGTTCAAGTCTGGTGCTTGGAATGGGATGTGTTTTGCAGAAGATAATCTGGTTCAGGTCTGGCACTTGGAATGGGATGTGTTCTGCAGAAGATAATCTGGTTCAGGTCTGACAATTGGAATGTGATGTGTTCCGCAGAAGATAATCTGGTTCAGGTCTGGCGCTTTGAATGGGATGTGTTCCGCAGAAGTTAATCTGGTTCAGGTCTGGCACTTTGAATGGGATGTGTTCTGCAGAAGATAATCTGGTTCAGGTCTGGCACCTTGGAATGTGATGTGTTTTGCAGAAGATAATCTGGTTCAGGTTTGGCACTTGGAATGGGATGTTTTTTGCAGAAGATAATCTGGTTCAGGTCTGGCACTTGGAATGTGATGTGTTCCGCAGAAGTTAATCTGGTTCAGGTCTGGCGCTTTGAATGGGATGTGTTCCACAGAAGTTAATCTGGTTCAGGTCTGGCACTTTGAATGGGATGTGTTTTGCAGAAGATAATCTGGTTCAGGTCTGGCACTTGGAGTGGGATGTGATTTGCAGAAGATAATCTGGTTCAGGTCTGGCACTTGGAATGTGATGTGTTCTGCAGAAGATAATCTGATTCAGGTCTGGCACTTGGAATGTGATGTGTTCCGCAGAAGTTAATCTGGTTCAGGTCTGGCGCTTTGAATGGGATGTGTTTTGCAGAAGATAATCTGGTTCAGGTCTGGCACTTGGAATGGGATGTGTTTTGCAGAAGATAATCTGGTTCAGGTCTGGCACTTGGAATGGGATCTTTTTTGCAGAAGATAATCTGGTTCAGGTCTGGCACTTGGAATGGGATGTGTTCCGCAGAAGTTAATCTGGTTCAGGTCTGGCGCTTTGAATGGGATGTGTTTTGCAGAAGTTATCTGGTTCAGGTCTGACAATTGGAATGTGATGTGTTCTGCAGAAGATAATCTGATTCAGGTCTGGCACTTGGAATGTGATGTGTTCCGCAGAAGTTAATCTGGTTCAGGTCTGGCACTTGGAATGTGATGTGTTCCACAGAAGTTAATCTGGTTCAGGTCTGGCACTTGGATGGGATGTGTTTTGCAGAAGATAATCTGTTTCAGGTCTGGCACTTGGAATGGGATGTGTTTTGCAGAAGATAATCTGGTTCAGGTCTGGCACTTGGAATGGGATGTGTTCTGCAGAAGATAATCTGATTCAGGTCTGGCACTTGGAATGGGATGTGTTCTGCAGAAGATAATTTGGTTCAGGTCTGGCACTTGGAATGGGATGTGTTTTGTAGAAGATAATCTGGTTCAAGTCTGGCACTTGTGTGTGCTCTTCAGAAGATAATCTGGTTCAGGTTAAGCCCTGGTTGTGGTGTGTGCTCTTAAGAAGATAATCTGGTTCAGGTCTACCTTGTCCTGGATGAGGTTTTCCTTTTCAGGAGAAGTCGGAATCTTGGAGAGCAATGTGCTCTTTGGAGTTAATCTGGTTAAGATATGGCAATGTATCCTAGGGTGATCAAGTATCATTATTTTTTTTTACCAGTAGGTACCGTTAATTATCAAATTCCTTATTTAAAGGGATTATTATTATTTAAAAAAGTGTATGTGCTGTTTGCAGGTCCAAGGAAATGATGAATCAAATTGTCATAACAAATATTCTTTGACATCCCAATATTTATATTGGTATCATCAAATAAATACAATTTACTCTGCTTTAACCTTATAAATAGTTAATGATCCACTGTAATTAATTTTTGGAATAAAACACATCTGAGGGTGATTAAGAGATAAAGTTCTGTTTTTTTTCGACACAGAGATCTTTTAGTTACTTTAAATGTGTGAGTAAATAATGCAGCACATATTAAAAAGCGCCCCTCTTCAGTAGAAGGGGACGCCCTATATTAATCACCCTGTCTGTCTGTCTGTCCGTTTGAAGTCTCTTGTTTTATTTTCAACAAATTTGTCAAAACTTTTCTTAACATCTGATTTCTCAATCTATGCAACCCTCCTCAGATATTTCCAGTTTAAATTTGGAAGCAACTTTTTTTATCATTCTGTAACAGTGATGAAAAATAAACATAACCTTATGCTGATTACGATCCTCAAGCAGCGGTTGTACACTGCAGTCATCCCAGAACTGTCCTCTTGTTTAACCACTGCTTTGTGTAGCAAGATTCTCTTGGTTATACCACCAGAGGGGGCACAGAGCAAACAATTGTAATCAGACCAATGAGAAATTGGTATCACATTATGCATCCAGATCCAAATTTCACACATGAGAATCCTGTGTAGCAGGTTATGTAAATGAATTGTGCATACCAAACAAGTTGAACTTGTTTGAGCTTGATATATTTCACCTATTTGAAATGGCAAAAGTAAATCAGGTTCTAAATCCTATATTTATAATTAATTTTTAATTTTATAAATTTTTATAAAATTTTAATTTTAAAGTTCAAAACCTAGATAACAACTGAGTAATGTTTCTGATGTTTTCCATAGACCAGAATTATGCCCAGTGAGCATTTTTGAAGCAAAATGTCCTGTAAACATTGAATATAAACATATATTTTATATTTTTTTAAAATGTTAATTAAAAATTAAAATTTAAACAAAACTTGAAGATAATGATTCAAATTTATTAATTACACCAAAGATACATCTCAAAATACCTAAGATACATTAGATGTGCATTAATTAATTTGTAAAATGGGATTTTATCAACACAAAAACGTGAAGTGCTATATATTTAAACAATTTTTTTTTAATTTAAAACCCTTTAAAAAATTTGCCAAGGATGCCAAATTGGCATCAATTGGATTATTAAAATATACATCCTGGACTACCATTTTGTGCAAAATAATTGTAATCACACAGAATGTCACACCTAAGGTCAAAATCAGGGTCTATCTTTTTGACTACTAGTTCAGGTGGTGATTGATCTTGATCTTTCAGTAAGACGTTTTATAGGTCGAAGGGTCTTAATTTGAGTGTATATATTTGCAAACCTATTTTCATGAGGTGACTGGGTGCTATCATAGAGAGGGTGGGTGTCTATATGAATAACATGGATGTGTACACAATGCCAGCATTGGTTGTAGCAACTGCCTTGTGGAGCTGACAAAGCATGGATCCACCTAAACAGACCACTCCCCCGAGACTAGTGAGGGGGTGCCACACACATTCTGATGGTTCTGCTGTTTAAGTATTGTTAGACTTGTGGTCTCTTACCAGTTTTTGTTGACAGGGTTGGTTGTTATAAAAAGTTTAGCTAGGTCATGTACCAGGAGAGGGGTTGCCATTTTCAAAGCCAGGTGTATGAAATTTATGCATTTTTGAATTATGTGTAACCAAAATTTTGGATCATGCATAAAATTATTTGATAGGATCTTTACACAATTTCATATTTTTCTCAGTGTAATTTGATGTGTGTCCATCACATGAGATTGCCACGCTACAACTTTCAAATTCAAACAAAGGGGTTATCATATATTCATGAATATCAGTAAATATAAATAAGAGGCGGTAGGAATGTATTGATGGAAATAATTGCATATAGGTACTCACATCCCTTTTTGAAATCCCCCTGTACTTCAAAATTGACCTTTGTCTTATACACAAGGTCACGTTAATGGCACTTCAAATGTGAACAGGGCACATACACAAAACATGCCACAAGCCTGCCTCCAAAAATGAAAGCCCAAGCTTTCCAACAAGGTATCACCCTGCATTTTATATTGATTTCATTCATATAAAATATAAATTGTAGTGGTTTATATTTTTCATGTACAAAGAAATTTTAAACCTGACTGAAGGTAAAATAGTAAAACACCAAGCATTAAAAGATTGGGTTACATGCATGGTCAATTTTATTCTGGTTCCTATGGTTTGATTTGTTTTGAGTAATATGTGTTAACTTTCATCTGGTTCAGATTTGCAAATATCCGTGTCAGACTTATAAATATCTGGATCGGACCTACAAATATCTGGATCCGACTTACAAATATCTGGATCAGACTTACAAATATCATGATTAGACTTATAATTATCTGGATCAGAGTTCAGACTTACAAATATCTGGATCAGACTTACATTTATCTGGATCAGGCTTAACATGTAGATTAAATTTCTGTTCACTTGTGCAGAGGTGGTGTCTTATTCACAGAGATTTTATTTGCGGGACAATCACTTCTTCGCAAATTTTGTGAATTTGAAAACATTGCAAACAAAAAGCCAACTGGTATATATGTAATATGAATTATTTGGCCAGTGAAGACATGAAACTTGTGAACAAATCACTGGCAAATGACTCAAAAAAGAAAAAGCACTAACTGTCTAGGATGACTTTTGTTACTAAATAACACTCAATAAGCAACAATTAGTTAGATACTAGCATTTGTACACTTTTAAAAAAAAACCTGTTTTTTTTTAAACTCTTCAACATAATATATTTGAACTCTGCAACATGTAGTCTACAGGATTTATGAGATACAGAAATTTTCTTTTAATATGGAAAAATAATCATTTTAGGTGCATCAAAATCAGGATAAAAAACTCTAAGATAAAATGTAAGATTAATAATCCTTGACATTGATGAATTTATTCATATTAGTATATGATAAGTTTTTTTTTAAATTATAGTACATCATACTATTTTCCCAAAAAATGTCCTACTTTTTTCAACTGGCTGCTGGGTGGCCTTGGTATACATTTCTATTGCTCTTGTAGAAACTGTTTTAATAAATTTTATATAAACTTGAAGTATTATTTTAAAATCTTACAAACATTTGTGAAAATTCACCACAGCCAGTTGGAACAATGAACATTGAATAAAATTCTGAAACAAATCTGTTCATTTGGACAACATACAATATACATATCATATTCACAAATCATATATCAGATTAAGAATTTATATGGAGACACATGTATACAAAAATCTCTGGCAAAAAAGTGCTGAAATAAGGACCACCAAAATTGCAGACCACCAAAAATCTTATACAAAACTGTGAATCATTTGGCATGCAGTTAACAAAAGGAGTAATAAAAAATCATGTATGCAATAAATCAAATAATAGAATAAAAAGCTCTTTATTCAGAGATTGTAATCAAATCCCATATCAGATAAATATAGAAATTAGTGAACCCATGCAGATCAAGTAACAGAACCAAAACCCCAGAAATAGAAGCAGCACATACCAATTAACAGATAAAACCCATAACAAGTATCTGATGTAGAGCTACTTTGATCATTGTAAAAAATATACAGTACGTCTCCCTATGGGCTGTTAATGCAGGCTGTATGTGATGTACATCATAATGAGCAATCTGACATTCCCGTGTAGGGGTCAGGAGTTCCAAGATTTCGGCTAACTCTGTATCACCACTATGAATTATGTATTATCTTGTACATTTCATTACAACGGCACAGAGCCAAGGCTCCTCGTAAAAGTGAAAGTAGGATATTTTTTTAGGGCATGGAATCAGGCCATGAGCCAGGCACAACCTAGGTCATGAAATGGTAGGGATCAGTCATTATGTTATTACTTAGGAAAAATTCAATATGTCTCCCCTTCAGTGAGGGGGGACAAGTGTTTGGTCTGTGTCTTTGTCAGCATCAGACGTCGTTGTCTGTGTCATTTCTCATTAATACTATAACTTTTTAACCATTCAGCATTTTCTCATGAAATTTCAAATTTGAAATGTTCCTACCAATATCTCGGACAAGTTCAAAACTGGTGACCTTGACCACACCTTCAAGGAAATTAATTTAAAATTAAATATTTTTGTGAACCCCATAACTTTTGGAGGACCACATATATTTTCCTGAAATTTGATACACAATTTGTTTGTTCCTGCACAGGATGGAAAAATGGTAACCTTGATCTTATATCTTTAAGGTCAAATCAGCTGAAATAGAAATATTTAGTGAAAGTTATAACTTTTAATATTTTCATGAAATTTGATATGTGAATTGTTTCTTCCAAAATCTGAGATGACTTCAAAAACTGGTGACCTAGACCTTCATCTTCAAGGTTCAAATCTTTAGAAATTTGTGAACCAAAAACTTTGAAGTAGTTTATTTTTTCTACTGAAATTTCGGGGTAGGAGATCCTAAGGGAGAGGAGACACATATATCTGTTTTTGCAAATTTTCAATCCTTGTAATTTGCACATGTGGTCTTTACAGAATACATTTTCCCCTTGCTTTTTCTTTCAATACTAAAACTACAGTGCAACTGTTTGTTATAAATTTTTCCTTATTTTTTCCAATTTTTAGCTCAGCTGACTGAAAGTCATCTGAGCTATAGCGATCACTCTTTGTCCGTCGTCCGTCCGGCCATCCGTTCTTCCATTAACAGGGCACAAATCAGAACCACTGGACCTGGAATCTTTTAACTTGGCATCCTGGGAGGCAAATAAAAAATCACCTTGGAAACCTGAAATTAGGTCTCTGTTTCCCATATTCTATGAGCTATGGGTCTTGTAAGTACCCCCAGAATAATGAAAAATTTTGATACAAAAGCTCAAGTATCTGAATTACTACTGCATTGATCACCATGATTCTTGCATGAATATTGATCATGGAGTGTTCCATCAGTTCCTGCAAACTGGTTACACCACCTATATTTTTCTTATTTTTACCAATATTTTTCTCTATTTTTGAGACCTTTAAAGAAGTTGTCAATTGTTAACAAGGCACAAATCATAACTGCTGAACTTGGAATCTTCTAACTTGACATCAAGGGAGGTCCATGACAAGTCTTCATGGAAACCTGAAAAAAGGTCTCTGTTTACCCATAATTAAAAATGTGATTCAAAAGCTTCTGTATTTGAATAACTAATACATTGATTGCTATGATTCTTTGCATGCTTTTTGATCATGGAGTGCTTCATCAGTTCCTGGTGGCTAACCCTCCTGCCATGTTCTTTGAAAATTTTGAAAACCGGTGACCTTGACCTTCTTCAAGGTCAGATCTGCCAAAATGTAAATTTTGTTTAACCATATAACTTTTGAAGTATCAAATATTTTGTTCTCAAATTTGGTACAGCAGTTTTTCCTACTAAAATCAAGGACAAGTTAAAAAAACAGTGACCTTGACCTTCATCTTCAAGGTCAAATCTGCAGAAATATGACATTTTTGTGAACCCCATAACTTTTGAAGTATTCCACATTTTGTCCTCAAGTTTGGTACACCAATTATTCTTACCATGTTCTCGGACAAGTTCAAAACCTGGTGACCTTGACCTTTCTCTTCAATGTAAAAAATTCCTTAAATGTAACATTTTTATGAACCCCATAATTTTTGTAGTATTTCCAATTTTGTCCTCAAATTTGGTACAACAATTGTTACAACCAAGCTCTCAGACGAGTTTGAAACCTGGTGACCTTGGCCAGGATCTTCAAGGTCAAATCAGTTGAATTATAGTTATTGTCCTGTGGAAGAGATAACTTTTGAAGGGCTGCATATTTTCCTCCAAAATTTGAAACACTCATTGTTTTTACCAAAATCTTGGATGTGCTAGAAACCCTGTGACTTTGAACCTTGATCTTCAAGGTCAAAACATATGCAATTCTAGGCTTATTGTGACCCCAATATTTTTGTAAGTACTGAAGATTTTTCTTCAAATTTGACACACCAGTTTTTCTGCCAAAACGTCAT
The DNA here is from genome assembly GCA_026874595.1 of Sipunculus nudus. Classification (NCBI taxonomy): domain Eukaryota; kingdom Metazoa; phylum Annelida; class Sipuncula; order Golfingiida; family Sipunculidae; genus Sipunculus; species Sipunculus nudus. The sequence goes on along the minus strand of CM049317.1, from coordinate 75,660,629 downwards.
CAGAGTTTGAAAAGCAGTGACCTTGACCTTCAAAGTCTAATCTGCTGAGATCTAGATTCATTGTTTTGAGATATTGCATATTTTACACCTAATGTTTTTGGGATGACCCAAAGGAGGGAGACATATATCTGTTTTGCACTGCATAAACAGAGCCATTCTAGTTTCAACTTTTTTTATACATTTTTATGTCCATTTTTGAAAACTTCAAATGAAGCAGTTGTCCATTAACAGGGCACAAATCATGAGTGTTGGACTTAGAATCTTCTAACTGACATCCTTAGAGTTTCATGAAAAATATCCTTGGAAAATTGAAATTTGGTCATGGTTAACTATATTTTGTAAATTAGGGGAGAAAACATTATTTTAAGCACCAAGTGAGTCAGGTGGGGCACAAATTTTATCCATTTGGCCTAAAATCCTCATACATGACATTCAGGGAGGTCCCTAAAAATCTTGAAAACTTGATATGTCACTCTGACCTTTTTCTACAAGCTGTGTGAAAGAACTTTATTTTAACACTAAATTAGTCAGGGGGGCATTAATGGTAGTAGCTGCATGTAGATTAAGGTCACTGTAACCTATATCTAAGGGCTATTGGCAAAATACAGGATTTTTACTCTGGGAGTCTTTTTACTCATTGTTCAAGGTACCTTGAATTCACCTGAGCGTCATGGTCCATGGGCCACTTGTTCTAAATGTGCAGTAATCTTATATTTCTGAAAGAACTTTAAAAAAAAAAAACAAAACTTCTCATCCTGTACACCCCCATGTGAACTACGCTTTCTTTCTGTCCTTAAAAAAGTGACCATTGTTGGTGACCTTGAAAGCTGACCTTTATTGATAACCTTGAAGTGACCTATGGATATTAATATGTTGACCAGTGGGCCGGCCATAAACTAAATGCCTATGAACAGGAAGTTGTGCAATTCACATACATGTTTACTGCAGTCTTTATAAAACTATTTGTGCAGTGACCGGTTAGACCAAGGTAACAGGAACAACAATACGGTGTCAGTCCGGTCAGTCAGTGCAGGTTATGTAGGATTAGTCCTTTGGTACGTGTGTTTAGCCATGTATGCAAGTGTTGCATATAAAAGCCTGAGGTTCTTACAAGTCCAGTCATGCCTAGAAAAGCTGTGAGTCCCGGTATTTATAACGTTGAGACAACTTATGGCCCTTGAGGTCGTTTATTTTGTTTGGAGTGTAACTGTTGTGTCAGGTGATGATCCCTACATGACAGATGGCACAGGGATCATTCTGTAAGTTTTCTCCATTTGTCGTGTTTATTGTAAAACAGATCCTCTGCCATACAGTATGCATCAGTGAGCGTGATGATTAATAGTAACTTATGTAATATATAATTCAGATATGTTTGTAATTATTGTATCAGTATGGGAGTGAGGTAATGTGTGAATTATTTCACGATACACATTTTGATTTATTTGGCTTTATGTGTATATGCAATTAGAGAGGTGAAACTTCAAAGTAATTATCACATGATACTGGTTTCAATGTGTATTCCTCACATTACCTGTATCTAAAGTATACGCCATACACCTAAGTTCATGACTAGGTATAAAATATGAAATGGTGACTCATGTTTGAGGTTTAGTAGTCATGCAGGCGAATGAGGAAATTAAAAACTAACTGGCTTCTGTGGTGTAGGAATAGAGCACAGGACTCCCCAAGGCCCTGAGTTCAAATCTCAGCCGATGATTGGTGAGATTTTAATTATCATCACCCAATCAGGGTGAGGGTTCTGCAGACTTAATGGGAAGGCTGTTTCCGCACAGCCAAATATCAGTAACAGAAGTGTGCATTTCTTGGGGTCTTTTTGGTGTTATAACCTAGTAATAGGGATGAATACCTGCAGATGAGTTAGACACTGGGCCTGAGTGACAACAGGATACAAAATATACTGATAACATAAAAGGAAGCGAGTGCAACTGACCTAGCTGTCATGTAGTCCCAAACCAAAATAGAAGTCTCCAGATGTGCATGCTTAGATAAAGAATTTAATAAGACACCAGAAAAAAGGTGGTTTCCTTCACCAAAAAGATTTAAAAAATAATTAAAGATTACAAATATTAGAAATTTAGCATTGAAGCAGAGTATTTGAAATCAAAAACTATAAAATAAAATATACTGTGAACATTTGAAACCAGTAGCCTCCTTAAATTTATCTGGGAGCATTCACTGGAATCTTTAATTGATAAATGTACCTGACAATACCAGTGAGTCACCAATGTCATGGTGGCATTAGGCCAGCTTTATTCAGACTCTTCTTGTACACATTACAAATCTGCTCATTTCATGGTCCATCAATATTAGTGTCTTTCATAAACAGCACTAATGATGAACATCAGCCTGTGTTCTCTTAAACAATAATGATCCAATCTGTGGCCCAGTTAAACACAATAATATTTTACTTAAGGTGTCAAGTTGTACGTGACTTCATTATCAGGATCTGAGAGCTGAAGCGTGCGCAGCATTATCAGCTCTTCAGGAAATACTTGCAGTCACGGGTCACTTGCATGTGGCTGGGACAGATTCAAGTTGTGGCCTTTGATGGTAATTGCTCATTCTTCAAACTGTCGCAGATCAGAAGATTGGATGAGATAAGCGATGATTTAACGAGGATTTTGTCATGTTAAGGTTGTAATGGTTCAAGTGTCTGTAAAATAGTATAATTCTGCTTGGAGGTTGCTGTGACCTCCACACATAATTTGTTAATCTGTCTCAATCTCCACCTGTTTTGGACCAGTTATCTTTTATCATCGCAGATCAAGGGGTTTACTTGGACAGTGTATGTAAAAAAAACATGGTTCTCTGATACTTGGTGATACAGATAAATTGTACATGGCAACATTTGATCATCTAATAGAAAGCATGGTAGAACATTTAATAAGACTTTTTAAGCATCATATGATAATGAAGTCTCTGAGGTGAATTCAGGTTCAGTAATCAGGAAAGAGTTTCATTACATCTAATTGGCTTAATTATTGCTGGGAAACACATTTGCAAATAAATTATATGAGAGGAAGTTTACTTCTTTACATACAAGGAAGAATATGGACTTGGAGTCTATAACAATGATATGTCTTAAATGTATCATATCATGTGTCATATCCTGTATCATATCCTGTATCATATCCTGTATCATATCATGTATGATATCCTGTATCATATCATGTATCATTTCATGTATCATATCATGTATGATATCCTGTATCATATCATGTATCATTTCATGTATCATATCATGTATGATATCCTGTATCATATCATGTATCATTTCATGTATCATATCATGTATGATATCCTGTATCATATCATGTACAATTTCATGTGTCATATCATGTAACATATCATTTTGGGCCTGGACAACTGAGTGGTAAAATGCTCTGTCTTCTCCCCAGGCGACGGGTTTGATCCTCTTTGTGAATATGAGAGTGGCCCGTCCAAGGTCGGTGGTTTTCTTCGGGTCCTCTGGTTTCCTCCACCCTTACCGGCTACCAAGCACCAACATCTGAGCCATGGAGAGTGCCTTATATTAGTTATTATAACTAGTTGTACAATCCATGTAAAATAAATAAAGTTTAAAGTTTATCATATCATGTATCATTTCTTGTATCATATCATAACATTGTATCATATCTTGAGTGAGGTATCATGATATGTGTCTTATCAAGGTATATTAGAGGCCTAGAAATCATCTACCTGCCTGGCTGTATGTTTATCTATATGTTCAGGTAGCAACATGACTGATTATCAAGACCAAGGGGTCAAGTCAGACAGATTACCAGCTAATTCATCATCTGTGTCAGTGACTGGAGCCAAGTAATAAGAAGTTTCAGGAGAATTTTAATAACAGTACATTGGCCTTCTACATGCTGAAATTCAGTCCATTAAATTTGAGAAAAGATTGAACTATTATCTTTTCATGAACAAGTACACAATCAAATTTAAAATCCATAATATTGTATTAATTAGCAAATTTCTGGTTTTGAATTAATCAACTGGTGCATTTATAATATATTTTATGTTAATATTTAATTGTTTCATCATTTATAGATTATTACTAAATTTCCTTATGACCGATCTCACTCCTTATGCTTATGTCTAATTACGTACATAAATGCATGTCTCCCCTCAGTAAGAAGCTGATCAGTGTAGCTTGTTTTCATGTTCAGGATAATTTTTTTTCCCCTGTTCTTATCAATTAAGTTTTATCTAACCTGTAATTAAACCAGGCTTACATGAGCTGTTTGTGACAACATTCAGTTAGTTGGGATATAGGGTCACTGCATAATATATGTTCTGAGCAGCAAAAGAGATTTGTCATTTATTAACAAGCCTTTTATTACACATTAACAGTTGACATATAAAAAACAAGTGATAATTACTAAGCACAGATTAAATAACCTAACATCTTTGTTTGTGTGAGGTTATATAGTCAGCATATAATTAGATCTTGATGCAAATCAGATTTACATTAAATATAGAATCAGCATTAACAGTTAAATCGGCTTATTTGAAGGACATTAAACGAGATATATTTAATTTTTGTGTACTTTACGTGGTTTTAGCACTGTAAACTGTTTGCACTTAAAACTTGGTGCACTAAGGATAGACATATTAGTTTACAGTGAAAGAGAATTTAATACTGGTTGCAATGGATGCATCAGATTTAAGGCATATCAAAATATGTTATCAGTGCAGCAGCATCATCTGTATTATGTGCTGGTCCAGTGCTAAGTTACATGACAGTTAACTCAGATTGATCTTCCTTCAGACCTGTACTACATTCTCTCCATAGGATTGTTTGTTTCTCCATTTCATAAAATCAATAACTTTTGAAATCTACAAAATTTAAAACCCTGGGATAAAGCCTTAAACCCAAGTTCATTACAGATAGAACTGAAATGTTTGAAGATAACACTTAATGTATGTATATGTTAAGGACTTTTTGCACAATGAGTGTCATTCCTTTACATAATTGACCTCACCATGAACTTTATGTGACCTTAATATTCATTTAATGAATAATCATGAGCATAACTGTTCCGTGCAGCTAATCAGGTCACCTATATTACTGAAAACCATGAGTCACCTAACAAAAATATTATATACAATCTGCATAATTTTAGGAGAGCTCTCCCATACAGAACATGTATAGTCTGTACCGGTACCGATTTCTGGGATATTTATTATACAAAGGAGACAGTATTAAAAGTTCCAGGCCAAAGGTAACAGGAGCCATTCCTCTGATTACTGAGTGAATAATAATGTCTTATCTGCATGGCTCTTAATTTGTATGAGTCAAATAAACCAAAATATTTCAAGACAGTTCATAATGACAGCGATGTATATTCATCAGTGCAGCGAGTCCAGGTGATGATGTCAGTCAACATCTACGTCATCAACCTTCATGGTGTCATTCTTGCCTTGTATAAAGCTATCGCAAGAAAGTCCTAACTAGGAGTGTTTTAGGGGCTCATTATAATAATTAGGTCAAAAGGGCGGGGGGATAAGGGCTTCAGTGGTGAGTTCCGTTACTGCCAAGGTACAGTGCTTGTCTCAAGTTGTTTGTGCAGGGAGTATTAATTACATGGCAGACTGCTTTAAAGTACATTTCTGTTTAACAAGTCAATGTTTATTGAGGGAAGTTGGGTTTTATAGTAATCAGACGGTCTTGTTTATGTATCAGATTGTATAATCTAGGTATATCAGAATCCGCTAGAGGAAAGCTGTGATTGATTTGTAGCTGCCGTGATTTTCTTACCATTTCTTATGACCATGCAAAGCAGATTTAGCCACCCAGCAAACCCCTTATATTTTTTAAATGCTTGAATATGACATAATATTACTAGGATTTTGTTACCATGTGATAGGTTTAGCCATCCATTGTTACAAATCTTGATTTACTGTATACGTGTGGTATGCAAATTATCGCTCCACCTTGAGAAAATAACACGCAAAGTCCATCAGCTGATTTTGACTGGCAGCTGTCAGTCATGCCACGAACTCCCAGTTCCATCATTCTTATGACCATCTGAGAGTTGAATGTTAAATAGATGTGCACCAAATACTGCGTGTAAATACTACCCCTGACTGAAGAACTAGCTGAGGTGAATCAGGTACTGGTCCAAGAACATCAAGTGATAAGGAAAGCCACACAGAATAGTACTTGGATGCAAAATCACTCTAACTCATGATACACTGAAGGACCACAAAGTGCCATCAAGGACCACTAAAAGTCCTAAAGGACCACTGAGATGAAGAGTTGTTTGCTCTGTACCACTGACAGTTCTAAATGGGATTTATTTATATGTACAAAACGTGGCCCATGTGAAAATGTTACACTGATATTTGCCTACTAATGAAACTAAAAATATTGCTTACAACATGTTCACATAAAAAAATTTTTTATAAGGATTTTACCAAACTCTCATCTGAATCTTTGAGCCTAATAATAGTTTATATTCCCCCAGCTATTACGTACTATTATCATTGCTAAAGAATAGGGTCAGGGGTTCCTACAGGAAAACTGCTATCAAGGATTTTACCCATAAGTCATTACTTACTCAGCATTTACGCAGAAGAATATTTACCCATAATTTGAGCACACAAAACAATTTACCCACAAACATGATACCCAACAGGTCGGGATAGAGGATTTTATAATAGAGGCACACAGAGGGGGAGAGTATGGGAGGGGGTATATCCCCTTCTAGCCATATTTATAAGCTTATCCCCTTACATGGTTTAGGATTTAGTGCAATATCAGGTAGTTTAAAAACATCATGGGGCAAAATTTTTTTTTCATTTGTATTAAGCATGTATTGATCATTATATTACCTAGAATTTTTAAGGAAAAAAAATGAGGGCATGACTCTTCTGCATCAGGCTGCATTTTCTATCCAATCCAGCAAATTTGTTTCTTCCAACAGAAATTTACTTAACTTGTAGGTGATTACATTATCATTATCTTCCTTCTCATTAATCTTTTGAGCTGTTGAAATGTGAGCAGCTGTCTGTTTGACATTAGTCAAAGGGTACTGTTACTTCTGTAATTTAGTACAAACAGAGGTAGAATGGTAAAAGCAATAAAGATATATACCAATGATAATTAAACAAGTGAAATGTAAGATCTAGTCAGGAAGGCACTGGATAGACTTGTGTTGTTTGTAGTCGCTGAGGAAAATGAAAGAAAACTGCAGTGTCATGCTGCACTTTGTATTTCCTTTTGTTATGTAATATAATGGTTAATCCCTTGTAGTTCAGAGTCCAAGCATTTCACACTGTTGCATAAGACCCAAGACCCTGAGAATATGATTCATATCTTAAAAAATCAGCAGACTTTCTTTTAAAGTGAGGAGAATTTTCTTCGAAGCAGGTACTGGGTCAGACATCTCTCCTTGATTGTGCACCCTGTTATCACTACATGTATCAGTAACTCCACTCCTATGAACACAGATCCTTATCTATTTTTGTAAATATGTATGCAGTGAGATAAGATATCTGATTTTGTTGCCCCTGTGGAGAACTCCTGTGTCTTCATGACATGGAGAATATTTTGAAGCTGAACAGGATCTGTTTAGACATAGCTTTATTTTAATGGTGCTTGACTCGTGCCAGTGAAGTCAGTTTTTGTTTGTGTTCTTCTGTTGTTTTATGTGAACTAGTGTGGTCATAATGCTCATGATGAATATTGTGGTTTGTCTGATGTTCAGGAAAGTTTAAAGTTCAGAAGATACCATGGATAATATTGCAAAATTGAAACTTTCATAGAAAGACCCATCAACTCTGGTGAGCAACTATTTTAACAGTATGCTCATTAACTTTTCATGTACCTTATCCATACATATAATGTCAAAAGGTAAATAATATCTTTCATATTATCTAGCTGTCTATATAGATACAAAGAATTTTTACCCATGTACCCTTGGGTCCTCTTTTTTTTGCACACATATTTCAATCATAGAATATAGATATATATACATCCTTGTCTGGTCTGCAACAGCTGTCTTAGGTACCAGACCAGTACAGTAAGATTGCAAACTTGGATCCTTTAAGTGGTTTAATTTAAGTTGAGTAATTCATGCATCAGTTTCGTTGAGCTCTTTTCCAGTGCTGGTGGCACATACAAAAATTTAAAGATGTTTCCATCAGGTATATTTCTTATTGGACTAAAACAGAATAAAATAAAAAAAAAATATCAGCCTCAGGTTCGCATTTTTGGGACTCCAGTTCATATTACCTGAGTACTTTAATTGAGTTGACCCTCTACTGAGTCCATTATTACATTGATAAACAAACTACAGAAGAATGCTCAGATTTAAAATCTATTTCTTAACAATGCCAAGTATCATATAATATAAACGGCAGAGAGTTCTTGAGGAGCTGAGATTGATTTTATAATCCTACCACTCCTGTTCACGATTAGCAATGCAGAACACAGACATCAGCTGATTCTGATTCCGGACCGTCAATAATCTATGCAAGATTCACCACAAGGTCACTCAGGACAGAACAACTATTGTCTAGTATGGTCCATCTCTGATTGCTAAGAGGAAGACATCTTGATATAGAAACTCAGTTCATGAAGGTGAAAGTTATGATTCTCAAATTAAAAAAAAAATTAAGTTTTTAAGAAAGAATAGTCTCAGATTGATTCGTCTGTACTACAGGATACAGTTTTATAACCTCCACTCTCAAAGCTAAGAATCCAGGTTTGTATTTAAACCTTTTGCTGCCATTTGTGCTGATTTATTAGTTCTTGAACAAGATTTTTCAAAAGTTACAGGGCTAGAAGGTTTGATTTTATAAGTAAAGTTGAAGGATTTGTGGTTGTATTTTTATCACTGACTGTCTGTTGGAGTGTGAGCAAGATTTCTCAGGGCAGTTTTGTTGAGATTTTAACTGGGAGAAGGAATCTAAGAAAGTTGACTAAATCTGGGAGTTGATATCTTATATTTATATTTGAAAGCAGGATCTTTTTTTTCTGTTTTTGTCTGTACATCTGTCTTCTATGAATGACCCACCATTATGCTGCCAGTCACACAGGAACTCTGCTGTTTGTGTATTAAGAAGTTTAACATGAGTGGAATTCAAGAAAGAATATTTAAACCATAAGTGTTCTTCAGTCTCACAGAATAAAATTTGTACAAAAATGGTACATATGGACTTTAAACTTACCTCATTCATTTAACTTCATTTTTTATTTTGCTGAAAATATTTGGAACTGCCATGCTGTAATCATTACTGTATTTTCATTCAAAATCAATGCAGGACCAATTTTCTAGAGACTGTCTATATTACCCTCGTGTTCCATGCTAACCACTCATGATATATGTCATTGTGTTTCAAACAGTGGTATGTATATAACATATAATGTGTGAATTTCCTTTTAAAATGTTTATAGGAAAGTATGATTATTTCATAAAATTCCAGTGCTCTTCAAATATAATTGCAGAAATTGTGAAATGTTTTACTCAGGTGCTGCATGTACGTCACTATCTTAAATTATTTCTGAAAATGATGTGTTTTCTTTTGGCAAGAAATCGTTACGGTCAGTGATTACATCAGACTTGATTCAGTCATTCATCTTGTCTCATTATGGTCCTTCTACTTATCCCATTTCATTTAAGCACTGCCTGGCATATGCTGTGCAGGGAGCATTTGCTGTTGTCTGCCACCAGGGGAGCAGTGTATTCACTGGCACCATGCCAAGTAAAACCATGAAATGCCAGAGTTTCATTGGTCTAAACCAATGGTCACAGAATCATTGACTGTCTGTTGGGTGGGGGGGGGCTGTTTGTGGTCAACAGCAAATGCTCCCAATCAAGCAGTGGCTAAATGAAATTGATTATAAGAATGTATGTAATTAGACATCTACATTATTAGGGTAAAGTCATTTCATTGACTTGTATGGGATCATTTATTTCTTCCTATCACTTTTACTTCAGTCAAACACAAATTTACTGCGAGGTTCCAGGAACTATATTTCATTATGCCAGTTTGTGCCAGGCACCCCTATACAATCTACAGTGAACTTCACCCATGACACAAGGGGAGCATGGAACTTGATGGTAGCTGTGCATGTATTCTGAGAAAACCACAGAGCCTTCAATCCAAACCACCATCCCAGTGTTCTGTGTATGTCAGCTGCTGTGGCAAGGACTTTTAACAAAGAGAATTGTACAGACCACCATTGAAATAGAAAATATCGTGCAGATCTTTTAGAAATTCAGAGGAAACATTAAGACCGAGTGAGGTGTGGGTTTTTGGGCAATCTCAGTGTATATAACCAGCTGTCAGACAATCAAAAGGTCATAATGTGAAAGTATATGTTGATCCCCTCTTGTCTGTACTTATAAAAAGAATAATTAATAATACCATAATGTTCAGTCAGTATGGGTTGCCACATAAACTATTGGCATATATCCTGAAATTTGGTTAATTGTATTTGCCAAAACAAAGTTGCAGATACTATGTTTTTGACCGGGTACCGCAGCAGTATTCATTTCCGGAGAACTCCTCTGAGACTACCAGACCGATTTTTCTGAAACTTACACCAGTTTTCGGGTCACATGTGAACTGGTGCCTAACCAATTGGAATTGACCTCTGACCTTTCCTCTCTGCCCAGTGTCCATTTGTGTGTCTGTTTGCACACATAAACCCACATATCTGGGGAACTGTTTGACCAATCAGGAAAAATTTTTTGTACAAATGTAGCTTTTGGATAGCTTTATAACATACACAAAAATGGTGGCGCCACCTGCAACCATGTTTGCACAGCGTCCGTCTGTTTGTCTGCCGAGGGATAAAATCACTTGTATCTCTGTAGTGGTTTGACTAATTTACCTGAAATTCGGCATGCGTATACATCCTGGATAGCTTTCTTGATTTAATGACAGGAGGCGCCACCTACATTCTAGTTTACGCTGCAGACATCAAAGCTCATATCTCGGGAACCGTTTGACTGATTGGGCCAAATTTGCATGTGTATAGATCTCACATAGCTCTTTATCATACACAAAACTGGAGGGGCCACCTGCAACCTTTTTTGCACAGCGTCTGTCTGTTTGTCTGGTGTGGGCAAAAACTACTCATATCTCGGTAGTGGTTTGACTTATCTGCCTAAAATTTTGCGTGTGTATACATCTTGAATAGCTTTCTCAATTTTTTTGGCAGGTGGTGGCAACAACATTTATGTTAATGCCGCAGACATTCAGGCTTATATCTCAGGACTGGTTGGGCATTTCCCCCTGAAATTTTGCATGTGTATAGATCTCACATAGCTCTTAGTCATACACAAATTGGTGGCGCCACCTGCCAACATTTTTGCACAAGTCCTTCTGTTTGTCTGCTGTGGGATAAAATCACTCATATACATGTAGTGGTTTGACTTATCTGCCTAAATTTTGCATATGTATACAACTTGGACAGCTTTCTGGTTTTTGTGGAAGGTGACGCAACCTTTATTCACATTTTGGCTGCAGACATCCATGCTAATATGCAACATACCTCACTCTTTTTCCCCTTGCCACTCAATCCATGCCTCACTTCACCCGTTCCACTCTGATTTTGGTAGATACACGTAGTCGCTTGTCGACTACCCGTTTTCTAGTTCTTATTTTTCTGTCTTTTCCACATCATTTAAACTTAGTTTAATTGCTTAAATTACTTAATTGCTTTAACCCTTTACTGTTTACAAGCCACTAAAGAGCACTCTAAATTGGCAACTTGAATGCCATGATATGTATAGATTCTATCAGGAAGAAAATATTGCATATTATTTCTAAGTTTCAATGATTTTCAATAATCTTCAGCAAACCCTCTTAGTGGGAACTGTTGAAAATTTGATAAAGATACAAAAAAAGCTTGAAAAGATATTACTGTTAGTGTAAATATAAATAGTGTCAGAATTTAATCTAAAATAAATGTAAACAGTAAAGGGTTAATCCTGTGTTTGTACTAGCATGTTGATTGTTCTAGACATTTTGGACAAGTCTTCAGTTTGTGATCTTCCATCCTATTAGGGGCATTAAAATCAACCTGGTGGTCATTATGCCTGAGATTAGTTTTAAAATGCCCTGGAAGACCCAATTTTAATGAAAACAACACTCCACCATGCTTTTGTTCAAACTTACATGTTTAGCAGGGACTTTGTACAGGGAAGTTTTAAAGTGTTGTCACTTATAATGTAAGCCATAAAACTAACAGATACTCGTTATCAAACTTTGCCACATATACCAGGTCAAAGGTCAGAATTAAGCTCCACTTGAGACCCGTCAGCTGGTCCATGAATGCGGGAGATCTGACAGATTTATCAAATGTCACTGGGGGACATTATTTTTCAAGTCCCCTTGTGCGGCTCCTTGTTCCTTGGGGATTTTGCTTTAGCTCTCATGTCAATGTCACACCGGTATTTTTTATGTGTGTTTATGAAAACACAGTACTACCTGATTTACTTGTGTATGGTCAGCTGTTTCTTTCCTTCATTTGCCCTTCACAGCAGTTTATATATAGCTTATGCCTTAAATGGGTGTCTAGCATAAATTTTACATTTTATCAATTTTGTCTTGCATAAATTTGCTTTGTAATTTTATCAAACTATAAAATTATCATATTTTTGGTTTTAATACAGTTATGGTATAATTATTGTCAAAATCCCTATATCTAAAATCCATCCAAAAGTAGGTGTTTTAATTCATAATTAACCCCATAAACTATACATTATTTAAAACCTGTCTTTCTGATGATATACATGTACATATTTTAAAAATTTTAATTCATTTTCATATGATATTTTAACATTTCAAATTTATTTTTTTTTAAAGTAAGCTATTTTAATAGTAAGCTATTAACAATAATGATTACTTATGTGTTACTGAGTCATAGGTAATCAGACAACAGGAAAATTTAGACCTATGTAAAATGTAACTTGGGTAGGTTTTGCTGTGTAAAAATGAAACTTGTAGATGTATGGACCTTCAGCTTTCAGAAACAAGGAGTGTGGAGTGAGTTTTGACACTATGAGGTTTTGTTCTTGTTTATTTCATGATGAATGGCTAAGATGAATTAATTTGTGGGTTTTCTAGGTCTCACAAGTGTGTCTTAATTTTTGTTGTATAATGTCCTTGCAGCCCTTATTAAAGTGTTTTTAATATGACCATCCGAGGGTCTGACCCATTAGCATGAATGTCATAAAATTCTGGCCTAGATAAAGTTGAATATGTGGTACAAATTTCTGTATATATTCATCAGATATATACTTTAAAAAAATTTGTTCGTTCATGTTATCAAATCTTTTACAAATCTATACTTTTCATGAATGTCATGTGAGCATTTTGTACTCTTAAAACACGTACTGTATATGGGATATATTGTATCTCATGAAAATATTATAACCAGGTGAACTTTGGGTATATTGCTGTCTTATTTAACTGAGAGCATGGGTTTAAGAATCAGAATTAATCATCGTCAGCGTTTGCAATGCTTATAATTATCACCAATTAATATATGAAATATTGTATTCTGCTGAATGAAAGATCCCCTGTGATGCATCTAAAGTAACACTGTGAATTTATATCATTCCACATATTCTCCTGTTCTTTGTTCTCTCTCTCTCCCTCTCTCTCTCTCTCTCTCTCATTCTGTATATCATTTTAGCCTCTTTGTCTTGTTTTCTACCTTCATTGCTCCCAGTCAGCTGATTGTCAACAGGACATTTTGTCATTTAAATCTCAAGATGATTGTTTACCAAAAGAATTCAATTTTAGAAACAGGCTAATAGATATAATACTCATAAAAACAAAAAATCAGTCATTATTGACACAATTACAGCTGTGTTCAACAGTCGTTCATAGTAACCATTAGGTCTAAATTATTTCAGATTCTTAGTAATTAACAGTTTAATCAGATATTAAACATGCAGAGATGCATTAAATCTTAAATGTGGCCTGACATGTTGTTGAATGAAGAGCTAATGAGAATATTCTACATAAAAATTATCATTCAGTTAGATGTGTCAGTAGAGTATATGTTATGTGAATATTGACACATCATTAACCTCTAAAAATGTGTGTGGTTCAGGTGCACATGAAGTCTATATGTGACAGTTGAAATTAAAAGTTCATTGACTGAGATTACCGGTATAATGAGCACCACCCAGTTACGTAAGTATATTTACAGTCCTGCCTAGTCAGGGTTCATACACTTATCATGAGAAAAATTTCAAGCACTTTTCAAGGACCTGAAAAGTATTTTCAAGGACATCAAAATTTATGGACCGTCAGTGCTCCCTCACCCATGCATGTTGCCGACATCGAAACTCTTGTAACACAATGCAATATAATATTTATAATGAGGAGATGGACCATATAGTGTGATAAAAAGGGTAGGAAAGGTAAAATAAGTAATAGTTAAAGGAAAAGACTCAGAAAAGTAACAAATTTAACCGAAATCTACACTAATAGCAATTGAAGCGCCTGTGATTTATCCGTCGGTATAGCCAGTCGCGGTTTAATACACAACGGCCCATTGTTTTAACTTTACATTCAAAATGATCACTCATCTATAGCAAGACCTTGACAGAGTTAACTAATCTGATAACGAAGGTCTAAAATCTGTAATATCTTGAACAGGGATCTCTGATTTGCTGACTAGTTCAAACTCTAGCAAATTATATGCTCCAACAGAAGGGGTGCCGAAAAACTCCGACAGTTTGGCGATTGTTGGGGATATTCATTCAAGTTTTCAACGCCATAAAAATCAATAAAAGCCTGTAATATGTTACCCTTATACGATATTTGGGTATAATATTATGAAATTATTCAAAACAATACTAGTCAAACTTCATATCAGCACGTTTAATATTACGACCTTGACGTGCACAAGGTTTCTGCCGTTTACCACCAAGTCACAGGATGCACGTGTCAACAAATGGCCAGGCTGCGTTGAACACTTGTGAAGGTCGTTATCTAACGATCACAGACGCAGCCACAAGTCTATTCAAACCTGTCAAATATTTCACTAAAACTAACAGGGTGAAATCTTATTTAAAAAAAAACTCTTATGGTGAGCTTTATGCAAACATTATGCAGGGCAAGGAGGGGGCCGATGCATGCCTGAAGCTGTATATTTCGCTGATCACTCTTTAAACTGCCAGCAATCTATGCTTCCAAACAGCTATCACATCGCAAAAAAAATGTGATTTCCCCCACGTATCCATGCCTTTTACAAACTGACGACAAAGTATGTGAATATACGTCATGCAGTACCTGCCAAACACTACCTATTTCGGACAAACAGTATTTATCTTTAGTTGGATTGACCCCGCATGAAAACTGTATTTCGCTGATCAGTGGTCTTAGTGAGCTAACAAATGGTGATCACAGCGCGTACACGTGGAATGCGCAGGTACCAAGATAAAAAGAAAAATGCAACCCATGGGTAAACTAAAAACCTTTAAACAAAACAAATTCGGATCGGGTTCGTTGGAGAAATATGACCCCTCTGATATAATTATTATCGCCGAGTTACAAATGTAAAACGTAAAGTTAACTCGATTTAAACAACATACTCTACTGAGCGAATTAGTTTTATATTATTATTATCCCTCAGATTCGAATTGTTCCCATCATGTATTTTTCACACATTTTATACCCCTGGTTTGTTCCCAGATAATTATTTCATTTGGACAAATCTTCTCAATAGCTATATTTAATAATCTCTGTAGTATTACATTTTAATTTAAATTATAAATCTTGCGAAAATACTTATGTGAACCCGCCTAGCGTGTATTGAGTTTTCAATTAAAGAGATTTTATATATGTACCTCTGGGGAAATTTCTGCGATCTTTACAGTAAAGCAGCTCACTTAGGATTTGATCAGAAGCATGGTTATTACTCTCGTATGTTAACTTGTTACACCGCCACTTTCACTGCCCAGTCTCATTAATTCACGATTGGGTTAATTCTATTTCATACATTTGATTGACAAAGAGATGCCCGAAAGTCGATATTAAAATACAAGGTATGCATACACACAACATACACCCAAACTCTTTAACAAAATTTTATTTTTCAAGCACTTTTCCAAACCACTCTCTCTTTTTAAGCACTTTTCAAGCCCTTGAAATTGAAATGACTAAATTCAAGCACTTTTCAAGGTTTTCAAGGTGCGTACCAACCCTGCTAGTTCTTATGTAATGAACTTGTGGTTACTTTACCAGAGTGTGTCTGACATCCACTAATATACACACCAACTATCTGTGACCTGAGCCGGATCTCTTGTACTTCCTTAAGCCATAATAACATAAGCTGGAGTTATCTCAGTTCTTGAGACAGATCTCTTGGGAGGATTTTTGCATTATAGACTTATCCCGGCTTATGTTTAACACAACATAATTTGTTATGGGAGATTTTTTTTTTCTGATTTATCTTTTTTTTCTATTCTTATCCTGATTAATGAATCAATAATTAATCTTTTTGCTCCTTTAAATTTACCTTGAATCTGCATTAAAGGTATACCTTTCAATTTTACTGATAATATACCATTCTTCAACAGATTTGGAATACTTGAAAAAATCTAGATATATATATATATATATATATATATATATATATATATATATGGTTTAATTTCAAATTCTTAGAAAATTCTATATGATTGGTAAGGATAAAGCTTTGAAATTTGATCCAGTTTGATCAGACCTAAATTTTGGTATCATGATCGTTAAGCTGGTGTGTCCTTAAATGTTCAACAGTTTAGTGTATACATGTATTACATTTTCCATGCTCAGGTGAGTGATCACCTAAAAGCTATTCATCTCTGAACAATATACTAGTTTGAGTTTTCATATTAATGGAAATTGTTTTGAATATACCAAGCAAAAATTTCAAATAACATTGTTTGATTGGCAAATGAAAATTACAGACACTGTGGCAGGTCCCTGTAGCTCACTCTCTAGTTTAAAAACAGAAAGTGGATATCAAATGAAACAGTTTGAATGGCAGATAAAATTACAAACACTTTGGAGGAGCCCTTTACCTCACAGGGCCATTACATTTGCAGCTCATAGTACATGTCAGTAAATGGCTTGCAAAACTTTGTGTGGCCAATTTGTCAGTGTGCATTAATAAAACCCAGGGTTTAGTCCAGGGAATAAAGGAGTCCAGCCTGGGGGCTATTTGTCATGTAGCCAGCGGTCAGTGTACATCTCTGTGAAGTCAGCTGTGAATGAGTCTGCATGGGTGTCCATTAATGGACAGAACATCTAAGTTATGCAGCATTCAAAGAAATTCACAGTATCTAAAATTTATAAAAATCTGTGGCTTGCTTAGATGCTATTTCTGATATTTTACAAGTTATGAAAAGGCACAAATTGTTTTAATTTCTGTTTGTAGACTTGATAATTTAAATAGCAGTCATGTGATGAGATTTTGCTCAGAAATCAAATACTTTGTGTTGAATCATAAGATGGTTATTTAATACTCTGATCCTCATAAGATGGTTATATAATACTCCATTTTTTTATGTATTAATATCACTATGCAAGGTCTATTTTAAATAAACATTGTGGTTTCAGAAAGAGTTTGGTGAATCCACTTTTAACTTAAGTTAATCAGTTAAGATTCATAACTTATTCAGCCCATAAAATGATTGATACAGGTAACTGTTGTACTGTTGTTGGTGTGATCTAAGACAATAAATGACAGTGATAATACCTGATACTTATAACAGTTTGAAGTCAAATATGACCAGAACCAGCTTCTGTTGTCTAGGGATAGAACACAGGATTCAATACTTTGAGGTTGCGAGTTCAAATTCCAGCCAAGGGGCTGTAAAAATTTTTCACAGTCAGTAACCTAGACGAGATTTTACATTTTACAACAAGCATGATAGGTTGAGGGAGTCTGAGACTCCTGCCCCATAAGCTTCTTAAAACAGAATTCTGAAAAAAGTCCTAAAATATCTGTAGTTGTTATCAGGTATATTTCTCTTGGTGTTTGCTGAAGTTAAGGTTTGTTGATGCCATGGTTGCTGCTCTGTGATGTTTAACTATCTTACTCAGAGTTCAGTCTGAACCAGTCCCCACCCATGCAGGGTGAGTACTCTGTAGGCTTAATAAAAAGGCTGTCCCCCATAGCCATGTATCACTCACAAACAGGTGCATCTTTTGGGGGTTCCTTGGTTTATGATCCAGCAATGAGGATGATTATACACCCAAAGTCCAGTAGGTGTGGTAGACACAAGGCTTGGGTGACACGGGATAAAAAATAATGTGGTAGGAGTCGCGCTCTATCACCCTGTCATCTTGTCCCAAACCAAAATAACACTCATAACAGATGTACATACTAAAATTTTGAATTAGAGATGACAGCATAAAAAAAATTGAAATTTAAAAGTAAAATATGATCAGCATATTTTAAGATTTAAAAGGTAAAATCTTTTAAGTATTGCACAAAGTATATCTTAAATATTCAATTGTATTGATATATTAAATATTTAATTATATTTCCAAAGTTTGGCAAAGCAGTGCAAGAGGTTCTTCAGAACTGTTTGAAACCAATTCATTTATGTGGAATTTAATGAACTTTTTTAAACATGCACAGTTAGTATTGCCTGCGTATGTCATTTGTAACATTTTCTGTACCTTTAACTTCTAGTACAATTTTATGGCAAAGAATTCATGTCATTCCTAGCGTGTCTTGTGTATAATGTGTCAATATGCAAATACAAAGTCTCCTTGTATCCATAAAAGCAGGACATGAAACTCTCTAAGTATAAAAAATTATGTACTGTCTTTTCATTTATTTTTTTAGTAGTAAAGCTTATATTTGAGACCAGTGATTTTTAGTGTACATTGTGATATGAAACATTCAGACTGACTAGTTAATATAATTTTGGTCTGATTTGCATGTGTATCATTCCTTTCACCATAAATAATACTTAGAACAATTCCAAAACATTTCTGCCCTTGTTACAAGATTAATTAGGCCAACAATATTATTTTTTTTCATATGAATAAAATTGTCACCTTAAAATGAACTTACTTGATTTATTTGTTTTGATATTAATTTCATTCATTAATTAATGAATTACTAAAAGTAGGTTGCATGATTGTTGTATAAGAAAATACTCCCTCCCTACTGCAGTAAATATTTTTTTTTGTGAATGTACACCTGAAGTTGTGTTTGGATGGGGCATATACATAATTTTATCCCTTTAACCCCTACAGTTGCAGTTCTAGCTGCCAGTGGAAATGTGGGCCTAATCAACACAAACTGGTCACTGAGTATACATATATTTATTTGGCTTTGTAGGCTTATTCATAATATGAACAAACAAGTTGTGATTTAGGACTAGAACAAGGGTCTTAGAATCCCTCAGAGCAAGGTGTAGTGGTAACAGTATACATTACTTAATTCTCTTATATATTATGCACATTAAGAAAATGTTATTGAATATGACAGTTTTATACATAAATATATATATATATATATGAGACAATATTTCTATTTCTTGCAACAAAGCAGTGTCATGGTCTTTATTTGTTTATTGGCTTAATCAACGCTCAGTAAATAAACAGGCAGGTAAAAAAATTAATTACACAGTGGTTGCAAATAGAGAACTGTTGTAAATGAACCAGATGCAAATAACAGTCCTTTAGAACTCCGGAACCGTTTGAATGGGATGCTAAGTGATTGGGAAGGTATATAATTGAAGGCTTTTTATGTGCCGCTGGAGGCCTGGGGGGTTATGGGTGACTGGCTTGTTGGTGGTCACCAGACTTGAACACTGCCGGGTGCAAACTGCAGTTATAACCCACTCTGCGCGTGTGTGAGACTGGGGGATGTTTTTGTTGAGGCATTCAAGCTCGCCTGTCATCACATCCAGGTAACAATCATATTCTACACGGGTGTGATTCATACACCATTTTGCATGACACCTACGAAAAATTACCAGCAAGGAACTTAAAAGTAGAGCTTGTAGTAAAATCAGACCCGTTCTCAGACCCAGCTATATTATACCTTATGTACAACTGTTGTTGTCATAGGCAGGGTCACCTCAAAATGTGCTAGTGTGAGGGTGGGTAGGTTTGATTGGAAGGCCTTCCTGTGTGGCACATACCAGTTTATTTATTGATAAATACGTATCCGCGTGCAGATGATTACAGTGTCTACCATGTGTCAGTCAGCTGTGACCCAAGAATACAAATGCCATTGAACTGGCTGTTCTATTTGAATTTCAAGGGAGGGCAGGAACCTAGCTGTGTCCCCTAGGTATAAAATGGACCGGTCTGTTTGTGCCAGGTACACAGTTCTTGTAGAACGGAACTCCCATTGAGCTTATGTGTAACCAACAAAATTCCTTAGTGGGAATAAATCATGTTTACTTAGATCCATCCTTAATTGCAGTTGGACACAGGTAGGTACAGAGGTTTCTATTGGTCACTAGAGTTTTATTTAATAATAGATTTACTGACCCATGTGTAGCTATAACTGGAGATTTCCTGGTTTGGTTTTATTTGTGTGTGCCGTGTTACCTTGCATGATCTCACTGTGTTGGCTGTGGACCCTGCATGGCAACCTATATGCAGACAGTGCATAGCTTTTAGTTTTCCCTGACCCCTTACAGGTGTTGGTAGGCCTAGCTTCAGAATGAACCATTATTATACTGATGTTATTTTGATTCAGTGACCCCTGTAGCCCTGCACTGTTTAATGAGTTTGTTGCAGTGTACCGTGGTTGAATTTTACTTCATTGTATTTTGTAGGGTGTGAGTTGACTACATGTATGGAAACAGAGCCATATTCGAGTCGGGATCATTTGTAACTACTGGTGCCGTGAACGCAGGAAGTTCCTGGTACTCACCGATCATTAGCACAAAACTTGTTATTGCTGCACCGTGAATTCTTTGCATGTGTGGAGCACATTAAAGAGTCGCTCAGCTGGAACTGTGAAGTATATGCAACAAACACGAGCGAAGGCCGACAAAGCCAGCAGATAAACTTGTGACTCCTGGGGCGAGGCACAGGTGGTAGAAAAGAGTTGTGTCCCCACATTTCAGTTTTCACTGCAGTGTTTTAAACGACGAACACCATGTCAGGATTCTTTAAAAAACTAGGCAAAAAAGACAAAAGTAAACTGGACGGGGAGCACCACTCTCCCCCAGGAGGACGAAAAGGAGCTGCAAAACATGATGAGACAGGACCTACCGAACTGGTCGTACCCGTCAGTAAGAAAGAAAGGAATTACTCAATTTCAAAATCGGGGAGGCATAAATATAAGAATAAGCAACGGAGTAGTGTGTTACAGAATGAAATATACCGCGAACCAGCTTCACAAGATCGACAGGCACAACCTTCTACGTCGAGCAGTGCTAACCGAACTCCTCCTAGTGTTGCACCCTGGGATAAAGGGGCGTACCCAAGTGGACAGTCTGTGCCGCGCACCAGTCAGCCTACTAGTGTATGACATCACCCGGTGTCATACACAAATCAAAATGTCCCTGGTGTTGACTTTACTCATTACTGCAGGACGCAGACTCTGCAGAAGCCTGCTGCTCACTACATAAAGCCTTGTGAAGTATACTGAATATCATATAAGCTCCGCCGGAGGGAGTGCCGACTTGTATTAATACCTGATGATGATCATGAGAAGTGTTAACCTCCGGCCCAGCCTGCCCTATGTGTATTACATAAAAGCAATTTGTTCCAAGTGTGATAGTGCAGTTGCCGACCACCCAAGTGCCTGTGTTACTGACTGTTTGCTTTCTGTTTCACAAAAAAAAACTTGTGGAAATTAATGTTAGATTTTAGAATTTATCATATTTGTTTTGGAAAAATCCTGGTGCTCAAAAAGCATATCATAGTGACTGCTCTCATGCTCAGCTCTACAGGGAGGGAGGTCATGACCTCATGATGAAGAAGATGATTGGACTTATCAAAATCATGTAACCAAATTAATGGTCACATGATCAGACCAGCTTTATCATAGTCAAGATAATGTTCTATAAATCATTCAAACCTGGAACTGTACAAAATAATAGCTGTAATGAACATCAGAATATTATTTTCTGCAAAGGTGGTACTGTATGATCTCAATGTGTGCACTAAATGTTTCAGAGATTCACTAAGTGCAATAATCTTTATATGCTTTTGTCAAAGGGATATAATTTATAATAGGTGATCGCAATGATGAAATCACCAGGATCACCATAAAAAGGACTATTGCTGCTTCATTCCATGGGATACTTGTGATTTAAGGATCAGGTCCAACATGTATATAATACATACCATGAGGATAACAATTTCTGTTCTTATCTCCGACAGGACTTCCCAGCATGAACCATGTGGTTCAACAGCTGGATGATCATTCCACTATACTAACATAAAGCAAGGCTTGTATGTGATAAAAGACTTGCTTTGAGTTATGAAATTTTCCAATCCATTGCTTGCACTTGCTCACAGATAGCGGAATACTAAATATAGATGGAGGATCGAGGGATGTAGCTATCCGCTTGGGATGTACAGTTAGTGTAATGGGTTATGCATGCTGAGGATGCTTTAAGGATATATATCGGACGTGATCATGTTTTCATTATATGGATGTAAAACATACAAAGCCACACTTATGTAGGTAAAGCACAAAGCAGATGGATATTGTACGACAAATGGGTGCTTCACGAGTGACATCATGGAGTGTGGTCACACACAGATATTGTAGTAATAATTGGTCTCATTGAAGTAACCCAAAGTCTGTTTCGCGCACAAAATTTTAGGGAAACCATATCTGCTCTACAGAAAACTCCTGAGCTGTCACTAGCAGAATGCTATCAACCAGGCACCAGCAAGGCTGTTCACATGGATCACAAACTTGTGGTGACCCTCTGAGTACATGGACAGCCTTGCTTGTTTTAAGTGAGCCGTTTGAACAAATATTGAGCGGGTGCCCCATAAGAGTGACTAAGACCAAACAGTATTCGGACATACACTTTCACTCTCAGCCATTTGCAAACATCATGGTCAGACACCTGAGGGTTTTGAAGGAAGATGTGCCAACCTGTAAAGTACAAGCTCGGGGTTTCACCGGATTTAAATTTGTTGACTGTCTGAAAAAAGCATCTTACTTCAGTTAGCAAATATCAGACAGGATACATTAATATATATTTCATATATACAGAAAGTAAATAATAGAAGAACAGTCCAAATGTTACTACATGGATGACCACTTTATTGTATTACCTGAGACATCACTACCTGTGTGCTGTCAGGTGTGCAGGGATTTACAAAGCAGACGTCGGGGTATTTGTAACCCGGGATAGACTTGTGTGGGTTACATTTACATGGTAACCCCCTGTTGAAAACACAAGTGGCACGTACCTTACAGTTTGTTTTGTGTAATTGCGCAAAATAGTTCTTCACCAGAGCATCACACACGTCTGTATGTTAGTCGTGTCACTTACACATTATGGCCTCTGGATTTAATTCTGATGTAAATCTGTATTTTTTTTCTAAAATGTCACAGCATGTCTAAATGAAAAGTTATATTTTGAAAGCTCATATTTTACATCTACCATGTATACGATATCGTTTACACTTATGCTCTGTTCAGTAGAGCTTATTGAACCTCTCAATGTGAGGATTGAGAAGTGTTTGGTAAATATATATGTTCCATGAAGTGCATGTGAAAATATAAAATAATTTGTTTCACAGGTATTATAATTTTTTTCAAAAATTGATATGGAATTTGAATTTTTTTACAATTGCACCAATAAAAAAGCACCAATAAAATGATCCAATCAATTGGAAATAAAAAAAAAAACAAGTAAAAAAATTTACACATTATTCTAGCCATCTGGGATTTTAATAAAATGAAGAATTGTATAGTCATTGGGAAATTTTAACAGTCACTTGCAAGTAAACTTTTTTCAATATATTAAACAACAGGACTTCATAACAAAAGCCTAATTCTGGATTTCTGGTAGGTGATATAAATATGCCAGCTTTTAAAATAATGTGTACATCATGTTATGTTGATAATTTGTGATATTTAAGAAAATCTGAGGTGAGTCAACTATAATTCATGAGACATTTAGTGACAAGTTTTAAGGTGCTGTCTCTCGGCTCAGGCTTGCCACTAATCATGTGATAATCCCCGTGTTGGGTGACACGTCGTATTTTTAAAAGGTTGGTGCCTGTTTTTGTCTACCACTCATATCATTCCATGTGACTATGCATACAGATACAGCTACACGCAAATGTGATACTCATGTGCATCCATAAGAACTTTATATATATATATATATATATATATATATATATATATATATATATATATATATATATATATATATATATATATATATATATATATTATATAAGACGAAGTTATTATTATTGTTATTATACACTGTTCAAACACACATCCAGAGTTCAATGTGATAATGCTAGTGTTCCAGCTAAGGTATAATTCATGTCCACTTTAATTCTAGAAACGTTTGTGATTTGTGATCTTCTGTAGTTTGTGTGCTACAAAGTGTGAATGTGTTAATGTGCAACAGGTTTACTAAAGTGATAAAATGGTAACATGTATACACACACAGACACTTAATTCAGCAGATGCAGCACACCTGTGATATAACTTTGAATTTACACAAGGGTCAGATCCAGGATTTAACAAGTAAAGGGAGAGGTCTACATTTTATAATACTTTAAAAAAGTTCATAAAAGACTCCAAGAATGTGAACTTTGTCTTGCACATGAATGACATGGACTTGACTGGTCTTATATGAGTGGAACTTGGACTTGAATAGTGTGGACTTGATTACAACACAACTTCCTAATGTTATATTGACACCTGAAGCAGGCCTTTGAACAGAAATCTTGGAAATGACCTCTCCAGTATAGGCACCTCTGTCCTAGCTATCGCTATCTATGATTGGGAGATTCCTAACGAAGTCATCACCTTATCAACCAATAGCAGTCCAGTTTTCAGCTCATCTGCAGGATCTGTTATATAATTATCACTCTCAGCTCATTAGCCATTATAACAATCAAGTTTGCCTAATTTGGATGTTCTGTTATCAAGGACATGATCAAGCTTACAAACACAATCAGAATGGCTCCAAATGGAATATATGCAAGCAAAACTTGCAGACTTTAATTATTGAGAGCTGAAGTTTGGTAAGCTATAATTAAAAACATATGTGACACTAACAACAGATGCGCATACTCACACACACACACCATAGATTGCAAACACAGGATATATATATATATGTGTGTACTTGGAACAATTAGGGCATGTGAAACTGTTATAAAGAAAGAAGCCCTCATATACAACTTTATATATTAAGAAACACTTCATGCAGATGAGGATTGTTTATTTTTAAAAAACATGCAATTTATAAGTCACCCCATGTCATGCATATGTATAAATAAAATTAAATTTATGCACATTTAAGTACACTTCATGCAACAAGAATGTGTGAGAAATAAAACCATTGTGATATGAACGCAGGTGGATACACCTGGTGGATATATTAAGCTTATTTTAAAATATATTGTTAGAGGATATGTTAATCTGAGAGGGTTGTGTTGTTCAGGCCGTTGATGTCTCAGTTATTAATATTGTGCGAGTGATGAGAGCGGTGATCAATGGGGTCATGGAGATTGTTTTCCTTTGTGGACTATAGTTGGGATTTAGCTGGAACACTGGTTAATAAATGATCTATTCCATATATGCATATGAAGTTATGTATATTGATTCCTGTATATTTTTCTGATGCAACAAACATCATATATGCATGCTATACTTTAGTTGTTATTTTGTTTCTTTGCATTTAAAAAAACCCAGATTTTTTTCATATATGTATATGAAAGAATGCCAGCGTGTTTGTGTGACCAACTGTGTGTGTGTGTTTGTTGGACATACTACAGGAATAATCAGTTTAATGGTCAACCATATATATATATATATATATATATATATATATATATGTAACCTATATTTCCTGAACATTTTTTATATATTTAAAGTGTTAATTTAAAAATGACAAGGTTTGTGATGTTAGTTAGTTTGGCTTTACTGTAATTCACTTCACATAAGCTTCCACAAAACCAGTCAGCAGAAACTTGCACGTGGCCGTATTTTAATATTAAGGACAGAGTCCAAGATGGTCCAATGTGCAATACAAACCAAACATCAAGTCAACAAAAAGCTCCTGTTGCCAGTATCACCTAATGTTTAAGCTTTGTTTACTGTATTGATAACACCTTTAAGAGGCAACCTTCAGAGGTCAAAGTTCAAGAGGTCATGCAAGTCAAAACTCAGCATTAAGAGGATATTCCTGGCCACCTCACAAATACAGTACATACACACATTTCTGATGGTACCTGTCATTCATTCATTAATATATATATATATATATGTTCATATCTATAAGAGAGAGAGAGAAAGAGAGAGAAAGTTGATTTTAGTGCCAGGCTTCTTTTCTGGCATATTGAACAGATAAATGGTCAGTTTAAATGATGGACAAAGGATCAGATGAAATTCTACTTATTTAAAATAAGCAAATTTAAAATTATCTTTGCTTTTAGAACCCATTATATATTATTAAGTATAATAATATAGTAATTATAAAAAAGGTATTTGTCACCCCAAGATAAAATAAATGAACGACCAGTAAAATCTAGCACACTATACCATGTGTTTATGTTTTCAATATGTCAACCCCACCCTTACATTTCTCCTGGGGTCCCATTTCCTTAAAGATGTATATAATGTTAATTGTACACGAGTCATTGCAATAATAGATATACATGTACATAAAGATGGAACAAATGCACAAATAATCATAAAGCCATATCATAGAAACATTAATGCATCTGGTCATAGACAAAACACTTCATAAAAGAAATATCTGTACCAGATATATATATATATATATACCAAGTATATATTACACCACTGTAACACTTCCCTGTATAAGCTAGAACTCAACAGGTTTTAAATTTGGCACAACATAGACAAATAAACAGTTAAGGGAAACGTTAAGAAACCACAATACACTGATATGGGGCTGGTATCTCATGCTGGATGGCTCCCCGTGACAGGCTCCTGTAGATTTTATTGCATGTTATTATCAAGATAGTGACAAAAACCGCCAGATGATATGACATCCAGTTGCTAGACTGGTTCCTCTCCGCAAATGGGCCGTGACGCATGTCGTCGTTAAGGCAGTCACATGACCAGGAGACTGGCGTTCCTGGTATCAGTGCATATGGTTATGTTAAGGTAACAATACAACATCATGTACAGGTACTTGTTAGTGCAAGTAAGGCTGCCAAGTGAGGTAATTAATAAACACATTCTTTACCAAGGGCACCTGCTGCTGCCCTTTAATATGTTCAGCTTAACATAATCCTGTTAAACATATTAACATATTAGTTAACGTAATCATGCCACTATTTATGTTACATTTTATACTTTACACCTTTTTGTGGACACACCTTGTCTGTTTACTAATAAGGACCTGGTCATGAGGATTTCTCAACATAGGTCAAGGTCAACTACACAGGTATTGAGAATATTGCAGTTTCATTATTCCTTGCCTTGTAATGCATAACACAATATAAATACAGTGGATTCTAGCAAAAAAATACAATGGATCTATAATTTTTTTTGTTCACTAAAACTTGTCATCAAAAGCAAATCATATGATTAATACAGGTACAGGTTATTATTTTTGTGGCTGGTTTTCAAGGAGTCATACACACTTTTCATGTAAAAATTATCAGTAGAGTTTGGTTCTTGAAATTATGAAAATGACAACAAAATATGAAAATCATGAAAGTAGCAAGAAGCCTCCGATCAATAACTTTGATACTTCAGTATGTTACAGTTAGTAGTTTAAAATCATTGTGCACATGCAAGCACACCCAAAAAGAAACGAACCATCATAAAAAATGCCCTGACAGCTTTGGTTATGACATTAAAGGTGTCAGAAAGACCTGTATTAGTTCCCTTTGAAAGAGAAGGATACCTGTAGTTTCTTAGAACCTTGCACTGTGATGATGTGAAGGATATGTGAAAAATAAGTGCTTATACCACAAATTCATAATTACACAGACAAATGAGAATTTATTGTTAAGTCTTAAAGATATATAAAAAGATTTATGATTAAATTCAAATGGTGTACATTATACTATCGTAGAAAAAAAAATATGATTTATGCTTCATTGCACATGTTGTACATTGCATTATCCCATGAAATGATGATTTATGTATATACATTAGACATCATAACCCAGTGTGCAAGAGATCACATAACTGATACTTGATGAAATCATCATTGGTTCAAACATTAACTTTTTACATTTACCACTGTCCCGTAATAACAGGTATCAAGTAGAGGTCCTGTTCCAGCAACTGGCACAAGCCAATCATGCGGCACCACTTAGGAAATCTCTGTATTGGCTATGTGGGAACGATATTCAGTTTCAGTGCTTTGATGGCTAATGATGCATACAGTACAGGCCAGGGTTGTACAATTATATCTCAGGATTGTGTACTTTCCTTTTGTCACGTCAACCAAACCAAAATGCCCTTCTTGCATGAGGTTGCCTGATAGAATTGATCAGTCGGGATTTTTTTTTCTTTTCAGGAGCACCAGGTACAGTAGATGCTTTGTCAGAAGATTAGGTTGTAAAACAGGTGGACTATAAATTTCAAAATGATCACTCAACACTGATGTCACATGGGTCTCTCATGTCACATGACCTGTCACATTGTGATGCTGTAATGTGACAAAACAAACAATGAAAGCTCTTTATCTGAGGTATATATGTATGTATGTATCTGTGAACAGACACAAAGAAGAAATTATAAGAAAGATAGATTTATCAGGCCATAACTCTTATTTCCACCAATTTTTCCACCTAATAAAATAAGCCACATAAACAATTTTACACAGGTCTAGCACTAAGAGCCATATAACTGATAACAAACACTGAACGGTGAATCAAACTTGCATCTCCTTGAGGTAAAAAGGCACTTTATCCTGGGCATTGCTGAAAAAGGAATACCTAGTCTCATCAAGCTCTTCTTACTTGGTACTCAAAATACAGGACTTGGGTACTAAGCAAGCCTGTGTTTTGATATATTCAAGCAGTTAATCATGAAATTATTAATTATGTCTACAAATATATTTTGTTTCTTACCTATTGAAATAAGGTGTTTTGCACTCAAAAATTGCTTAAGAACTCCATCACACACTATAAAAGACCACCTATCTGAACAAATTCTTGCATTCTTCTACAAAAGGCCACCTCCCTGAAGAATTCCTTTCTTAATTCTACAAAAGACCACCTCACTGAAGAACTCCTTACATCCTCCTACAAAAGACCACATTACTGAAGTAATAAATACTTCCTTCCATGAAAGACAACCTCCCTAAAGAATTCAAAACTATTTACTTCCTAAGGAAAAAGACAACCTCAATTAAGATCTTCTTACATCCTTCTACAAAAGCCTCCTCTCTGAAGAACTACCTACTTCTAGAAAAGATCTCCCCACTGAGGAAATAACTGCTTCCTTAGGAAAAAGATCACCTCACTTAAGAACTCCGAACCATCATTCTACAAAAGCAACCTCTCTGAAGAACTACCTACTTTCTTCTAGAAAAGATCACCCACTTAGAAAATACCTGCTTCCTTAGGAAAAAGATCACCTCACTTAGGAACTCCTTACATCTTTCTACAAAAGCCACCTCACTGAAGAACTACCTACTTTCTTCTAGAAAAGATCACCCACTGAGAAAATACCTGCATCCTTAGGAAAAAGATCACCTCACTTAAGAACTCCTTACATCTTTCTACAAAAGCCACCTCACTAAAAACTACATAGTTTCTTCTAGAAAAGATTACCTCACTGAGGAAATAACTGCTTCCTTAGGAAAAAGATCACCTCACTTAAGAACTCCTTACATCTTTCTACAAAAGCCGCCTCTCTGAAGAACTACCTACTTTCTTCTAGAAAAGATCACCCACTGAGAAATTACCTGCTTCCTTAGGAAAAAGATCACCTCACTTAAGAACTCCTTACATCTTTCTACAAAAGCCACCTCACTGAAGAACTACCTACTTTCTTCTAGAAAAGATCACCCACTGAGAAAATACCTGCTTCCTTAGGAAAAAGATCACCTCACTTAAGAACTCCTTACATCTTTCTACAAAAGCCACCTCACTGAAAAACTACCTACTTTCTTCTAGAAAAGATTACCTCACTGAGGAAGTAACTGCTTCCTTAGGAAAAAGATCACCTCACTTAAGAACTCCTTACATCTTTCTACAAAAGCCACCTCACTGAAGAACTACCTACTTTCTTCTAGAAAAGATCACCCACTGAGAAAATACCTGCTTCCTTAGGAAAAAGATCACCTCACTTAAGAACTCCTTACATCTTTCTACAAAAGCCACCTCTCTGAAGAACTACCAACTTCTAGAAAAGATCTCCCCACTGAGGAAATACCTGCTTCCTTAGGAAAAAGATCACCTCACTTATGAACTCCTTACATCTTTCATACTTCCTCAAGAAAAAGACCATCTCACTGAAAAACTCCTTATATCCATCAACAAAAGCCACCTCACTAGAGAACTACCTACTTTCTTCTATAAAAGACCAACTCACTGTAAAAATTCCTACTTCCTTGTATAAAAGACCACCTCACTTAAGAATTACCATCTTCCTTCTACAAAAGCCACCTTGCTGAAGAACTACTTCCTTCTACAAAAGACCTATTCACTGAAGAACCTCTTACATCCTTCTACAAAAGACCATCTTTCTATAGAACTACCTACTTCCTTCTACAAAAGCCACCTTGCTGAAGAACTACTTCCTTCTACAAAAGACCTATTCACTGAAGATCTTCCTACATCCTTCTACAAAAGACCTTCTTTCTATAGATCTACCTACTTCCTTCTACAAAAGCCACCTTGCTGAAGAACTACTTCCTTCTACAAAAGACCTATTCACTGAAGAACTTCTTACATCCTTCTACAAAAGACCATCTTTCTATAGATCTACCTACTTCCTTCTACAAAAGCCACTTCGCTGAAGAACTACTTCCTTCTACAAAAGACCTATTCACTGAAGAACGTCTTACATCCTTCTACAAAAGACCATCTTTCTACAGAACTACCTACTTCCTTCTACAAAAGCCACCTTGCTGAAGAACTACTTCCTTCTACAAAAGACCTATTCACTGAAGAACGTCTTACATCCTTCTACAAAAGACCTTCTTTCTATAGATCTACCTACTTCCTTCTACAAAAGCCACCTTGCTGAAGAACTACTTCCTTCTACAAAAGACCTATTCACTGAAGAACGTCTTACATCCTTCTACAAAAGACCTTCTTTCTATAGATCTACCTACTTCCTTCTACAAAAGCCACCTTGCTGAAGAACTACATCCTTCTACAAAAGACCTATTCACTGAAGAACTTCTTACATCCTTCAACAAAAGACCTTCTTTCTATAGATCTACCTACTTCCTTCTACAAAAGCCACCTTGCTGAAGAACTACTTCCTTCTACAAAAGACCTATTCACTGAAGAACGTCTTACATCCTTCTACAAAAGACCATCTTTCTACAGAACTACCTACTTCCTTCTACAAAAGCCACCTTGCTGAAGAACTACTTCCTTCTACAAAAGACCTATTCACTGAAGAACGTCTTACATCCTTCTACAAAAGACCTTCTTTCTATAGATCTACCTACTTCCTTCTACAAAAGCCACCTTGCTGAAGAACTACTTCCTTCTACAAAAGACCTATTCACTGAAGAACGTCTTACATCCTTCTACAAAAGACCTTCTTTCTATAGATCTACCTACTTCCTTCTACAAAAGCCACCTTGCTGAAGAACTACATCCTTCTACAAAAGACCTATTCACTGAAGAACTTCTTACATCCTTCAACAAAAGACCTTCTTTCTATAGATCTACCTACTTCCTTCTACAAAAGCCACCTTGCTGAAGAACTACTTCCTTCTACAAAAGACCTATTCACTGAAGAACTTCTTACATCCTTCTACAAAAGACCATCTTTCTATAGAACTACCTACTTCCTTCTACAAAAGCCACCTTGCTAAAGGACTACTTCCTTCTACAAAAGACCTATTCACTGAAGAACGTCTAACATCCTTCTACAAAAGACCTTCTTTCTATAGATCTACCTACTTCCTTCTACAAAAGCCACCTTGCTGAAGAACTTCTTCCTTCTACAAAAGACCTATTCACTGAAGAACTTCTTACATCCTTCTACAAAAGACCTTCTTTCTATAGATCTACCTACTTCCTTCTACAAAAGCCAACTTGCTGAAGAACTACTTCCTTCTACAAAAGACCTATTCACTGAAGAACGTCTTACATCCTTCTACAAAAGACCATCTTTCTATAGAACTACCTACTTCCTTCTACAAAAGCCACCTTGCTGAAGAACTACTTCGTTCTACAAAAGACCTTTTCACTGAAGAACTTCTTACATCCTTCTACAAAAGACCATCTTTCTATAGATCTACCTACTTCCTTCTACAAAAGCCACCTTGCTGAAGAACTACTTCCTTCTACAAAAGACCTATTCACTGAAGAACGTCTTACATCCTTCTACAAAAGCCACCTCACTAGAGAACTACCTACTTTCTTCTATAAAAGACCAACTCACTGTAAAAATTCCTACTTCTTTGTATAAAAGACCACCTCACTTAAGAATTACCATCTTCCTTCTACAAAAGCCACCTTGCTGAAGAACTACTTCCTTCTACAAAAGACCTATTCACTGAAGAACGTCTTACATCCTTTTACAAAAGACCTTCTTTCTATAGATCTACCTACTTCCTTCTACAAAAGCCACCTTGCTGAAGAACTACTTCCTTCTACAAAAGACCTATTCACTGAAGAACGTCTTACATCCTTCTACAAAAGCCACCTCACTAGAGTACTACCTACTTTCTTCTATAAAAGACCAACTCACTGTAAAAATTCCTACTTCCTTGTATAAAAGACCATCTTTCTATAGAACTACCTACTTCCTTCTAAAAAAGCCACCTTGCTGAAGAATTACTTCCTTCTACAAAAGACCTATTCACTGAAGAACTTCTTACATCCTTCTACAAAAGTCCATCTTTCTATAGATCTACCTACTTCCTTCTACAAAAGCCACCTTGCTGAAGAACTTCTTCCTTCTACAAAAGACCTATTCACTGAAGAACGTCTTACATCCTTCTACAAAAGACCTTCTTTCTATAGATCTACCTACTTCCTTCTACAAAAGCCACCTTGCTGAAGAACTACTTCCTTCTACAAAAGACCTATTCACTGAAGAACGTCTTACATCCTTCTACAAAAGACCATCTTTCTATAGAACTACCTACTTCCTTCTACAAAAGCCACCTTGCTGAAGAACTACTTCGTTCTACAAAAGACCTTTTCACTGAAGAACTTCTTACATCCTTCTACAAAAGACCATCTTTCTATAGATCTACCTACTTCCTTCTACAAAAGCCACCTTGCTGAAGAACTACTTCCTTCTACAAAAGACCTATTCACTGAAGAACGTCTTACATCCTTCTACAAAAGCCACCTCACTAGAGAACTACCTACTTTCTTCTATAAAAGACCAACTCACTGTAAAAATTCCTACTTCTTTGTATAAAAGACCACCTCACTTAAGAATTACCATCTTCCTTCTACAAAAGCCACCTTGCTGAAGAACTACTTCCTTCTACAAAAGACCTATTCACTGAAGAACGTCTTACATCCTTCTACAAAAGACCTTCTTTCTATAGATCTACCTACTTCCTTCTACAAAAGCCACCTTGCTGAAGAACTACTTCCTTCTACAAAAGACCTATTCACTGAAGAACGTCTTACATCCTTCTACAAAAGCCACCTCACTAGAGTACTACCTACTTTCTTCTATAAAAGACCAACTCACTGTAAAAATTCCTACTTCCTTGTATAAAAGACCATCTTTCTATAGAACTACCTACTTCCTTCTAAAAAAGCCACCTTGCTGAAGAATTACTTCCTTCTACAAAAGACCTATTCACTGAAGAACTTCTTACATCCTTCTACAAAAGTCCATCTTTCTATAGATCTACCTACTTCCTTCTACAAAAGCCACTTCGCTGAAGAACTACTTCCTTCTACAAAAGACCTATTCACTGAAGAACGTCTTACATCCTTCTACAAAAGACCATCTTTCTATAGATCTACCAACTTCATTCTACAAAAGCCACCTTGCTGAAGAACTACTTCCTTCTACAAAAGACCTATTCACTGAAGAACGTCTTACATCCTTCTACAAAAGACCTTCTTTCTATAGATCTACCTACTTCCTTCTACAAAAGCCACCTTGCTGAAGAACTACTTCCTTCTACAAAAGACCTATTCACTGAAGAACTTCTTACATCCTTCTACAAAAGACCATCTTTCTATAGATCTACCTACTTCCTTCTACAAAAGGCACTTCGCTGAAGAACTACTTCCTTCTACAAAAGACCTATTCACTGAAGAACGTCTTACATCCTTCTACAAAAGACCATCTTTCTATAGAACTACCTACTTCCTTCTACAAAAGCCACCTTGCTGAAGAACTACTTCCTTCTACAAAAGACCTATTCACTGAAGAACTTCTTACATCCTCCTACAAAAGACCTTCTTTCTATAGATCTACCTACTTCCTTCTACAAAAGCTACCTTGCTGAAGAACTACTTCCTTCTACAAAAGACCTATTCACTGAAGAACGTCTTACATCCTTCTACAAAAGACCTTCTTTCTATAGATCTACCTACTTCCTTCTACAAAAGCCACCTTGCTGAAGAACTACTTCCTTCTACAAAAGACCTATTCACTGAAGAACTTCTTACATCCTTCTACAAAAGACCATCTTTCTATAGATCTACCTACTTCCTTCTACAAAAGCCACTTCGCTGAAGAACTACTTCCTTCTACAAAAGACCTATTCACTGAAGAACGTCTTACATCCTTCTACAAAAGACCTTCTTTCTATAGATCTACCTACTTCCTTCTACAAAAGCCACCTTGCTGAAGAACTACTTCCTTCTACAAAAGACCTATTCACTGAAGAACGTCTTACATCCTTCTACAAAAGACCTTCTTTCTATAGATCTACCTACTTCCTTCTACAAAAGCCACCTTGCTGAAGAACTACTTCCTTCTACAAAAGACCTATTCACTGAAGAACTTCTTACATCCTTCTACAAAAGACCATCTTTCTATAGATCTACCTACTTCCTTCTACAAAAGCCACCTTGCTGAAGAACTACTTCCTTCTACAAAAGACCTATTCACTGAAGAACGTCTTACATCCTTCTACAAAAGACCTTCTTTCTATAGATCTACCTACTTCCTTCTACAAAAGCCACCTTGCTGAAGAACTACTTCCTTCTACAAAAGACCTATTCACTGAAGAACGTCTTACATCCTTCTACAAAAGACCATCTTTCTATAGATCTACCTACTTCCTTCTACAAAAGCCACCTTGCTGAAGAACTACTTCCTTCTACAAAAGACCTATTCACTGAAGAACTTCTTACATCCTTCTACAAAAGACCATCTTTCTATAGATCTACCTACTTCCTTCTACAAAAGCCACTTCGCTGAAGAACTACTTCCTTCTACAAAAGTCCTATTCACTGAAGAACGTCTTACATCCTTCTACAAAAGACCTTCTTTCTATAGATCTACCTACTTCCTTCTACAAAAGCCACCTTGCTGAAGAACTACTTCCTTCTACAAAAGACCTATTCACTGAAGAACGTCTTACATCCTTCTACAAAAGACCTTCTTTCTATAGATCTACCTACTTCCTTCTACAAAAGCCACCTTGCTGAAGAACTACTTCCTTCTACAAAAGACCTATTCACTGAAGAACTTCTTACATCCTTCTACAAAAGACCATCTTTCTATAGATCTACCTACTTCCTTCTACAAAAGCCACCTTGCTGAAGAACTACTTCCTTCTACAAAAGACCTATTCACAGAAGAACGTCTTACATCCTTCTACAAAAGACCTTCTTTCTATAGATCTACCTGCTTCCTTCTACAAAAGCCACCTTGCTGAAGAACTACTTCCTTCTACAAAAGACCTATTCACTGAAGAACGTCTTACATCCTTCTACAAAAGACCTTCTTTCTATAGATCTACCTACTTCCTTCTACAAAAGCCACCTTGCTGAAGAACTACTTCCTTCTACAAAAGACCTATTCACTGAAGAACGTCTTACATCCTTCTACAAAAGCCACCTCACTAGAGTACTACCTACTTTCTTCTATAAAAGACCAACTCACTGTAAAAATTCCTACTTCCTTGTATAAAAGACCATCTTTCTATAGAACTACCTACTTCCTTCTAAAAAAGCCACCTTGCTGAAGAATTACTTCCTTCTACAAAAGACCTATTCACTGAAGAACTTCTTACATCCTTCTACAAAAGTCCATCTTTCTATAGATCTACCTACTTCCTTCTACAATAGCCACTTCGCTGAAGAACTACTTCCTTCTACAAAAGACCTATTCACTGAAGAACGTCTTACATCCTTCTACAAAAGACCATCTTTCTATAGATCTACCAACTTCATTCTACAAAAGCCACCTTGCTGAAGAACTACTTCCTTCTACAAAAGACCTATTCACTGAAGAACGTCTTACATCCTTCTACAAAAGACCTTCTTTCTATAGATCTACCTACTTCCTTCTACAAAAGCCACCTTGCTGAAGAACTACTTCCTTCTACAAAAGACCTATTCACTGAAGAACTTCTTACATCCTTCTACAAAAGACCATCTTTCTATAGATCTACCTACTTCCTTCTACAAAAGGCACTTCGCTGAAGAACTACTTCCTTCTACAAAAGACCTATTCACTGAAGAACGTCTTACATCCTTCTACAAAAGACCATCTTTCTATAGAACTACCTACTTCCTTCTACAAAAGCCACCTTGCTGAAGAACTACTTCCTTCTACAAAAGACCTATTCACTGAAGAACTTCTTACATCCTCCTACAAAAGACCTTCTTTCTATAGATCTACCTACTTCCTTCTACAAAAGCTACCTTGCTGAAGAACTACTTCCTTCTACAAAAGACCTATTCACTGAAGAACGTCTTACATCCTTCTACAAAAGACCTTCTTTCTATAGATCTACCTACTTCCTTCTACAAAAGCCACCTTGCTGAAGAACTACTTCCTTCTACAAAAGACCTATTCACTGAAGAACTTCTTACATCCTTCTACAAAAGACCATCTTTCTATAGATCTACCTACTTCCTTCTACAAAAGCCACTTCGCTGAAGAACTACTTCCTTCTACAAAAGACCTATTCACTGAAGAACGTCTTACATCCTTCTACAAAAGACCTTCTTTCTATAGATCTACCTACTTCCTTCTACAAAAGCCACCTTGCTGAAGAACTACTTCCTTCTACAAAAGACCTATTCACTGAAGAACGTCTTACATCCTTCTACAAAAGACCTTCTTTCTATAGATCTACCTACTTCCTTCTACAAAAGCCACCTTGCTGAAGAACTACTTCCTTCTACAAAAGACCTATTCACTGAAGAACTTCTTACATCCTTCTACAAAAGACCATCTTTCTATAGATCTACCTACTTCCTTCTACAAAAGCCACCTTGCTGAAGAACTACTTCCTTCTACAAAAGACCTATTCACTGAAGAACGTCTTACATCCTTCTACAAAAGACCTTCTTTCTATAGATCTACCTACTTCCTTCTACAAAAGCCACCTTGCTGAAGAACTACTTCCTTCTACAAAAGACCTATTCACTGAAGAACGTCTTACATCCTTCTACAAAAGACCATCTTTCTATAGATCTACCTACTTCCTTCTACAAAAGCCACCTTGCTGAAGAACTACTTCCTTCTACAAAAGACCTATTCACTGAAGAACTTCTTACATCCTTCTACAAAAGACCATCTTTCTATAGATCTACCTACTTCCTTCTACAAAAGCCACTTCGCTGAAGAACTACTTCCTTCTACAAAAGACCTATTCACTGAAGAACGTCTTACATCCTTCTACAAAAGACCTTCTTTCTATAGATCTACCTACTTCCTTCTACAAAAGCCACCTTGCTGAAGAACTACTTCCTTCTACAAAAGACCTATTCACTGAAGAACGTCTTACATCCTTCTACAAAAGACCTTCTTTCTATAGATCTACCTACTTCCTTCTACAAAAGCCACCTTGCTGAAGAACTACTTCCTTCTACAAAAGACCTATTCACTGAAGAACTTCTTACATCCTTCTACAAAAGACCATCTTTCTATAGATCTACCTACTTCCTTCTACAAAAGGCACTTCGCTGAAGAACTACTTCCTTCTACAAAAGACCTATTCACTGAAGAACGTCTTACATCCTTCTACAAAAGACCATCTTTCTATAGAACTACCTACTTCCTTCTACAAAAGCCACCTTGCTGAAGAACTACTTCCTTCTACAAAAGACCTATTCACTGAAGAACTTCTTACATCCTCCTACAAAAGACCTTCTTTCTATAGATCTACCTACTTCCTTCTACAAAAGCTACCTTGCTGAAGAACTACTTCCTTCTACAAAAGACCTATTCACTGAAGAACGTCTTACATCCTTCTACAAAAGACCTTCTTTCTATAGATCTACCTACTTCCTTCTACAAAAGCCACCTTGCTGAAGAACTACTTCCTTCTACAAAAGACCTATTCACTGAAGAACTTCTTACATCCTTCTACAAAAGACCATCTTTCTATAGATCTACCTACTTCCTTCTACAAAAGCCACTTCGCTGAAGAACTACTTCCTTCTACAAAAGACCTATTCACTGAAGAACGTCTTACATCCTTCTACAAAAGACCTTCTTTCTATAGATCTACCTACTTCCTTCTACAAAAGCCACCTTGCTGAAGAACTACTTCCTTCTACAAAAGACCTATTCACTGAAGAACGTCTTACATCCTTCTACAAAAGACCTTCTTTCTATAGATCTACCTACTTCCTTCTACAAAAGCCACCTTGCTGAAGAACTACTTCCTTCTACAAAAGACCTATTCACTGAAGAACTTCTTACATCCTTCTACAAAAGACCATCTTTCTATAGATCTACCTACTTCCTTCTACAAAAGCCACCTTGCTGAAGAACTACTTCCTTCTACAAAAGACCTATTCACTGAAGAACGTCTTACATCCTTCTACAAAAGACCTTCTTTCTATAGATCTACCTACTTCCTTCTACAAAAGCCACCTTGCTGAAGAACTACTTCCTTCTACAAAAGACCTATTCACTGAAGAACGTCTTACATCCTTCTACAAAAGACCATCTTTCTATAGATCTACCTACTTCCTTCTACAAAAGCCACCTTGCTGAAGAACTACTTCCTTCTACAAAAGACCTATTCACTGAAGAACTTCTTACATCCTTCTACAAAAGACCATCTTTCTATAGATCTACCTACTTCCTTCTACAAAAGGCACTTCGCTGAAGAACTACTTCCTTCTACAAAAGACCTATTCACTGAAGAACGTCTTACATCCTTCTACAAAAGACCATCTTTCTATAGAACTACCTACTTCCTTCTACAAAAGCCACCTTGCTGAAGAACTACTTCCTTCTACAAAAGACCTATTCACTGAAGAACTTCTTACATCCTCCTACAAAAGACCTTCTTTCTATAGATCTACCTACTTCCTTCTACAAAAGCTACCTTGCTGAAGAACTACTTCCTTCTACAAAAGACCTATTCACTGAAGAACGTCTTACATCCTTCTACAAAAGACCTTCTTTCTATAGATCTACCTACTTCCTTCTACAAAAGCCACCTTGCTGAAGAACTACTTCCTTCTACAAAAGACCTATTCACTGAAGAACTTCTTACATCCTTCTACAAAAGACCATCTTTCTATAGATCTACCTACTTCCTTCTACAAAAGCCACTTCGCTGAAGAACTACTTCCTTCTACAAAAGACCTATTCACTGAAGAACGTCTTACATCCTTCTACAAAAGACCTTCTTTCTATAGATCTACCTACTTCCTTCTACAAAAGCCACCTTGCTGAAGAACTACTTCCTTCTACAAAAGACCTATTCACTGAAGAACGTCTTACATCCTTCTACAAAAGACCTTCTTTCTATAGATCTACCTACTTCCTTCTACAAAAGCCACCTTGCTGAAGAACTACTTCCTTCTACAAAAGACCTATTCACTGAAGAACTTCTTACATCCTTCTACAAAAGACCATCTTTCTATAGATCTACCTACTTCCTTCTACAAAAGCCACCTTGCTGAAGAACTACTTCCTTCTACAAAAGACCTATTCACTGAAGAACGTCTTACATCCTTCTACAAAAGACCTTCTTTCTATAGATCTACCTACTTCCTTCTACAAAAGCCACCTTGCTGAAGAACTACTTCCTTCTACAAAAGACCTATTCACTGAAGAACGTCTTACATCCTTCTACAAAAGACCATCTTTCTATAGATCTACCTACTTCCTTCTACAAAAGCCACCTTGCTGAAGAACTACTTCCTTCTACAAAAGACCTATTCACTGAAGAACTTCTTACATCCTTCTACAAAAGACCATCTTTCTATAGATCTACCTACTTCCTTCTACAAAAGCCACTTCGCTGAAGAACTACTTCCTTCTACAAAAGACCTATTCACTGAAGAACGTCTTACATCCTTCTACAAAAGACCTTCTTTCTATAGATCTACCTACTTCCTTCTACAAAAGCCACCTTGCTGAAGAACTACTTCCTTCTACAAAAGACCTATTCACTGAAGAACGTCTTACATCCTTCTACAAAAGACCTTCTTTCTATAGATCTACCTACTTCCTTCTACAAAAGCCACCTTGCTGAAGAACTACTTCCTTCTACAAAAGACCTATTCACTGAAGAACTTCTTACATCCTTCTACAAAAGACCATCTTTCTATAGATCTACCTACTTCCTTCTACAAAAGCCACCTTGCTGAAGAACTACTTCCTTCTACAAAAGACCTATTCACTGAAGAACGTCTTACATCCTTCTACAAAAGACCTTCTTTCTATAGATCTACCTACTTCCTTCTACAAAAGCCACCTTGCTGAAGAACTACTTCCTTCTACAAAAGACCTATTCACTGAAGAACGTCTTACATCCTTCTACAAAAGACCTTCTTTCTATAGATCTACCTACTTCCTTCTACAAAAGCCACCTTGCTGAAGAACTACTTCCTTCTACAAAAGACCTATTCACTGAAGAACGTCTTACATCCTTCTACAAAAGACCTTCTTTCTATAGATCTACCTACTTCCTTCTACAAAAGCCACCTTGCTGAAGAACTACTTCCTTCTACAAAAGACCTATTCACAGAAGAACGTCTTACATCCTTCTACAAAAGACCTTCTTTCTATAGATCTCCCTGCTTCCTTCTACAAAAGCCACCTTGCTGAAGAACTACTTCCTTCTACAAAAGACCTATTCACTGAAGAACGTCTTACATCCTTCTACAAAAGACCTTCTTTCTATAGATCTACCTACTTCCTTCTACAAAAGCCACCTTGCTGAAGAACTACTTCCTTCTACAAAAGACCTATTCACTGAAGAACGTCTTACATCCTTCTACAAAAGACCTTCTTTCTATAGATCTACCTACTTCCTTCTACAAAAGCCACCTTGCTGAAGAACTACTTCCTTCTACAAAAGACCTATTCACTGAAGAACTTCTTACATCCTTCTACAAAAGACCATCTTTCTATAGATCTACCTACTTCCTTCTACAAAAGCCACCTTGCTGAAGAACTACTTCCTTCTACAAAAGACCTATTCACTGAAGAACGTCTTACATCCTTCTACAAAAGACCTTCTTTCTATAGATCTACCTACTTCCTTCTACAAAAGCCACCTTGCTGAAGAACTACTTCCTTCTACAAAAGACCTATTCACTGAAGAACGTCTTACATCCTTCTACAAAAGACCTTCTTTCTATAGATCTACCTACTTCCTTCTACAAAAGCCACCTTGCTGAAGAACTACTTCCTTCTACAAAAGACCTATTCACTGAAGAACGTCTTACATCCTTCTACAAAAGACCTTCTTTCTATAGATCTACCTACTTCCTTCTACAAAAGCCACCTTGCTGAAGAACTACTTCCTTCTACAAAAGACCTATTCACTGAAGAACGTCTTACATCCTTCTACAAAAGACCTTCTTTCTACAGATCTACCTACTTCCTTCTACAAAAGCCACCTTGCTGAAGAACTACTTCCTTCTACAAAAGACCTATTCACTGAAGAACGTCTTACATCCTTCTACAAAAGACCTTCTTTCTATAGATCTACCTACTTCCTTC
This sequence comes from Sipunculus nudus, assembly GCA_026874595.1. NCBI lineage: Eukaryota > Metazoa > Annelida > Sipuncula > Golfingiida > Sipunculidae > Sipunculus > Sipunculus nudus. Next base: position 75,618,193 of record CM049317.1, on the reverse strand, counting down.
TACAAAAGCCACCTTGCTGAAGAACTACTTCCTTCTACAAAAGACCTATTCACTGAGGAACGTCTTACATCCTTCTACAAAAGACCTTCTTTCTATAGATCTACCTACTTCCTTCTACAAAAGCCACCTTGCTGAAGAACTACTTCCTTCTACAAAAGACCTATTCACTGAAGAACGTCTTACATCCTTCTACAAAAGACCTTCTTTCTATAGATCTACCTACTTCCTTCTACAAAAGCCACCTTGCTGAAGAACTACTTCCTTCTACAAAAGACCTATTCACTGAAGAACGTCTTTCATCCTTCTACAAAAGACCATCTTTCTATAGATCTACCTACTTCCTTCTACAAAAGCCACCTTGCTGAAGAACTACTTCCTTCTACAAAAGACCTATTCACTGAAGAACGTCCTACATCCTTCTACAAAAGACCTTCTTTCTATAGATCTACCTACTTCCTTCTACAAAAGCCACCTTGCTGAAGAACTACTTCCTTCTACAAAAGACCTATTCACTGAAGAACGTCTTACATCCTTCTACAAAAGACCTTCTTTCTATAGATCTACCTACTTCCTTCTACAAAAGCCACCTTGCTGAAGAACTACTTCCTTCTACAAAAGACCTATTCACTGAAGAACGTCTTACATCCTTCTACAAAAGACCTTCTTTCTACAGATCTACCTACTTCCTTCTACAAAAGCCACCTTGCTGAAGAACTACTTCCTTCTACAAAAGACCTATTCACTGAAGAACGTCTTACATCCTTCTACAAAAGACCTTCTTTCTATAGATCTACCTACTTCCTTCTACAAAAGCCACCTTGCTGAAGAACTACTTCCTTCTACAAAAGACCTATTCACTGAAGAACTTCTTTCATCCTTCTACAAAAGACCATCTTTCTATAGATCTACCTACTTCCTTCTACAAAAGCCACCTTGCTGAAGAACTACTTCCTTCTACAAAAGACCTATTCACTGAAGAACGTCTTACATCCTTCTACAAAAGACCTTCTTTCTATAGATCTACCTACTTCCTTCTACAAAAGCCACCTTGCTGAAGAACTACTTCCTTCTACAAAAGACCTATTCACTGAAGAACGTCTTACATCCTTCTACAAAAGACCTTCTTTCTATAGATCTACCTACTTCCTTCTACAAAAGCCACCTTGCTGAAGAACTACTTCCTTCTACAAAAGACCTATTCACTGAAGAACGTCTTACATCCTTCTACAAAAGACCATCTTTCTATAGATCTACCTACTTCCTTCTACAAAAGCCACCTTGCTGAAGAACTACTTCCTTCTACAAAAGACCTATTCACTGAAGAACGTCTTACATCCTTCTACAAAAGACCTTCTTTCTATAGATCTACCTACTTCCTTCTACAAAAGCCACCTTGCTGAAGAACTACTTCCTTCTACAAAAGACCTATTCACTGAAGAACGTCTTACATCCTTCTACAAAAGACCTTCTTTCTATAGATCTACCTACTTCCTTCTACAAAAGCCACCTTGCTGAAGAACTACTTCCTTCTACAAAAGACCTATTCACTGAAGAACGTCTTACATCCTTCTACAAAAGACCATCTTTCTATAGATCTACCTACTTCCTTCTACAAAAGCCACCTTGCTGAAGAACTACTTCCTTCTACAAAAGACCTATTCACTGAAGAACGTCTTACATCCTTCTACAAAAGACCTTCTTTCTATAGATCTACCTACTTCCTTCTACAAAAGCCACCTTGCTGAAGAACTACTTCCTTCTGCAAAAGACCTATTCACTGAAGAACTTCTTACATCCTTCTACAAAAGACCTTCTTTCTATAGATCTACCTACTTCCTTCTACAAAAGCCACCTTGCTGAAGAACTACTTCCTTCTACAAAAGACCTATTCACTGAAGAACGTCTTACATCCTTCTACAAAAGACCTTCTTTCTATAGATCTACCTACTTCCTTCTACAAAAGCCACCTTGCTGAAGAACTACTTCCTTCTACAAAAGACCTATTCACTGAAGAACGTCTTACATCCTTCTACAAAAGACCTTCTTTCTATAGATCTACCTACTTCCTTCTACAAAAGCCACCTTGCTGAAGAACTACTTCCTTCTACAAAAGACCTATTCACTGAAGAACTTCTTACATCCTTCTACAAAAGACCATCTTTCTATAGATCTACCTACTTCCTTCTACAAAAGCCACCTTGCTGAAGAACTACTTCCTTCTACAAAAGACCTATTCACTGAAGAACGTCTTACATCCTTCTACAAAAGACCATCTTTCTATAGATCTACCTACTTCCTTCTACAAAAGCCACCTTGCTGAAGAACTACTTCCTTCTACAAAAGACCTATTCACTGAAGAACTTCTTACATCCTTCTACAAAAGACCATCTTTCTATAGATCTACCTACTTCCTTCTATAAAAGCCACCTTGCTGAAGAACTACTTCCTTCTACAAAAGACCTATTCACTGAAGAACTTCTTACATCCTTCTACAAAAGACCTTCTTTCTATAGATCTACCTACTTCCTTCTACAAAAGCCACCTCACTGAAGAACTTCCTACTTCCTCAAGAAAAAGACCATCTCACTGAAAAACTCCTTACATCCATCTACAAAAGCCACCTCACTAGAGAACTACCTACTTTATTCTATAAAAGACCAACTCACTGTAAAAATCCCTACTTCCTTGTATAAAAGACCACCTCACTTAAGAATTACTATCTTCCTTCTACAAAAGCCACCTTGCTGAAGAACTACTTCCTTCTACAAAAGACCTATTCACTGAAGAACTTCTTACATCCTTCTACAAAAGACCATCTTTCTATAGATCTACCTACTTCCTTCTACAAAAGCCACCTCACTGAAGAACTTCCTACTTCCTCAAGAAAAAGACCATCTCACTGAAAAACTCCTTATATCCATCTACAAAAGCCACCTCATTAGAGAACTACCTACTTTCTTCTATAAAAGACCAACTCACTGTAAAAATTCCTACTTCCTTGTATAAAAGACCACCTCACTTAAGAATTACTATCTTCCTTCTACAAAAGACCATCTCAGAGAAGAACTACTTTCTTCTACAAAAGACTTCACTGAAGAAACACCTACTTCCTTCTACAAAATCCTCACTGAAGAACTACTTCCTTCTACAGAAGACCAACTCTTTAAATAATTCCTTCATCCTTCTACAAAAGACTACCTACCTAAAGAATTACTTTCTTCCTTCTACAAGATGCCATCTCACTTAAGAACTACCAATATCCTTATATAAAGGACCACATCATTGAATTATTACTTAATCCTTCCTACAAAGGCCACCTCACTGAAGAATTCTGTTCTTCCTTCTACAAAAGACCACCTTACTGAAGAAATACAGGTCTGCTTCCTTCTGCAAAAGACCACCTCACTGAAAAATTCCTTACAGCAGACAAAACCTTTACTGTGACAAACATGCCTAAGTTGAATGACCCTCAGTATGTACCATAAGCTATAACACTTGTCAAATAAGCTGAAATTATAACAAAGTAACAACTATTTTGGCCAAAGTTTTACTTTCAATTCCTTCCTGGTGCAATTCAGATTTTAGATTTTTGGATTTTGATCTTAATTAACTGTATATTCAAGGAAACATGTGACCTTAATAAAGTACACTCAACAGATCACCCCTTCTGTTCTAAATATACACAAAGATCATCACATCTGATATTCAAGAATTTCATGAAGGTGTCTTTTTTCATTAATCCACTATATGCTATGTGTATATATAACTGTAAAACGGTTATCACTGTGCAACAGTAACATTGTATCTAAACAAGGAAATCTGCAGGCTTGTTTTGAGTAACTGGAGAAGGTTTTTGTGGCTGACACTTATTTTGGCCTTTCACTATCTGCTCCGTGCAGTCAACACAAAGGGATAGTGAAAATTAATGGTTCCTGCATGACAGGAAAGAAAGTTATTCTGATGAGGGCCAGTGTTCCCCACAAGAATGTTTTACATGCTCTCAGATCTGCTGATGCTTGAATTGGCTTATTAATGAGAGGAAGTCAGCAATGATATTCTAATGAACCCACAAAGTATGTATGACCTCAAGACTACAAACCTTTCATTTTGAAGAAACAAAAGCAACTTCAAACACATGCAGCAATGAATACATGGCATAAAATAGTGAGAATACTTACTGTATCAGTAATATCTGAAGCTTACAGCATGCATCTTATGTGGAGCTTGGTTTTCTATTAATATATAAATAGAAGTAAAAGGAATGTGAAGCCCTCTGAAAATAAAAGAACCAATACAGCAGATATTCTTGAACATTTTCTGGCTTCAACCACACCAACTGACATGAAAACAGACAATTTTGAACCTACAATTTAGATTATTTTTTAATATACCTTTTGGTGTGATTTTACATTTTGTGATCATGCAACTGCTATGTATTAAACAGATTCAAACAGCAGTGACTTAAACTGAACAGAATGACAGTGCATGGCTGTCACAAGGCCTGAATTCTGAAGGAGAAATCTCAAGATGACTTAATGTAATAGGCTTTACCAGAAGAAAAGAATCCCACAGTCATACATTCTCTGATGAACTGAACCCTGATAACACATCTATGTACTGATAAACCTTACATCCTGATAACACATCTATGTCCTGATAAACCTTACATCCTGATAACACATCTATGTCCTGATAAACCTTACATCCTGATAACACATCTGTGTCCTGATAAACCTTACATCCTGATGACACATCTGTATCCTGATAAACCTTACATCCTGATAACACATCTATGTACTGATAAACCTTACATCCTGATAACACATCTATGAACTGATAAACCTTACATCCTGATAACACATCTATGTCCTGATAAACCTTACATCCTGATAACACATCTATGTACTGATAAACCTTCCATTATTATAACACCATCTATGTCCTGATAAACTTTACATCCTGATAACACATCAATGTCCTGATAAACCTTACATCCTGATAACACATCTATGTACTGAAAAACCTTACATCCTGATAACACATCTATGTCCTGATAAACTTTACATTCTGATAACACCATCTATGTCCTGATAAACCTTACATTCTGATAACACATCTATGTCCTGATAAACCTTACATCCTGATAACACATCTGTGTCCTGATAAACCTTATATCCTGATAACACCATCTATGTCCTGATAAACCTTACATCCTGATAACACATCTATGTCCTGATAAACCTTACATCCTGATAACACATCTGTATCCTGATAAACTTTACATCCTGATAACACATCTATGTACTGATAAACCCTACATCCTGATAACACATCTATGTCCTGATAAACCTTACATCCTGATTACACATCTATGTCCTGATAAACCTCACATCCTGATAACACCATCTATGTCCTGATAAACCTTACATCCTGATAACACCATCTATGTCCTGATAAACCTAACATCCTGATAACACATCTATGTACTGATAAACCTTACATCCTGATAACACTACCTATGTCCTGATAAACCTTACATCCTGATAACACCATCTATGTCCTGATAAACCTTACATCCTGATAACACATCTATGTCCTGATAAACCTTACTTCCTGAAAACACCATCTATGTCCTGATAACCCTTACATCCTGATAACACATCTATGTACTGATAAACCTTACATCCTGATAACACATCTATGTCCTGATAAACCTTACATCCTGATAACACCATCTATGTACTGATAAACCTTACATCCTGATAACACATCTATGTCCTGATAAACCTTACATCCTGATAACATCTATTTACTGATAAACCTTACATCCTGATAACACATCTATGTCCTAATAAACCTTATATCCTGATAACACATCTATATCCTGATAAACCTTACATCCTGATAACACCATCTATGTCCTGATAAACCTTACATCCTGATAACACCATCTATGTCCTGATAAACTTTACATCCTGATAACACATCTATGTCCTGATAAACCTTACATCCTGATAACACCATCTATGTCCTGATAAAACTTACATCCTGATAACACATCTGTGTCCTGATAAACCTTACATCCTGATAACACATCTATGTCCTGATAAACCTTACATCCTGATAACACATCTATGTCCTGATAAACTTTACATCCTGATAACACATCTATGTCCTGATAAACCTTACATCCTGATAACACCATCTATGTCCTGATAAAACTTACATCCTGATAACACCATCTATGTACTGATAAACCTTACATCCTGATATCAAATCTCTGTTCTGATAAACCTTAAATTCTGATAACACCATCTATGTCCTGATAAACCTTATATTTTTAAAACACCATCTATGTACTGATAAACCTTACATTCTGAAAACACCATCCATATCCTGATAAACCTAACAATAATACCATGTTCATATGAACAAAACACTTCAACTGGACCTTGTTCAGGAAATAGGCATACAACAAGCTTTTCATAAAGTAAGTGCTTTGATTAGCTGAGCATCCTCATGAGAATATGCACTGATAAATCAGACAATATGATAAGATCATGCTAAGGTAGACTAAATGCTATTGTAAGATCATACTCTGATATACAAAACAATATGATAGAATACTTCTCTGATAAGCCAAACATCCTGCTATGAAGTGCTTTGACAGACCAAATGCCGTAATCGACGTAATAAGCGCCCCGGGCGCCCTCAAAATTAAAATTTTCCAAATATGTTTATACCCTAATAAGCGCCCCCCCTCCCCCCCCCCTAATCTGCCAACTTCCAACGTATGTTATGATCCTCTAATTTAAAGTGCGGCGTACACGTCTTTGGCTTCACAGCACATTCAGGATAATTCAGAAAAAAGCAACGATCATTGAGCGATGGTTGTGTGAAGTTTTGAAAAATAATAACTTACAAGTGATACTGATTTGCAGTTGTGTTGTATGAGAGAATTGTATGAATGACTGCAGTTCGAGATTTCCATTGCAGGTGAAGAGGAAAAATTAGGATGGTAATAAATGCACTCTTTAATAAAAGTCACCGCCTAATAAGGTAGTAGAATATATAAAATGTTCATCTAAAGGTATGTAAAACAGTATTTATTTGAAAGAAGAAAAAATATAATAAGGGACGTCGGTACCCCGATTATATCAGTCACCTTGCGCAAATACCTTTGACAGCTGAGCCGATGTGTGACATGGAATGGCATCTCCAATAATTGTCCTTTTTGTCCTTTCTTTGTGCATGATATTACATGCAAAAGTTTTAAAAAAACTGAAATACTGGCCCTAAAAACCCAGCCATTATATTAACCTCAGTGTGTATACGCACCAAATCCAGGGCTTTGTTTTTGAAATTTGTCATATTTATATCAAACGGAAACACGGTTCCTATTTTGAACTTTGTTGACCCGTTATAACACATTCATTTCTTGACGTAGTCCTTTAATACAAGCTTGACAAACACTGAATTTCGCGTCGCCTGAGGAAAAGCCGCTTCATATAATTTTAGCGCGCTACTGGATGTCTTGTAAGGGAAGTGCCATGTGCGAGTTTGTGTATGTCAGTGTGCAAGCCAGCTGACAGCGTCCGCATTCACTGGACTTGTGAACATTTTACGTGGTAAATACGGCACCATATGAGAAAAAAAATCATCTTGGTTTAAATATGCATATTACGTGCTACTTGGTGGCATTTAGCCAAGTAGGCAAGCTCCAAGCATCCCTTGCGCGAGCGCTGTAATCTTGATTACATTGGTAAGCCGCGCACGATGTCAGCGGCATCGACAATTATATCACTGCATAAGTGAATTGCCTTTATATTTTTGGACAAAAAAAAATACATTAAAACTTGTATATTTTCAGGATTGGGAATTCCGTTTCGGTCAGTCGATCAGTTCCGCGATTCCGTAAGCGATCGCGGAAAATCATTGGCCCTACTGTCAGAAGGGTTTTTCATATAATAATTCAGTTAGAATCTCTGTGTAAATGCGGCAAGGGCAAACCTTACCTTACCAATTATTAAACTCTGTGCACATGTAAATCTGATGTATAAACGATAAATTCAAACAAAAACAAAGCATTGTAATGTTCTTTATTGAGTGTATATTACCAGCATACGGACATGATCACCGATATTTATGGCGTCCAGTTTGACCAACGTATTAAGGCTGATTGCCGTAAATTATCCTTGGCGGCCCTGAGAACGCTTAAAAGCTTGTACCCATATATAAGACAGTCGCCCTTCTTAGCCAAATATTGTTTGGATAATATTTATCGTCCTGTACACGCGCAAATACGGTAAGTATATATATTTCATTGCATAATACATCCACAAACGTATCTGAGTTCAGGTCACCCGATCAGCAAGGCCAGCTGCAGGGTCGGCCTTCACGGACACAGTCAGTCAATGTTATCTATGACACACTTGACCACTGATTCTGTTGGGTGTAACTAATATTATTATTAATATTGATATTAATATTATAATAGGTAGAATAAAAACTGGCGGTAACTTTTAAGTTTGGCGGGGAGAAATGAAACAATTACGTTGCCCCATGTAAGAATGGCTAGGGAGAAAAGTGAGGTTAGGATGGCTCATCCCTTAGTTTTCTTAAAGTGATCTCCCAAATTCCGGGGGGGGGGGGGGGGGGGGGGGGCTAATTACGGAAGGGGCGCTTGTTACGTCAAATACGGTATACTAATAGGCATTGATTTGGTTCTTTAAGAAATATGCTCTGAAAATTAGGCCAACATTATAAAGAGCACAAACCAACAAAACAGTTAAGGTTAATAATTTCCTGAAGGGTGAAGAATGTAGTTCATGCACCTTGTTTTGTATCCCATGCCTATGCTGACAGCTCTTGACCTTTAAACTTTTCCTGGACTGCTATGTAATACAGTGTATTGTGATGATAAATTCATCCTGTCATTGTTGACACACTAAGTTAACCCTAAAGGGAAATATGAATGCAGACCTGGATTTAAAATGGCTCTGATGAATACAGACTGTCAGACCTGACACTTCACGTGTATTACCTTGTCACAATCTGAGTACAGTTACACTGAGTAAACCCCATGCTGGTAAACTATGTATGGGTGTACATGTACACATACCAGTATATGCTGGCTTGGTATCTTACTGTTTCTTTCCTCTCAAGGTGTGCATATGACTGCATTTCTACATTACACTACCTGTTTTAATGTATAACTGAGCAACAAATACTCTGGTAAACTTAATGGATTGTATAAGGTAATATACATAATGAATAATAACAAGTGACCAAAGGGTCCGGGTTATGACCCTCTAGTTATGAATAACATGGGAATAATATTAAAAAATTTTATTTGTGTTGATTTTGTCCATAAAACTTTGACACAAAGGGTTAAATTAATCCGACTTCTGCAAGTTTTGATCAAATGCAGTTTCACTGAAGGCCTGTTTCTGTATCCTGATATAATTTGATGTTTAACTAGGTAACGTGGCTGTTTAACTGGTAAACATGGCTGTTTATCTAGTTAACATGGCTGTTTAACTATTTAACATGGCTGTTTATCTAGTTAATATGGCTGTTTAACTATTTAACATGGCTGTTTAACTGGTTAACATGGCTGTTTAACTGGTTTACGTGGCTGTTTAACTGGTTTATGTGGCTGTTTAACTGGTTAACATGGCTTTGTAACTAATTAACATGGCTGTTTAACTGGTTAATGAGGCTGTTTAACTATTTAACCATGGCTGTTTAACTGGTTAACACGGCTGTGTAACTAGTTAACATGGCTATTTAACTAGTTAATGTGGCTGTTAAACTGGTTTACGTGGCTGCACTTGAATGACTGCATCATACACTCATAATATCTCATAAGAGATTTATATAACACTAATTATTCAATTATAACCATTATGTCGGAAACACAATTGTCCAGTGAAAAAAATATAGGAAAATATAGGAGATCACAGTCTAAATGCTGGAAAATATAGGAGATGACAGTCTAAATGCTGAAAAATATAGGAGATCACAGTCTTAATGCTGGAAAATATAGGAGATGACAGTCTAAATGCTGAAAAATATAGGAGATCACAGTCTTAATGCTGGAAAATACAGGAGATGACAGTCTAAATGCTGAAAAATATAGGAGATCACACTCTTAATGCTGGAAAATATAGGAGATGACAGTCTAAATGCTGAAAAATATAGGAGATCACAGTCTTAATGCTGGAAAATATAGGAGATGACAGTCCAAATGCTGAAAAATATAGGAGATCACAGTCTTAATGCTGGAAAATATAGGAGATGACAGTCTAAATGCTGGAAAATATAGGAGAGATTTTTTTTTCATAGGAAAATATAAAAAAATATAGGAGTCAGCTGCCCTGCTTTAATTATTAAAACATGATTCATATTCACCATTTTGACTCACAACCTTCAAAACAAAGGAGGCTTCAAGAGTATGAGGGTTATTTCAATGGACAAAACTGCCTCAAAACTGAATATATGAATATTTATTGAAAGAACAAAGGACTGACTGACATTCATACTGGTGCCAGCGCATGTTTGATATTTACCTGAAAAGGAGGTAGTTACACAACAAAGGAGCCTTGCCTCAAGTCACATGTACTAATTACCTGTGAGATTATTAACAAGAAGGTAGCCAGTCACATGATGATAACCTATTGTATTATCCCATATTATTTAAATAAATTATCATATAATTTACAAAGATACAGATGCCTTTGAACTTATGAATGGTTCATACATAAAATGCATGAAATGGCCAGTCCACAACCAATTATAAGGGCTCAAATGTTAATGTTCACATATATATTGCATGTGCTTGCAAATTAATCAGTGGATGCCATATTTTTATTTAGGCAGAGGAAAACTTATATTTTTAAGATATTAAAGCCTGATGCAAAGTATTAAACATAACTTTTAATCAACTCTCATATGAAGATCTTCATGAATAATAAAACTGATATTGAAAAAGGCAGACCCTGTGCAGACAGGGCATGAACATTTCCATTATAGCATTTAAAATCTAATTACATATCTGAAGGTATCCTCTAATAAACATTTTGGTAGAAATGCATGCTCACAGACATTATCAGCTCTCTCACCATACATTAGGTTTCCCAAATTTCAAATGTCACTTTGCATTAAAAAAATGGTTCATTGCTGATCATATGAATATACAGTCATTTAGATCATACATAAGTATGTCGATCCCTCAAGCCTGAAAACACATCTTCTCAGAGGGTTATTTGTACACAGTACATTTCACAGACCTATATTTACTTCCCTGTCCTAAATGAACTGTCTTGACAGTATGCCTGCCCCTTGTGTAGTACATACACAAAAGTAATCTTCTCTCATGTGATAATATCACAAGTAACACTACCACATGTTTGTGCTGCCCACAGACCCTCCTTCAGCATAAACAAACCTTCACACTAAGTAATGAGCCCACAGAGGTGAGCGGTCAATAGTCCTGACCACTGAACTGTGCACTGGAAGGTGTGGGTTCAAATCTAGCAGCAGATTTCAGCCCATACCATACTTTCATCCAGTCTTAAAATAAATGAGGTATTTTTATGAAGAGAGCAAGCTTTACTGAGAGCACCAAGAAAGCAAGTTAGAGCACTCAGTAATTAGCAAGTCAGAGCACTTATCAGGCCAGCCAGCGAACTCAGCAAGTCAGTCAGACTACTAAGAAATAAAGTTTGATCACTCAGAGAGCAAGTCAGAAAACTCAGGAATTTAGCCAGTCTCAGCACTCCAAAAGCCAGTCTGAACAATGAGAAAGCTAGTCAGAGCACTCAAAGCTAGTCAGAGCACTCAGACAGCCAGTGAGAGAACTCAATACACTAGTCAGAGCACTGAGTAAGCCAGTCAGAGTACTCAGAAGGCTAGTCAGAGCACTCAAAAGGCTAGTCAGAGCACTCTATACACTAGTCAGAGCACTGAGTAAGCCAGTCAGAGCACTCAGAAAGCTAGTCAGAGCACTCAGACAGCTAGTGAAAGAATTCAATACATTAGTCAGAGCACTGATTAAGCCAGTAAGAGCACTTAGAAAGCAAGTCAGAGCATTCCCACAACTAGTGTGAGAACTCAATACACTAGTCAGAGCACTGAGCTAGCCAGTCAGAGCACTCAGAAAGCTAGTCAGAGCGTCCGACAGCTAGTGCAAGAACTCAATACACTAGTCAGAGCACTGAGTAAACCAGTCAGAGCACTCAGAAAGCTAGTCAGAGCACTCAGACAACTAGTGAGAGAACTCAATACACTAGTCAGAGCACTGAGAAAGCTAGTCAGAGCACTCAGACAGCCAGTGAGAGAACTCAATACACAAGTCAGAGCACTGAGAAAGCTAGTGAGAGAACTCTATACACTAGTCAGAGCACTGATTAAGCCAGTCAGAGTACTCAGAAGGCTAGTCAGAGCATTCTGAGATCCAGTGAAAGAACTCAATACATTAGTCAGAGCACTAAGTAATCCAGTCAGAGCACTCAGAAAGCAAGTCAGAGCATTCTGACAGTTAGTGAGAGCACTCAATACACTAGTCAGAGCACTGAGAAAGCTAGTGAGAGAACTCTATACACTAGTCAGAGCACTGATTAAGCCAGTCAGAGTACTCAGAAGGCTAGTCAGAGCACTCAGAAGGCTAGTCAGAGCACTCAGAAGGCTAGTCAGAGCATTCTGAGAGCCAGTGAAAGAACTCAATACATTAGTCAGAGCACTAAGTAATCCAGTCAGAGCACTCAGAAAGCAAGTCAGAGCATTCTGACAACTAGTGAGAGCACTCAATACACTAGTCAGAGCACTGAGAAAGCTAGTGAGAGAACTCAATACATTAGTCAGAGCACTCAGAAAGCTAGTCAGAGCACTCAGAAAGCTAGTCAGAGCACTCCGACAGCTAGTGAGAGAACTCAGTACATTAGTTAGAGCACTGAGTTAGCCAGTCAGAGCACTCAGAAAGCTAGTCAGAGCATTCCGACAACTAGTGAGAGAACTCAATACACTAGTCATAGCACTGAGTAAGCCAGTCAGAGCACTCGAAAAGCTAGTCAGAGCACTCAGACAACTAGTGTGAGAACTCAATTCACTAGTCAGAGCACTGAGTAAGCCAGTCAGAGCACTCGGAAAGCTAGTCAGAGCACTCCAACAGCTAGTGAGAGAACTCAATACACTAGTCAGAGCACTTAGTAAGCCAGTCAGAGCACTCAGAAAGCTAGTCATAACACTCAGACAGTACTCAGACAGTGGGAGTACTCAATATACTGTTCTGAGTACTGAGTAAGCCAATAAGAGTACCCAGAAAGCTAGAGTAAGTTACTTAACAACACAGCATGGTGACCAGGTGAGATAACACAAACACAAAACAAAACTTAGCAAACCACAACTTCACAGGGACAGTGATAAGACCTTAAACAAGAGAGGTCATTTCGACTGACCCTGCATCAGTTACACTCTCTATCCATGGTAACGGCACATTTCCCACTTGGTCCGTGCAAACATCAAATGTTGGAGCTATAAATTGTCATGCTCTGACCAGACTTCCCTCCCTTTAAATACTGATAGGTTATAGATCAAAGAAGGTCTCACATCACAGGATCAACCACTCAAGTACATCACAAACAATCAGTGTTACATTACTTCCTTTTTAATTGATAATACTCTACATGAGTTCTTATGATATGAATAGATAGCATACAAATAACTTTACAAATTGGGTAAACTCTGTGTGTGTGTATATATATGCTCATCCACATGAAGGTTTAAAAGATATAAACATCAATATAATATATAATATTACTTATAATAACTGTATATAAATATATAGATTTATAACGGAGTATTTTCATATAACAGTACTGCTTAGATGAGATTGTTAACAGTAAATATACAGATAAATGCAATAATAAATTGTCATATTAAACATAATTTTCTGGAGTTTTTTTTGTATTTATTAATATATAAACACTGGAAATAATCAAAATACAAAATTACAACAATGATTTAAAGTAGATTCGTCACTATAATTACTATAATTACAGTTTTTACTACAAAAATTAGAATTCATGGGTGTTTGTTAGATTGTTTAATTACTAGCATTTAGATTCAAGGATGAAAAATACAACCTTGTGAAGCTTTTAACATGACAGTAGCATTTATAAGGTATTACATACATAAAAGATAACTCTTTATAAGAAGTGAAATATATAAATATATATATATATATATATATATATATATATATATATATATATATATATATATATATATATATATATATATATATATATATACTATGGTTGGCTTCATATTTGCATGGCTGAAATTTTGCCATTTCTTCATGTTTAACTTTTTGCAAGGGTTTCATTTTTGCGAGAGCACTGGAAAAAAATAAATTTTAGTACACCAGTATTTATATTTATTATATGATACAAATAAAGCCCACACCATATATCTCATTCATCTCTGTTAAAGTGTATTAATTTGCATACCGGTATTGTTCAATATCACGCACAATGTCGATGGCTGATTAACGATCCACGTTTCCAGATGTGTGATAACTAATCCATAGATCCCCTATTGTTCATCTAAGTGTATGAGGCATCTTATATTCTCCAATTATCTCTTATTCGCAAATATCGCAAAATTAAAACCCTTGTGAACAAAAAGGCAACCACAGTAAGTATATATATATATAAGATCAAATTATCAGACACAGTATCAAAAATGACATGGTACGTGATATGTAAGTTTATCTATTATCTGTACCTGTTCTGGTATATTACCTGGATAGGGACATGTACTGTTATCACTATATGATAAGAACAAGCACCTGTCAATAACACTGAGCTACTGTGCATGACACATATGGTAGAATGTTACTACAGGCTATGTGTGAAAGCACTGATATCTGTGATAACACCTACATCTATCCATCTATCAGCTGTAAAAGACTCATGAATTCTCACATTACATATTTCTTCTTAAAACCACAGCAATAAAGTTATGGCTGATATGCCATAGATGTGTAATGAAACTGTCTTTTCTTATAACAGTTACTTCTGTCCAATATACATTCCCTGCGATGATTTCAACAATGACAATTTTCTTCAGTTATTGAAGCAACTGTGGCCACTGTGGTGAATTTAACAATGAGACAGTTTATGCATAACTTTTTTTATAGCTGTTTGCTATCAGATCAGGTTGTTGTGACAATACATTTTCTCTGAATTTCAACTGTAATTTAGACACAGGTCATTTTCAATGTCATCTCTGGCATTGTTAATGTCCCCCTCCCCCCATCATTGTCTGCCAATACATCAACACATGACCCCTCTCACATGAACTCAAATCTCAGGCGATTAGTGGTCAGATTTTCATGGTCAGCTCCAACCCGGCTTGCATATTGGGGGGGGGGAGGTTCCTTAGTGTAATGAGGAACCTGCAATAGGGGTGATTACTCCCCTTGGACCAGCAGGTGTGGTAGACAATAGGAAGCAAATGCTACCAACCTATCACATAGCCCTAAACTGAAATGGATCTATGAAGATGTATATACTTAAGATTAAGAATTATATAAGACAGCATAACAAGTGACCCAGGGGTCATGACGCTCAGCTGACCAGGAAGACATTGACAAAAGTAATTTTATCATCTGAATGTCAAATTTGAATGAAATACTTTTTCCAAACTTGACCTTTTGTATAAAATCATCCAATATTCATTGGGGTACTATGGAGCTCTGTAGCATGAAGGATATGGGTAACAGACACCTATTTTCAAAGTTTACAAGATGACTTTTCAGGGGTCTCCCAGCATGTCAAAAAATAAAATTCTAGGTCCAGTTATTATGATTTGTGCCCTGTTAACAAATCCAAATGTTTATTCTGGGGGGTATTTCAAAGCCGCATAGGATGAAGGATATGGGTAACAGAGATGTAATTTCAGGTGCACAAGGAGACTTTTCAGGGGCCTCCCAGCATATCAAGAAAGGAGATTCTAGGTCAAGTCATTATAATTTGTGCTCTGTTAACAGATGACCAAATCTTTATTCTGGGGAGTACTTCGGAACCCCAGAGCATGAAGGATATGGGTAACAGGGACCTTATTTCGGGTTTCCATGTAGACCTTTTATGGGCTTCCCTGGAGGTGAGGACAGAAGATTCTAGGTCCAGTCATTATGATTTGTGCCCTGTTAATATATGACCAAATCTTTATTCTGGGGGAACTTCAGAGCCCCATAGCTCACAGAATATGGGTAACAGGGACCTTATTTCGGGTTTCCATGTGGACCTTTTATGGGCTTCCCTGGAGGTGAGGACAAAAGATTCTAGGTCCAGTCATTATGATTTGTGCCCTGTTTACAGATGACCAAATGTTTAAAGATCACAAAAGTAGAGAAAAAAAATCGTAAAAAATAAAAAAAATATAGGTGGCGCCACCAATCTCCAGAAATTGATGAAACACTCCATGATCAATATCCATGCAAAAAAACATGGTGATTAATGCATTAGTTGTTCAGATACTTGAGCTTTTGTATTAAATTTTGCATTATTCTGGGGGGTACTTCAGAACCCCATAGCTCGAAGAATATAGGTCACAGTGACCTAATTTCAGGTTTACAAGGAGAATTTCCATAGACCTCCCAGGATTTCAAGTAAGAAGATTCCCGGTCTAGCAGTTACGATTTGTGCCCTGTTAACAGACAGACGCCTGGATGGCCGGACGGACGACGGACAAAAGGTGATCCCTACAGCTCAGATGACTTTCAGTCAGCTGAGCTTAAAATTGAAAAAATACAGGTGGCGCCACCAGAATGCAGAAACTGATGAAACATTTCATGATCAATATCCATGCAAAGAATCATGGTGATCAATATAATAATTGTTCAGATACTTGAGCTTTTGTATCAAATTTTCCATTATTCTGGGGGGTACTTCGGAGCCCCATAGCTCAGAGGTTATGGGTAACAGAGACCTAATTTCAAGTTTTTAAGGAAACTTTTCATGGGCCTCTCAGAATGTCAAGAGAGAAGATTCTAGGTCCAGTTGTTACGTTTTGTGCCATGTAAACAGATGACCGCATCTTATGAGGTCTCAAAAATAGAGAAAAAAATTCGTAAAAATAAAAAAAATACAGGTGGCGCCACCATACTGCAGAAACTGATGACACATTCCATGATCAATATCCATGCAAAGAATCATGGTGATCACTGCAATAGTTGTTTAGATACTTGAGCTTTAGTATCAAATTGTCCATTATTCTGAGGGATACTTCAGATGACTTACAGTCAGCTGAGCTAAAAACACTTAATGGTCAATATCCATGCAAAGAATCATGATGATCTCCATATTAGTTGTTCAGATACTTCAGCTTTTGTATCAAATTGTCCATTATTCTGAGGGATACTTCAGAGTCCTATAGCTTGAAGGATATGGGTAACAGAGACCTAATTTCAAGTTTCCACAGGCACTCTTCATGGGCCTCCTTGCATGACAAGAATGAAGTTTCTAGGTCCAGTTGTTGCAATTTGTACCCTCTTGATAGATAACCACATCTTCAAAGGTCTCGAAAAAAGAGAAAAAAAATTCGTAAAAATTTGAAAAAAATAGAGGTGGTGCACCCTCTCTGCAGAAACTGATGGAACAGCTCATGATCAATATGTATGCAAAAATCATGACCATCAGTGTTGTAGTTATTGAGATACTGCACTTTTTGTATCAAATTTTCCATTATTCTGGGGGGTATTTTGGAGCCATACAGCCTAAAGAATATGGGTAACAGAGACCTAATTTCAGGTTTCCATGGAGAATTTTCATGGGTCTCCCTGTGTGTCAAGAATGAAGATTCTAGGTCCAGTTTTTATGATTTGTGCCCTGTTAACAGATGTTCATATCTTTAAAGGTCTCAAAAATAGATAAAACATTCGTAAAAAAACCCCGAACAAATACAGGTTGTGCGACCAGTCTGCAGGAACTGATGGAACACCTCTTGATCAATAGTTATGCCACAAATCATGACCATCAGTGATGTAGTTATTGAGATATTGAAGTTTTTGTATGAAATTTTTGACTACTCTGAGGGGTACTTTGGGGCCCCATAGCTCGAAGGATATGGGTAACAGAGACCTAATTTCTGGTTTCCATGGAGACTTTTCATAGGTCTCTCAGTGTATTGAGAATGAAGATTCTAGGTCCAGTCGTTACGATTGGTGCCATGCTAACAGATGAAAGCATCCTAAAAGGTCTCAAAAATAGAGGAAGAAATCGTAAAAAAATCAAACAATATAGGTGGCGCCACCAGTCTGCAGGAACTGATGGAACATCTCATAATCAATATGTATGCCAAAAATCATGAACATCAGTGATGTAGTTATTGAGATATTGAAGTTTTTGTATGAAATTTTTGACTACTCTGGGGGGGTACTTTGGGGCCCCATAGCTCAAAGGATATGGGTAAGAGACATAATTTCTGGTTTCCATGGAGACTTTTCATAGGTCTTCTAGTGTGTTGAGAATGAAGATTCTAGGTCCAGTCGTTACGATTTGTGCCATGCTAACAGATGACAGCATCCTTAAAGGTCTCAAAAATAGAGGAAAAAATCGTAAAAAATCGAACGATACAGGTGGTGCCACCAGTCTGCAGGAACAGATGACACATCTCTTGATCAATAGTTATGCCACAAATCATGACCATCATTCAAGTAGTTAATGAGATATTGAAGTTTTTGTATGAAATTTTTTACTTTTCTTGGGGGTACTTTAGGGCTCCATAGCTCGAAGAAAATGGGTAACAGAGACCTAATTTTGGTTTCCATGGAGACTTTTTATAGGTCTCTCAGTGTGTCGTGAATGAAGATTCTAGGTCCAGTCGTTATAATTTGTGCCAGGTTAACAGATGACAGCATCCTTAAAGGTCTCAAAAACAGAGGAAAAAATCGTAAAAAATCAAACAATACAGGTGGCGCCACAAGTCTGCAGGAACTGATGGAACATTTCATAATCAATATGTATGCCAAAAATCATGACCATCAGTGATGTAGTTATTGAGATATTGAAGTTTTTGTATGAAATTTTTGACTACTCTGGGGGGGGGGTACTTTGGGGCCCCATAGCTCGAAGGATATGGTTAACAGAGACCTAATTTCTGGTTTCCAAGGATATTCTTCATGGACCTCTCAGTGTGTCAAGAATGAAGATTCTAGGTCCAGTCGTTACGATTTGTGCCATGCTAACAGATGACAGCATCCTTAAAGGTCTCAAAAATAGAGGAAAAAATCGTAAAAAATCGAACAATAAAGGTGGCACCACCAGTCTGCAGGAAGTGATGACACATCTCATGATCAATAGTTATGCCACAAATCATGACCATCAGTCAAGAAGTTAATGAGATATTGAAGTTTTTGTATGAAATTTTTTACTTTTCTTGGGGGTACTTTGGGGCTCCATAGCTCGAAGAATATGGGTAACAGAGACCTAATTTCTGGTTTCCATGGAGACTTTTCATAGGTCTCTCAGTGTGTCAAGAATGAAGATTCTAGATCCAGTCTTTACGATTTGTGCCTTGTTAACAGATGTTTACATTTTGAAAGGTCTCAAAAATAGAGAAAAAAATTCGTAAAAAATTGAACGATACAGGTGGCGCCACCAGTCTGCAGGAAGTGATGGAACATCTCATGATCAATATGTATGACACAAATCATGACCATCAGTGATGTATTTAATGAGATATTGAAGTTTTTGTTTGAAATTTTTTACTTTTCTGGGGGGGTAGTTTGGGGCCCCATAGCTGGAAGGATATGGGTAACAGAGACCTAATTTCTGGTTTCCATGGAGACTTTTCATAGGTCTCTCAGTGTGTCGAGAATGAAGATTCTAAGTCCAGTCATTACGATTTGTGCCTTGTTAACAGATGTCCACATTTTTAAAGGTCTCAAAAATAGAGAAAAAAATTCGTAAAAAATCGAAAAATACAGGTGGCGCCACCAGTCTTCAGAAACTGATGGAACCTCTCATGATCAATATGTATGCCAAAAATCATGAGCATCAGTCAAGTAGTTAATGAGATATTGAAGTTTTTGTATGAAATTTTGGACTTTTCTGGGGGGTACTTTGGGGCCCCATAGCTCGAAGGATATGGGTAACAGAGACCTAATTTCTGGTTTCCAAGGAGATTTTTCATGGACCTCTCAGAATGCCAAGTTACAAGGTTCTAGGTCCAGCGGTTACAATTTGTGCCTGGTTAACGGACGGACAGACGGACAGACGGACGACGGACAAAGAGTGATGGCTATAGCTCAGATGACTTTCAGTCAGCTGAGCTAAAAATGGATGCAGTTACCTCCATAAAAAATCTTTAAAAAGAACGCATGACCTCTATCAATATCTAAATATACTCTGACCATGAAGTATGCCTTTTCCTGTCAATATCCTATACTCTAAAAGAGCATAACCTCATAAAAAATATTTTATATAAAAACAAATTCTTGTCACTTTGAACTTAAATCCATGTCTCTTTTACATTATCTGAAGATTTTCTTAAAATTCATGAAGTATCTCAGTGAATCCTGTGTCATGATGACAAAGTATTTTAAGAAAATCAACTCAAAATTTTCAGGTATTTGACACCATCAGTTCAAACCACTTTTATATTTTTAGTGAAGAGAAAATCATGAATTATTGATATCAATTGAGAAAGATTTTTACCATTTAAATATATATATGACATGCTTTCTGCTGTTTGAAACAAAGGAATAATAAAGGTCTGTATAATAAAATAGGAGAAATGGTGGGCATAATGAAAATAGAAACTTTTATTTTTACAGGCCCTAAAATACAGGGATAAGATACAGGGTTACTCATTTTTTATTTTTTTTTTATTTTTCTTGGTAATCCATTCATTGTTGTGATTCAAATATTTAACCAAATTAAAGTGCCTTCATTGCAAACAGACAGTCCTTCAATTGCAAGAAAACAAAACAATTCTACAGTGACAGAAATTCAGATTTGTTACATGCATAGACTACACTCCATGGTTCTTTTTCTTCTCTCTGAGCTGGTGTGCATCAGTTGTAGGGAGCAGAGTCTAAGAGAATGGTTGCATAGATCTTTCTCTTTTGCCATGAGATGCATCGATCATGAGTTTTCCTGAGTATATGGTTCAATCCCTGACCTGAAAAATACAATAAAATTATAATTTCAATAACTCCCAGATTTAATGCAAAAAGGAACTAATTAAGATCTCTGACACTTTATTTCATCACTTTGCCTTTTTGAGAGAGAGAGAGAGAAATATTTTATTCAACCTAAAATAAATGCATTCTTAAATATATCTACAACATATCATTTTTTTTTTTTTTTTGTCAGGAGACTGTTGTGAAGGACTTTGATCTGCTGACACAACAGCCACGTGTGACCATGGAGAAAACATACTAAATAGTATGGAGGTTCAGAGTTCAGCATTTCATTAGCTGCCAGATTATTTTAATTATTAAGAAACTTGAGATAATATGAGAATATCATTTACTTGTGTTACTTATAAAAGAGTTTGTTATGTATTCTGAGATTTTTTTTTGGGTTAAGACTAACTTGTGTTACAGATATAACAGATCATTTACACAGAAATTCCCTCAGATGAAATAAAATCAACAATAACAGGAACTTATAATTGTCTATATATATATAGTCATAAGTGATTTTTTTTAATGTTATTACCAAAAAATATTTATTATAAACTTGGCACTGATATATCATACTAGGTAAAGAAAAACAAACATTTTTTTTATGACTAGTTTCACTTTCATGAATCTTAACACTTTCCTTATAATAAACTCCAGAATCCTCTAAACTGGTTCTGTCTGGTCTGATCTAGTCCAGATCCAGTTCAAATAACTGTCCCCATTCCTGAGATATATTTCTCCCATACAGTTTTTACATTGAGATAATGATTGTTATGAACATCAAGTCATACACGGTTGAGTGTATCAGTCTATGAGAGCTACCGATACTACCCTCCTGTTTCCTAGTACTGCGACATCATTCCCCATATGACCACATTTTATGACGGCAGATGTTCATGGAACAGAAGAATTATGGTGTTGCTATAGCAGCTATGAAAGGGTATGACATCAAACTCGAGATATCAGCATAAAGTAAACTATGAAAATTACAGGTAATTTTTGCATAAAATGCCAAACCCCCTCACATTCCAGTGCTGACTATAAGGTGACATTGTGACCCTGTTTCCTGAATAGTTACCACTAACCACACAAAGTACATGTACCTGTTTTGATGGGGAATTCCAAGTGACTATATTAAACTAAAAGAGTATGCACAAACATCCTGTTTTGAAATAGATAATAACAAAAAGTTGAGACAAAATGCAATCCATATTTATAAGAAGTATGGAATTAAAGTTTATAGTTAGTAAAATATGACTTTTAAATATAAAAATAAGTTTAAATTTATGTTTATGTTACTATCATTAGATACCTCACATATTTCATCACACACTGATTTACATATTTATGTGAATAATCTGCTCTGCAGGTGATGAATTCTGTTGTTTGTTTTGTTTTCTTTTCCCAAAAGGATCCCCTTAATTAGGCTGTGTTTAGAGAGTTCATTATAATTTCATAAATTTTCTTTAATATTCTTTGTGTACGAGGTATAAAAGTAATTTTTGTTCTAGCTGCATTTTTGAAGCTACCCTTAGCAAAATGAAAAGTTTGCCGCTGCTTTGCTGCAACCGTGCTGCAAAGCAGCAGAAACCAAAATAGGCTGCAAGAAGAGTGTGCAGGAAGGCTGCGGCTAGTTGCACGCTTCCCGCTGCCTGGCAAAGGCTGCAGGAAACTGTGCAGCAAATCTGAATTGTGTGCTGGAAGGTTGCGGGAGGGTTGCGGCTAGCCGCAGTCCTATAGAGTATTTTAATACTGTGTGTAGGAAGGCTGCGGGAGGGTTGCTGCTAGCCGCAGCCTCATAGAGTTAACTGGATGCTGTGCGCAGGAAGGCTGCAGGAGGCTTGCGGCTAGCCGCAGTCTCATAGAGTTAACTGGATGCTGTGCGCAGGAAGGCTGCAGGAGGGTTGCGGCTAGCCGCAGTCTTTTACAGTTTTATTTGCTCTACTTTTTCCTGTCTTACCCTGCTGTGATTGGCTAAACTGATTTTGGAGGGAAAGGCAGCCATTTTTGCAAAATTAGTACAAGACAGTGCTTTGTTAGCTCTTCTAAAAATATGAAGATCTGTGCCAAATAGCTCAAGTAAGAGTAACATTCAACAGATCCAGCATGTTCAGAGGACTCATTGGATTAATTAGAACATACAATTAGTTGATGGGAGGAACAAAGAGAGGGTGTTATGTTACTACCACCAGTAAGTTTGAACTACATATTTGTACCCTAAGGGATGCCGCAGCAAGCATTGATAAAGGGCTGCCCAGCACTGATAAGATTGATTTTTCCTCAAGTAATTTTATACACAGAAAGTGTAGTATTAAATTTTATTTTGTGGAAAAGTAAAAACTAAGTTTAAGATTAATGGTGGGATTGAAAGATGTTTTCAAGCTGGAAGGCAGATATATCAAAGGCAGCATGAAAACAATTCTGTGGTTAACGTGTATATCATGAATTTATTGAACTCCAATGCATTTTGAGTTTTATTGATTTGAATATGAAACAGTAACTTTAAATAAGGTTTTGTTTTCATCTTCACACAAACTTTAAAATTCTCAGGCTAAGCTTCATTTAAAGTTGATTTGCTAAATTCTGTTTGACTTATGTCTATAGATGTCACCCTAAGTAAACGGGAAATTCCTAACAATATTGAAGTAACCCAATGTCACTTTGTGGTTCATGTTTCCAGTCCTTGGCCTGACAATATACTCACCCAGAACTTTTATTCAGCTATGTAGCTACACAACTTCATGCAGGATTCGTGTGACTGCATGTGTAGTGTGTACTCTGATTCATATTCATCATGTAATTTCTAACAAAGCTTGATTAAGTTTGGTTTATATTTAAAAGCCATTATGGATAAAGGTTTAATTGTATGTGCAAATTAAATGGAGTTTCATGAGAGCTTGTTCTGTTGAGTACCTGCATTTATATTTGGAGCAGAGACAGTCACTGACTAATGACATGGCATGTCTGCTTGTACACAATAACTGAGCCCATATGCTATTATACATATCATGGCTGCTATCTAATTGGCCCCTGCTGCGGGAAAGTGTGCGAGAAGGCTGCGGGAAAGTGTGCGAGAAGCTGCAGAAAGTGTGCAAGGCTGCAGGAAGTGTGCGAGAAGGCTGCGGGAAAGTGTGCAAGAAGGCTGCGGGAAAGTGTGCGAGAAGGCTGCAGGAAAGTGTGCGAGGCTGCGGGAAGTGTGCGAGAAGGCTGCGGGAAAGTGTGCGAGAAGGCTGCAGGAAAAGGGCTGCGGGAACATTGGTTGCAGCAAGCCTGCAGCAAGGTTGCCGCAAACTAATTTGCATGGCAAATTGTGACCTTGCTGCAAGGTTGCTGCAAAGCTGCGGGAAAGTGTGCGAGAAGCTGCAGAAAGTGTGCAAGGCTGCAGGAAGTGAGCGAGAAGGCTGCGGGAAAGTGTGCAAGAAGGCTGCGGGAAAGTGTGCGAGAAGGCTGCGGGAAAGTGTCTGAGAAGCTGCAGGAAGTGTGCAAGGCTGCAGGAAGTGTGCGAGAAGGCTGCGGGAAAGTGTGCGAGAAGGCTGCAGGAAAAGGGCTGCGGGAACATTGGTTGCAGCAAGCCTGCAGCAAGGTTGCCGCAAACTAATTTGCATGGCAAATTGTGACCTTGCTGCAAGGTTGCTGCAAAGCTGCAGCAAGTTTGCAGCAACAGTGCGCGGCAAGCTTGTTTTTTGCTAAGGGTACTTTTTTTAAGCAATTTACCATTGACTCAGGAATCAGAGTGACTCTGTGGGGTGAATTTTAAATTTTGCCCCTCTTGTAGCCTAGGTTTTAAATCCTCCCTTATGGCAGGGTTTTAACTGGACACAAACAGCTAGCACTTATAATATTTAACTATGCCCATACCCTTTCAAATCTAGATTATGCACAAACTAATATCTAAAGTAAAACAACAGGAAGAAACTGTTTGCACAGTCTTATTAAAATAACATAACACAGTGGTGCAGATCTTTGCATCATCTAGTTCGAAGTTCATAAATTTCTTGGACTTTCACTTACCTATATCGTATATTGCTAGGACCTGCAAATTTTTCCTAAATCTGATGATTAATTATATACCGGTAAAAAGAAGTAAAAGTGTCACTGCACTTTGAATCATTGCTGGACTTGATCACCTTTGGGTCAAATCATCTTGATAAGCAGTACATTGTCATTTTTCTTTTTATACTGATAACAAAATATTAATTTTACATTTCTTATCTACCAGGTAGCAATAAATATTGATTACCTGTCATTTCTAACAATTAAATGACAATGGAGCTCAGAATTCAAAAAAAAATATGAGAAACACTTAATACATCTGAAACCTACAAGGTCTAAATATTAAGGTTGATCCATACATTCCTACACCACCATGTTTCAATATCAAGCCCTCTACATTATATTAAATTTCCCAGGAACCTATTTGAATACATATGTTCTGACAAAGATAAAACACACTAAATATTTTTTAAATACTGGAGGAAAGGACATTTCTACAACTCTTTATGTGGTGACAATTAAGGTAATGTGAAAATCAGCAAATCATATGCTTCAGATAATTATCTTAGCAAATCAGCTTTTCTTTTTGATGTGATCTTTCATGAAAAATTAAGAAAATGTTCCTTAGTCCCTGCCTGACTTTCAAGAACTGGGGAAAGATGAAAGCAAAATTCAAATATCCTGCTGAGGTTTTCATAACCAATAAATAATACTTTGGAATTATGTAAAAATCAAGGTATTTTTGGGTTGTGAGGCTTGCACTCCTGCTACTTAAGATATCTGTTAATTATTTTACAAGCCACACAAGAATCAGACCACAGATGCAGTACCTTTCCAAAGGAAAAGACCTTCAGGTGATTGTTGAAGAAACCTGGTGGATTTGCTCTCTCTATTCCCCCGCCCCCCTTTCTCTCTCTCTCTCTCTCTCTCTGTCTGTATGAATACATAGTACACTCAGCATGACCTAACTTTATCATAAAAAAAAACAAACAGATCCCACTGAAATTGTCTCCAATCAGACAGCCTTGGATTCCATCTCCTACATGATGATTTATGACACAAACAATGATTAAGACATTTAAACTGTTTCAGCAATCTGACATATACATGGTTTGATAAACCTACTACCCATGTGACGTACACACTTTTTGTCAGTTTATAAAGTCACAACTTGATATATATTCCAACATTAGCATCACATTTTGTCTGAAACCAGTGAAAAATCATTGATTATGCCAAATAAAATGGGCCATGGAATTTTGGATTGTTCTTTAGTCACATGTGGGTAACATAAATTTCTAACTGACGGAGGTTTGCTGCATGCTGTAAGTGCAATAATCACAGGTCACATGACCTTGGTTCATGAGGACCCACCGTGACATGACTGTATTGTCTAGTCAACTGGAACAAATGAAGAAAAAATAACACACTTTTATATGAGTCATGCCCAAATAATTCAAGTCATCTCCAAAATATGTCCAGTTCTGCATATACTTTTTGAACTAATCCGATATGAAATAGTAAAAAATTATATAAGCTATATGAATTATCCTTCAGTTTTAATATGGTTAAAACCACATAAATGGATGTTTTGATTTTCTAATGCTAATGAACATGACCATGTGATAAAAATGACTTGAGTTAAAGACTCCTAGATTTTTTCCCACGGATAATTTTAGAATTTTAACCAAGATATATCCTCACACAAAAAAAACACACCTACAGTTTGTTTCATCCCCTCATGTCCACCTATTTTTTGCATTAAAACTTTTTAATAAGTTACATTTAAGGGAAACAATTATAGTGGAGAGTAGGGGATTAAAGGACCTAATTTTCAACAAGGTAAATAAATACCTAACTATTGCTTTATTTAAGAAACAGAATTATTTGAAAATATGAGAAATCAGTCTACATTTTACAACATATCAGTCCCACTTATGGTGGTCAAGGTCATTGGTCACATGCAAAAACAACCTCAATTCACAGCTGCTGATTGGATGATGTCATGTAAAAATGAACCAGCCTAAACAAAGATAGCTACTCATGCAGGGACATATCATATCTGCCAGATCATTGTGATGAGACTAAAAAGTTGTAAAACCTAAACTGGAGATGTATTGTAAAATTTTAAATAGTCATATTAGGTTGTCACTTCCATGTATAGTTTTCTAGGGTTTAATTGAAAAATTTAAACTTTTATGAAAATTATCTACAAAAAAAACCAGGTGGACAGCAGGTGGTGAAACAGACTATAGTAATAATTAACCCTGTACAAAACATTTCTGTGAATGAAGAAATCCTAGCTACTATAACATGAGGATTTGGGCATGGTCTTAAAAAAACATTATTCCACAACTAATTAAACTTTGCCAATATATACAGTCTCCTTGCCACAAACTCTCACCATAGATTCTCACCTGGATGCTATACTATGTCTTGTATACTCATTATAATATAAATTATTTAATATGCCAGAAATCTTACCATTCTGACTAGGATCAAAGAAAACAATGAAGGAGTGGTATTAAATTTCTATATATTATTGGCAGGTTATATAAAATAAATATAATCTATAGTACATATAATATAATGTTAAAGAGTTCAATCCCTTTGCCTTCTGATGTTGTAAATGGATGCTATGCCACTAAGACAGTAGTGAAAATGACTGTTCATTTGTGTAAGTAAATGCATGGGGCATCATATCTACTGTATTTGTGATAATTTCCCTTCCATGAATATAGCAAATTTAAAAAAAAAAGAAAGAAGAAAAATAACTACAATATGCTATATACCTAGCTCTCTTATAATGTAGGATTTTATGGCCTCTCAAACACCAAACCCGTCAATATATTGGTTAAGTTATTATAATTACAACATGTTAGAGTACGACATCACCCCACCTCAGGTTCCCTTTGAATTTTAATCTTTACCCAAATATGGGAGCATAAGTATTTATAATAAATAAAGTTATCCACTGCCAGAAAGACCATGCAATAATATATTGAAAGTCTATAATAAACATGTATTATATACATTTGCCATATAGTAATATACATAGTGAACTTAATTATATACTGATATTACTATATATAATTATAAACAACCATACATCATGCAGTACAGTCTTACATTTCTCTTGTATGCTACCAGTAGTATTACATGTATTATAAACCATTTTTTACATATGTCTTATTAACATCTGTCAATGCCCTGTGTTTATCTGAACAACTGCTTAATCATTATTATCAGAAAAATATGTCATTCTGTCACCACATGAGCAGCCATTTCTGCAGTTCACTGAATTTATCCATGACAATTCTTCTGTACCAGAGCTATTTCTGTGATTTACCTAGGCAGACATTAACAGGAATCCCTGATTATATAACTACATCAGCAGGTAGCCTTTAGTGGCACCAACCCTAATCATTACAGGCCACCATGTATAAAACCAAACGCCTACGTGTAATTTTTTCCCCGCTGTGAAAATATCCACTTGTAGAGTGTGTAATGCTGTCAAATAGCTTGATTGGGGTTGGAACATGCTAATTGGGTTAAGGCAAAGTGAATGGGTCTAGAGGTCATGGGTTCATACCTGGTGACATCATAATTAAGAGGTCACATGTTCACTGGTTGTGTTTCTTGAATTGGTGGTCAAACTAGAAAACTGAGTTAAGGTTTGGTGGGTGTGGCTAAATTCCTTACCAATTCCTATTATCTTATTTTATGATTTAAGTGGGGAAATCTTAAATCATTTTATTAGTCAACCATACATACATATACACATAACTTGTTTCTTATTAGCAGCACTGGTGTGAGGTCTTTGTTTGAGTACTTGACTTGGTAACACTGGTCATAAAGCATGGATATTAATCAATGTCTGGCAAGTTTAGCTCTACTGTCACTAATGACTTATCAGTATACATTTGTATTTACTACTGTCATAAGATTTAGGTGTCCAGTAGACAAAGCTGGCAATAATTTCAGTTTAACTACCATTAATCATCAACTCATAAATACCGTAACTGCTACATTAATCCACAACTGCAGTTAGCATAAGTACTCATCACTGTCCATTATACTGCTATAATCAAACTGAGGTGTTAACCAGTCACAGATACCCATAAATACAGGTTTTACATTGAGTGTATATTAATCACAGGATATAAAATCTCATTTTAATACCAAAACACAGGAAAAATGACTCATCACTACTACTACTTTAAAAGCCAAAATACAGGTGCCTCACTGACAAGGGTGGCCAAAAGTGTACATTTATTTTCGTCTAATATTGACTGGAAGATGCATTCTCAGATTACACATTCAATTACCTTACCAATAAAGCATTAAATTGCTACTGCAGTAAACAAAAAAGGGGTTGTCATATATACACATTTTTGGAATATTAAAACATAAATTTATATATAAATTCAAAAACACAAATAAAATAACTCATTATTATAAAAGCTTCTGGGATAATCTATATTATAACTAACAGTGGTACCATTTGACTTTTGTCATGCAACTCCTCTTTGTCCACACCTCAGAAATGCTCTGGCTTTCAAGGGGTGTGTCCTAAGGGGGTCATTTCCCATATGACTGAATCCTGAGAAGTTTGACATTATTTTTCCAGGGGCCTACAGCAGCAACATCAGTGAGAAAATATGTGAACTATACAAGAACCGGTTATATGTAATATGCTAGTTGCATTTAAATTGTGGGCCCCCACCTGGGGTGGGTGGTAGTATATATATGTACAAATTTAACTGCTCTTGATAGTAAACCCATCAATACGTTCATGGTTTAAAGTCAAACAACAAAGAGAATGACTCACCATCACAACTGGAACTGGGATAATTAAGGTGCAGGTGTCCACCCAAGGTGGGTACACATCCGTATAGGTTTTACTGCTTACTGTGTGTTAACATTAGTAAACATATTCTCACTTCAGCACCTTAACACAGAGACAGTGACTCATCACTGGATGTGTTTACTTCAAAATAACACCTTCCGCCTCATTTACGCATTCATCCATCATTGTTTAAGGTCAAGGTCATCGTGATCAGAGGAGCTTTAATGAGGTAATGGTGCTCGTTTATTTATCTACTGTTTATCTACTTTTGAAAGGAAGGTTTCACGTATCATTAACCTGCGAGGCGTTAGTGTTTAGTTTAGCAGGATCTGGCACTATATGTTGTTTTTATATCTTAGTTTTGGCTCAAATGATGTTACATGCAGACGTGTCTGTGGGAACGATTTGCTGTCTCATCAAGGTGATCCATATGATCCAAAAACTATCAGTAAGTATGTGACAATGTAACAATGTGTGTGTTTGCAGTACATGCCCTCTATAAAATTGGGGTAACAAAGGAGTGAGTACCAATGCCTGTGTGCATGTGTGCCATGTATATAAGTACACATCATAATACACACAAAAACACACTATATTCCATACAAATGTACATATTGAAACATTTAATTAGTGTCACTCCTTTCGGTATGTGAAATGGTGAAAATGAGATAAAAAAGAAGGCCTACACCTGTATATATACAAATTTTACTGAAGCCTGTCCACAGCTATTACATAGGCATCTTTTACATAGACAAACCATAAACAGACAAACTGACAAACTAACAGCACATACCACAGACACTGGTGAGAACATAGCCTCTATCTTATTTTTTAAGGATAGATCCTTGGCCTGTTGGTGGCACTGTCTGCTGAATGAGGATGAAGTTATCCATATGATTAGAATGATTTGTCTTATTATTATTATTCACTTAATGTTGTTGAAACAGGAAATGATGCCACTTCTCATGAAATATATAATGGATCAAAAAACTTGAGTTTATTCACCTCCCAATAACATATACAGGTCTCTCTATTACAGACACTCAGAGTGGTGATGTGATAATCAGATTTAGACATCAGTATCCACTCCTTAATTATAATACAGGCACCTCCATATCATAGTCACCTCTCTTATACAGACACCCAGAGCAGTGGTGTGATAATCAGATCCAGACATCATTTACCTCTCTAGTACAGGCACCTCCCTTTCATATCCACCTCTCTATTACAGACACTCAGAGTGGTGATGTGATAGTCAGATTTAGACATCAGTATCCACGCCTTAATTATAATACAGGCACCACCCTATCATAGTCACCTCTCTATTACAGACACTCAGAGTGGTGATGTGATAATCAGATTTAGACATCAGTATCCACTCCTTAATTATAATACAGGCACCACCCTATCATAGTCACCTCTCTATTACAGACACTCAGAGTGGTGATGTGATAATCAGATTTAGACATCAGTATCCACTCCTTAATTATAATACAGGCACCACCCTATCATAGTCACCTCTCTATTACAGACACTCAGAGTGGTGATGTGATAATCAGATTTAGACATCAGTATCCACTCCTTAATTATAATACAGGCACCACCCTATCATAGTCACCTCTCTAATACAGACACCCAAAGCAGTGGTGTGATAATCAGATCCAGACATCATTTACCTCTCTAGTACAGGCACCTCCCTTTCATATCCACCTCTCTATTACAGACACTCAGAGTGGTGATGTGATAGTCAGATTTAGACATCAGTATCCACGCCTTAATTATAATACAGGCACCACCCTATCATAGTCACCTCTCTATTACAGACACTCAGAGTGGTGATGTGATAATCAGATTTAGACATCAGTATCCACTCCTTAATTATAATACAGGCACCACCCTATCATAGTCACCTCTCTATTACAGACACTCAGAGTGGTGATGTGATAGTCAGATTTAGACATCAGTATCCACGCCTTAATTATAATACAGGCACCACCCTATCATAGTCACCTCTCTATTACAGACACTCAGAGTGGTGATGTGATAATCAGATTTAGACATCAGTATCCACGCCTTAATTATAATACAGGCACCACCCTATCATAGTCACCTCTCTATTACAGACACTCAGAGTGGTGATGTGATAATCAGATTTAGACATCAGTATCCACTCCTTAATTTTAATACAGGCACCACCCTATCATAGTCACCTCTCTATTACAGACACTCAGAGTGGTGATGTGATAATCAGATTTAGACATCAGTATCCACTCCTTAATTATAATACAGGCACCACCCTATCATAGTCACCTCTCTATTACAGACACTCAGAGTGGTGATGTGATAATCAGATTTAGACATCGGTATCCACTCCTTAATTATAATACAGGCACCTCCCTATCATAGTCACCTCTCTAATACAGACACCCAGAGCAGTGGTGTGATAATCAGATCCAGACATCATTTACCTCTCTAGTACAGGCACCTCCCTATCATATCCACCTCTCTATTACAGACACTCAGAGTGGTGATGTGATAGTCAGAATCAGACATCAGTGACCTCTCTGATACAGGCATCTCCCTATAATATACACCTTTATACTACAGACACTCAGGATGGCGATGTGATAATCAGATTCAGACATCAGTATCCACTCTAAGATAGGCACCTCTCTACCATAGTCACCTCTTTAATACAGACACTCAGAGTGCTGAATAGATCATAGGATTCAGACATCAGTAACCTCTCTAATACAGACACCTCTCTATTATATACACCTCTATATTACGGACACTCAAACAGTGATATGATAATCAGATTCAGACATAAGTCCCTCTCTTATACATAAAATCCCTGAAATATAAACCTCTCTATCACAGACACTCAGAGTGGTGATGCAATATTCAGATCCATGCATCAGTAACCTCTCTAATACAGACACCTCCCTTTCATATACACCTTTTTATAACAGACACAGAGTGGCGACATGATAATTAGATTCAGACATCAGTAACCTCTCTAAGACAGACCTTCCCTATAATATACACCTCTATTTAACAGACACTCAGAACAGTGATGTGATAATCAAATTAAGCCATCAGTAACCTGTCTTATACAGACACCTCCCTATTTTTGACAAAAACAGAATTCAAACCAGTGTCTGTAATTTGAAGATCCCACTTACTGCCAAACAAAAACAAAGAAATCAGGATTGTAAGATTTCCCTTCTGCATGGTTTGCCTGGAAACTCAGTAAACGTACAAGATATCAGACCACATGATAAATTGCCCTTTAGTACACTGACACTGATCTCTAATGGAGGTGATCTGTCTGTTTGATCTACATTAACTAGTCCTTGACAGTAATCAATAGTACAGTATTACACGTGGCTTATCAAAAGCACTGCGGCCACAAAAGTGACCGACAGACCATAAACACCTCAAGTGACACAGACGCCACTCCGCAAAGGTGATGAAGTGTTGATACATCACAAGGATCAGCCTCAGACATAAACGTCTGGCTCTCACCTCTCAATGATGCTATAAATATCCATTGTGTTGTTCACAGGTTCTTAATCCCACTTTTGAATCTGATCCAAACTTACACTGCTGATAATACACTTATAGCTTGACAAGTTGTCACATGTCAAATTTTTTTTACAGAATCAGCAGGAATGCTATTGTCAAAGAAATATCAGGAAGCATACTTATCTGTCAGTAAAACTGAATCACTGTATTACAGAATAAGAAGGCACCCCTTCATTAACCCTGCATGAAGCAAGAGTTATTGTTTTCATTAGATTCTGTGTGTGTGTGTGCGCATGTATGTATGTCTGGAAGATATCTGGAGACAGTATAACAGATGTTATTGACATTTATCATATAGGCTGGTATTGTGAAAGTGTTGAAGTTAAATTGTGGTGTAAATCCAAGAATAATTATCCCCAGAATGAGTGTTTTATGGGTTTTTATAGCACATGCATATGTTGATACTTTGATGTAGCATGTGACCATATGGCCATCTTTGGAGTGTGAGTCATGATGTCACACAGGAAAATGACGTCAGTCCACATACCGTTTCCGTGATAGGTGGCAGTAATTAACCAGCATGTAGCAAGGGGGTGGGAGATCCAAGGAATATATACCACAGGTTTAATTAACATCCCATGGCACCAACTTTGAACACTAGCTTCTATGCAGAGTTTGAGTCCCAATTTCGGACGCTTTTTTAATTCATATTAAACTCAACATGATTTTCAATGAAACAAGATATAAAGGAGAGAACATAAGTTTGTTGATTTTGATGAAACTCCAAATATATAAATGAATATTAATTTTAGTATTAAATTATAGTTGAGACCCTAACATAATGGTGTTGTTTCTCTCTCATCCAACCAGCATTATTTAGTCAGATTTCACAGCATGGAAGTTTTCAGGGCTCATCATATACAGCTAGTACATATAACCAAGATTCTAAAAATATAACAAAATTCTCCACATGCTATTTGGTGGAGAAACTAGGGTTAAATCTGAAAATTAAATAGACATTATTTTAG
This sequence comes from Sipunculus nudus, assembly GCA_026874595.1. Lineage (NCBI taxonomy): Eukaryota > Metazoa > Annelida > Sipuncula > Golfingiida > Sipunculidae > Sipunculus > Sipunculus nudus. The sequence continues at coordinate 75,583,599 of CM049317.1, read as the reverse complement.
CATGTTTTATTTACACACTACCAGCCATGGGCCACTGATGATATTAAGAAACCAGTATCTGCATGTGTTCGGGAAACCTGCCTACGTGTGGTTATGTTTAATTTTATGTGCATTTAAAGGGGCCCAATCACCTACAAAGCAAGTTGAAATAACATGATAAATAGCCTCTTCCCTTTAAAATAAATCAGTACCTGCCAAACTATTGCCCTGAAACTGTCTGCTTACTCTGGTAAACATGTTTGAAATACAGTGGACCGGGTGTGATCAAAGGTGTAAACATAAACACAGCGCATGCATCCCAGGGCTACAACATGTGTCATTCTGGAGATTTTCTGACTTCTTGGCCCATAAAATGAATTACATGTTCCTGCTGGCTGAAACATCACATGTTGCGGCTCAAAATCGGATCTTCGGTCACGCGGGATTGTGTTGGTAAACAAAGTCATGTGTACTGTGTTTATAATTATCAACATGCAGAGCCATAACAAGGTGCTTAACCGCCATATGTGTGGTACTGAGCCTGTCTGCTTGGATGTTTTTGCTGGTAAACTTATGTATAAAGCAAAACTGAACTGTTAGTGTGGAAAAGTAGGCAAAATATTGCTCCTGGTTATGTCCCTTTAAGAAAAGAAGTTTATACAAAATCACCCTTGTACTCTTGTTTTATTTTATTTTAAGGTTGAGATCATAAGAATATAAAATAAGAAAATGATGATGAATTATTTGTGTCCTAGCTTTAAAATCCATATGAATTTCTGGTGTTGTATGCACAACTTATACAGTTACATACAATTTATAAAATACAAGACTGAATCCCTGAAGTTTAAGTCATATTTTCACAAATGTTTCCACTCTCTACTTCCCTTGTAATATTTGTTTCTGATACTGCAAACTTCTAATAAAAGCATCCATATATCTTAAATATATCCAACCAAATCCATGCAGCACTTGTTAACCAGAGAACTTTAAGGTAACCCCACCTAATGAACCTTTCACAAGCCAAGTGGTTCAAACATGGTTTGAGCGATGCGAGTTTATCACATGAAATCCTGAAAACTCCCCTTGACTACATTTTTCAACAGTTTAATTCATCTGGTCAGAATTTATTTTAATTGCTGTGTAAAAAAAAAGACAACTGTTTTGAAACCATTTTTAATTTTTCAAAGTATATCTAAGATGAACCGAATTTCCTGCACTCTGCTACAGTATTTTCAGACGTGACAGGTAGATAACATATTCTACCTTATTTGATTGTGAATACCTGTTTCACCAATTGTACAAGCAACATCACGATTGTTGGATTATTTTTTTAATCTGTAGAATGTACTTGGATCCATTTTGTGAGGTGGTTTTACTTTCTACAGAAAGAAATCTTGTGAATTCTGCGTATTTCTTTAACACAACATCCTCATGTTACATTTATCATGCTGACATACATGAGTCATACCTTTTCAATGACAACTATAGGCTTTACAAAGCTAACATAAGTTTACCTGATACGTGTACATTACCTGTAGGTGTATATATATATATAATCTTATTTTATGGTTTACTGCAATGAACAACTGCTAGAGTGCTTTATGATATTACACCAGATCTTTATATTAATACAAACAGAGGAATCAAATTCTGTCAGACACGATGTCTTACCTAATGAGTGCAGTAGTAGTAAAAATGTCTGACAAATTTTTTTTTCTCCATTTTTTATATTATATTTATATTATTTTAATTAATTATGATTTATATTATATATATATATATTTCCTCACACATCACAGGTATTGAGGCAAAGACAGTGCAACTATACAGAAAAAACATACTCATAAAACATGAGCCAATCAGGACGAATGATTGTTTAACTGGTCCTGAAACTTTTTTTATTTTCACAAAAACCAATGAACAGTACTGTTACTCTAATTTTCCATCTTAAGTATATCTAAAGTGAAATAAAATAATAAAGTGAGGATAACCTGTGTTTGTGTCTGAAATCATCCTGCAGTCAAATGATATATACCAGTAGGGACATGCCCTTAACAAAACAATCTGTGTCAAATACAGTAATCATAAAAATTATCATTAATGTCAACATCTGGTAATAGGCCTTGTAACCCAGCAAAATATAGTGAACACCTTTAATTTCTCTAGTGAATTCAGTCATACCTCCTATAGCAGTAAATTAGAGTGAAAATTATTTTCACAGACAACTTAATGTAAACATTTAGCATTTAACTGGACCATTCAGTGCACTCGCCTGGTCAGTGAACCCATCACTCAACATACCATAACATAGTTTAAGAGACAAGCTATGACTATAGCCATAACAGCACTTTTTTCAAGAATGTTGTTCATAGCTTTGTCAGATCAATCTATTGTAAGACAGTTTTTTTTATATGAAGCCAAGTCTAAAATAAATAAGCTCGACTACTGCAGCACTGTTATTCTATTTCTCAAAAGCAAAACCTCTGTTAAGAAAACTTGAAGTGACATATGAATTCTGATATTTCAGAGATAAAATCCTCTTTATTTGTAGCAGGGCCTGGTGACCAAATTTTCAGTTTCAAATGACAGTTAACTTAGATCTAAAACATGGAAAATTACATGTTTCTAGCTCGATTGGTTATAAAACATGCCCTGCACAAGAGCATTTGATGATATGGCCGAATGACTGGTCAGATCGCTGGGTATCCTGACCGCCTTACACCCATTGAAAGAGTTAATCTGTCAAAATTAAACATGTTGAGGAAATCATTTTAATGCTTAAAAAACAGACAGCAGTAAGAAAGAACACACTTTTGCAAACATCAGGTTTAATCCAGATATCCATCCAAACTCAAACAACTGTTCATTCCTTGTCTCGACATCCATTTGATTTATAGAACCCCTCACTTAGAACTGCCATTTCATACTGCTACAACAAGAGTCAGGTTAAAGTCCAGCTGATCGGAGTTTACTTGCATTTTCCACCATAATTTCATATATAGTTAAAGTGACGGAGATTTCTATGACCTGGTCATATTTGAGAAACTGTCTGTCTCAGATTACTGATTATTAATTAACGATCTGATTAACAATTTGATGATCTGACACAAATTCATGTTACTTTTACTTTAAAATATATATTGTTTGCATCAGGAGATTCTACTCAAGTAAATGGTAAATAAACTGATAATAACACTATCCTAATTTCCGAACTGAATCATTATACAAGTTTTAGTTTCTAACACTGCTTCAGGCAGGCAGAAAAAACTAAACTAGATGATAAATGAGGTAGTGCTGATCTGGAACCCTGACAACATAAAATTATGCAATTAACACTAAGTGCACGATATGAACTTTTCATCACAGAAAGTTGGTATCTCAGGTGGCACCACTAGCAAGTTCAAAATTCTGTGTAGAAATTCAAAAGGCCGCACCTGCCCTATCTATGAAGAGAAACTGTAAACCATAAATCAGTCAAGAAATTAAGGAGGAGAAGCATTTTTTGTGATTTTGAAAAGTTTGCATAAATTTGCATAAACAGGAATTTTCAGAGGGGACATCTGGCCCTATCTGATTCAAGTAAGTGAATAAAAATTTGTCAAGAAATTATGGATAGAAGGATATTTTGTGATTCAGAAAAGTCTGCTTAAATTTGCATATCTTATCAGATAAACAAACAATAGAATCAGTGAAGAAATTATGGAAAAGAAGCATATTTTGTGATTTTGTTTGCTAACATTTGTATAATTAATTACTTTCAAGATTCACTGTGGAAATTTCAAAACCAAAGCCTAGCCACATCAGAAATATAAACAAAATCAAAATCAGTTCAGATCGATGTAACAAAGTCAAAGCAGTTTGAAAACTGTCAACAGACAGTCGATGGATTGAAACAGATGGATGCCTCATGCCACATCACAATGGCATATAAGGCTGATCTGGTGTATGGCCTGATGATCTTAAACTTTGCTTCTGGAATTATTAACTGATGCTCAGTCACCAGCATGTTATTTATTAAATACATTATTTGATATACTCCAACACATTAATATACTCCACGATCTAACAAACTCTTCCTAGGCCCTTCATCTGCCCATCCAAAAGTTGAGATAAACAGACAGACAGACTAAAGTCATTCAGGCAAGAGTAAAAAAAATAAATAATAAATTAAATAATATATACATATATATATATATATATATAAATATATTATTTTATATATATATCCTGGTCTTGCTTGGTTGAGGAAGGCAATAAATACTATATATATATATATATATATATATATATATGTGTGTGTGTGTGTGTGTGTGTGTGTGTGTGTGTGTGTGTGTGTGTATTCTACAACATTTTCTTAAACGGAAGACGGCATATACTAATAAACAATATATATATATATATATATATATATATATATATATATATATATATATATATATATACTTATTATTCATAACCATACAAGGAACATCAAATGTTATACTTTGGCCTCACCATTAGTTATACAGCACTTGGTGGTTTAGGTTGTGGCTGACAGGAGAACTCATTAGGAGACTTTGTTTTATCTCAGTGTTACACGTGTTACAGAACTTTGTCATTCATCATTACAAAGAACAGCATCCTGTCCTTGGCGTTACATACGGGAGGTGGTGTAATCAAACATCATCTACTGTCTCCCTTCTTGGGACTCTGCCATGCTATTAATAGAACTCTCATGGCCTTCGGATGTAACACAATGAAACTTCATTAATCACTAGTGTGTCATGTTTGTGCACCACCTATTTATAAATAATATTCACTAATATACAGACAAATATTAATACTTTAAAAAAACTGATAAGGTCTGATTTTACCAATTTTTTTATTACAAACTTTTTGTGGAGGAGACAAGGGAGTAAAGATGGGTAAAATAAGATTAAACTGTCAAACAATTCAGTTATTTTATAGGATTTCTCCAACGAATAAATCACAACAACCATTTTTTTTTACATACCAAAATGTTTGAAAGATCTGTCCTAACTTAGAATGAATATGATTAATATGCAGAAAATGGTTATATTGCCAGTAGATGGGTATCAAAATAATATGAGGGGGAAAGAATTTCTGTCCTCTTTTGCATTAAAATACAGGGGGTACTTTGGTTTATAGGAACTGTTGCCATTTAAAAGGAATTTATCTGGACCCCTTAAACATTTAGAGGGCAGGACATGGTCAATTCAGTGATTTTTTAATCAGATTTTTTCTTGTTGGAGGAAATTCCACCATTTTTTTATGCTGCAATGTCTAAATCTATACCTAAGTATGTACATCTGCTGAGTTCCATTTAATTTGATTTTGGGCTGTGTGATAGTGGGGCAGCACTCACTTCCTGTCTCTTTATTTTATACCGTGTTTCCCAGGCCCAGTGCTTACTGCACCTGCAGGTCTTGGGTGTGTCATTATCCCCATAACTGAAATGGAACACCACAAAACCCCCAATATTCTAGTGCATTCATTTGTGAGTGATATACTGCTGTGGGGCACAGCCTTCCCTTTAAGCCTGCAGAGCCTTTGACCTGGGTTGGGGCCAGCAATGAAAAATCACATCACTCCCCGGCTCATATTTGAACTCTATGACCTCTCAGCTTTTAGAAGCTGGTTGGTTTCAGTGGTTTCTGCATGTACAAATATACCAGGTATAATCGTATTACACCCAAAGTGAGAGGTGACATTTTGACCTGGTCACAGAGGTTAACTACAACAAGGGTGTTATACCCGGTTACAATCAGGAAAATCAAGATATTGTTGTTCACAGGTCAAGACTCCATATAATTTAATTCAATTCAAACCATCGGAATCAAGATTACATGGTTCAATAAACACTAAGAAATGTTGTATGCCCATATATAACTCACATTGATACAGTGAGTCAACAATTATTTCTATAAACTATTATTATACAATATACCAATAATCAGTAATTTTACTGGAACTTATTACTGAACATAAACTTTTCGAGTGAAGTTTCTGACTACCTACATCACATTAAAACCTATGTAAATTAATTCCTTCTACAGGTATTGTGAATATGATTTTCACCTGCAAATGATGTCATATTAATAAGAACCTGGCAAAGATGATAATGTTATGAACTCTCGAGCTGTGACATACCTCTGCCCTATGGCACCTGGATGGAAAGTCACTTATCGACTTAGCATCCTGTATAGGCCTTTGATGAAGAAGCTGACGTCTCTCCTCAGGTAATTCATTCACTGAAGGAGATCAGCTAGTACTTATGGTGTTTAGGGCAAGCTATTAAGTTTAGCTTACTTGGTATTTAATGAGAGGGTTTAGCTGAAGGACTAGCAGTATCGCATGTTTCAGCTTAAATTATATTTATTCTCAATTCAGACAAACCTTTTGGCTAATTTGGTGATTAAAAACTAAGTTTCTGTGTTGTTCTATCTATCTGTGAAATCCTATACAATAACCTTGTAGTTTTAATTCACCAAAGTCTGAATCACGTACATGATCACACATACATCCTTAGTATTAACTGTAATGGCCAGCTCCTAACTATATATAGATAATACTGTGCAATTTCAAGCTGCATTAATTGTAGAATTTATCAAATGATCAGGTACATCCCAAAAATCTATAAACCCATGCAGTAGGTTTAGTCCGCTGAGTTGAAATGAACAAGCCATCAATCATCAATATATACCCCTCCCCCTGGTCCTGTCATGGTTGTTTCCCATGGCAGTGAGGTCAGACAGGTTACCCTATCCACAATCACCTGACAAAAGGGGTCTCTGATACCCGAGTTGACTTCCAAAGACATCCGCCTGCATTAAAACGCTACTCCTGAGCCTGATGACAGCAATTTGTCTCGTATTTTCGGAGACTGACCTTTAACAATAAAGCCCTGGCACTAGGTTCAGTGGTATCAATAGTATATAGAGACAAAATCACTGGAGCGTGACTGACTACTAACTGCTAACAGAGGTAGCCAACAGCCAAATAATAATACTGCATGCCTCATTATTCCCACTGAATAAAAATCTACTTGCATTACACTCGTGTTTACAGATTTCCCAAGAAAGCTGCTGCAAGGTCGCTACCATACGGTATGGAAATAAAAACAATATTGGCCACAACTAGTGGACGAGTTTCCACAATGGTTATTTCTCGCAGACAGGAACATGGTAATTTGGCAGGGAGAGCTAGTACAGCCAACATCCAGACCACTTAATCTGAACACGCCTCTGTATATGACCCGGTACTGGCTGCCTGACGATCTGCTTTTTATTTAAGTTTCCCCAGACATTTATAACACAAGCCATCTAAAGGTAATAACCATCTGAAATGGTAAAATGGTGAATATGTTAAAGAATTACATCATTATGACTTTATATGCTGAACCTGTTATATATACTGCAGGGACTGAATTACTATCATACAGTATTTAAGGGTAGATCTGCTACCTGATCAAGAACTAAGCCCACCTAGTCTGTGAATTAGGTGAGTGGGAGAGCAATGGCAGGAGAGGGGAGAGCTAGACAGGCAGGCAGTGAGAAAAAGAGACCGAGAAAGAGACAGAGAGCTAAACAGAGAGTGAGAAAAAAAAGAGAGAGAGAGAGCAAGAGAGATAAAGATAAACAGAGAGAGAGAAAAAGAGAGAGTGAGTGAGACAGACAGAAAGAGAGAGAGAAACTTATATATATATATGTGTGTGTGTGTGTGGGTCACAACTAAATTATGATGTTTTCTCATCAAAATGCACAAAGGTAAGCCTCAGGTAGATTTTAAAAAAAATATTTTTTCTTATTATTATGTTAACTCCTAGATATACAAGTAACTCATCATGAAACAGCCCCAAAAAATGCCCAAGAATCAGTTATTTCTAGGTCATACCAGTAATTTAAAAAATATTTTCCACACCATGGGCAGAGAAAGTCTGCCTTTTCAAACAATCCACCTGACCTCTCCACTCATACAAAAATTCTTAAAAAATTAAATATCCTTGGTATTTGCTAACAGTGTATCTTATGTTACTTCATATGCAGGGATGGACAGATTTATATTCAAAGAGAGACATGATACTAAACATGAAAAGATGTAAATGACTCGTGGGTCTGTGAACATGAGGGCAGCCAGAGGATAAATTCACTGATGTTACAGCTTGAATGGTCAGAATACTGTATTAAAAAGTTAAGGTCCCAGCTTGGACTACATTTATTAAATGTCCAAGTTGATGTTACAGTTCACACTATATTTTATATGAGAAAACACCCAAAGACTGAATGATTCCTCACAATTAAGAATCACCAGATCTGGAATATTTCCAGGGCCTTGATCAAACTTTGGTATGTGATTCAAAAGGGCAAGAAAAGTATCAATTAAAGCTGAGAGAAATTAGTCTGTTACTGACTTGATGACTGCATCCCAGGTCAGTTCTGTATGCCAGAAGAAGGGTGGCTCCTTGTAGGTGAGAGCCTGTGTATGCAGGTAGGTAAACCTTCATCCCATTCAGAAATTATCATTTAAGGTATCATGTAAAACTAATCACTGGTCTCGACCCAAGCTGGGGAGAACAAATTACCAAACCCAGGAATGGTTAACAAATCACCCTACCCTGGAATGGTAAACAAATTACCTCATCCTGGAACAGTAAACAAATTACCCCTACCTGAAACAGTAAACAAATTACCCCAATCTGAAATGGTAAACAAATTACCCTACCCTGGAATGGTAAACAAATTACCCTACCCTGGAATGGTAAACAAATCACCCTACCCTTGAATGGTAAACAAATTACCCTTTCCTGGAACAGTAAATAAATTACCCTACCCTGGAATGGTAAACAAATTATCCTACCCTGGAATGGTAAACAAATCACCCTAACGAGGAACAGTAAACGAATGACCCTACTCTGGAATTGGAAACATTTATCCTACCCTGGAATGGTAAACAAAGAACCCTATCCTGGAACAGTAAACAAATTACTCCAACCTTGAACTGTAAAAAAATAACCCTACTCTGGAATGGTAAATAAATTACTCTACCCTGGAATGGTTAACTATTACCTTACTATGGATAAGTGAACATATTACCCTACCCTGGAATGGCAAACAAATCACTCTACCCTAGAATGGTAACTAAAGAACCTTACTCTGGAATGGTGAACATATTTGTTCCTGGGATGATAACCTAAACCTACAAAAAGGTAATGAAAATCCATCCATAGTTTGTTGAATCAAGCTGGTAACAGATAAAAAAGCTGGCAAAAACATAGTACATTCTTGTGGGGCAGATACAATAAAACTGAGATCATTCACACTGCATTTTATATAACAATGTTGAGGTCACAGTTCACACTGATTGACAAATGATGTAGTGGAGGTCACAGTTCAGTCTACATGGCTGAGGCCATAATTCACAATGGATGAAAAAAAAAAATGTTGAGGCCATAGTCCACACTGCCTGCTAAAATACAAAACTAAGGTTGATCAATTCACTTTGTATATTTTATGACAAAGTTGATTTGACACAGAAGACAAAGTTCAGGACACACTTCGGAAATTAAGATCATGCAGATTGTGCAATGAATGTGAATTACAAACTCACACAGAGTGTGTAGATTATGTCATAGAGCGTGCATTAATTGTGACTAGCCTCGTGTTACAAACAAAATGTCTTTTTTTTTTCAAAATAAAAAAAAAGACGTTGAAAAAAGGTGACAATGTCAGACTCATGCAAGAACAGCGACAAGTACAAGGAAGGTCATCACTTGGTATTCAATACCTGGCACATGTATCCCAGGACTAGTGCACATGTACTTTTGTGCTAGTTACAGGATAAACAAGTTGTCTGAGAATATGGGCATTTGTATCTTGTTTGTGTTGAGCAGTGGGGCCATCTGGTGTAAAATCAATGTACTACATTTAAGTTTGGTTTTGCTTGCATCCGGACAGACCTCGAGCCTGAATTTCACTTAGGCACCTTGGCATCTTCCATGTGTGATAATACAGCAGAACCTGTCGTCAGGGGACACCTGTGGGAAATCGCCAGTGTCCCTACATTGCAGGTGTCCCTTCATGAGAGGCAGGGACAGATGCTGGCGGGGTAGAGATTACTATATTTGGAAATTCATTCAATAATTAAAAAAAAAAATCACATACCTGTAAGTATATAAAATAATTTTTTTATATCAATAATATATGAAACAAATATTTATATGGACATCCAACACAAGAAAGCAGATCCCTTGCATTCATGATTAAAAGTCTTTAAAGTGCTGGTTTATTTATGAATACCAAATTAAATAAATGGTGGATCATGAGTATAATTTAATAGAAATAGTATTTACTATTAAAACTTTAATACAAATTTTTACTCAATAAAATATGATATTTATAATATTTCTTAATTAAATTGTTTCTCAATAAATAAATAAATATGAATAAAAGTCATCCCGCAAACTTCTGGTTTAGACATGGTAGGAGAATATCTGGAATAAAAGATAAGGGTGTCATTAAGATATTCCATTTATATCATTTTTTGGGAACAATTACAGTTATGCAATGTTCTTTTCACAGCACTGAATAGTAAATTTATGTCTGTCAAAAGAGTTAGTCTCTGAATGTCTCTTGTGTATAGTCCATGGGAAATCATTAAAATCCAGTTGCCTCAATTCAATAATGGAACCAAATCAATTTTACACATCAGAACTTTATCCCAGCATTGAAATTATGGCCGGATACCTCAAATTTAGCAATGAATTTGTCAGATTAAAATTGCCCTAACTAGGCTGCACATCAGGCAGACTTTCAATATGGCGGAAACGCTGGGGTGATCGGGAGCGTTTGGCAGCTGTCGCCGGCCGTTGCTACTCGCAATCAAAATTGAACTATGTACAGTGATTTTGTTTGCTCAAATTGATTCTAATACATCAACTTCAAACTCAATATTAGGACGGAAATAATTTTCAACATGAGAATTTCATCCTGACATTGAGATTATAACTGGATGTCTCAAATCCAGCAATGACTTTGTTAGATTAACAATGCCATGACCGGGCATCAAATGAGGTGGATATTCAATATAATGGATACACCGGGGTATTCGGGAGCTTTCTGGGGTGTTCGGCCGCTGTCTCCTGCAGGTGCGCTCGCGATCATATTTGGATTATTGTACAGGTCAAATTGTTCCAGTTAATCTTCATTATGACATCTTTTACAACTGTTAGAATTATAATTATTATATGCTATCTTAATTATTTTTGCAGCATCAAAATAGTGATCAAAGTTTCCTGCCACAAACCACTTGTCCGCCAAGTTTAGATGACAGAAAAAGACTCAGGTCAACCAATGTTAATGCTCATTCGTCGAGTCAGTCATGTGATACAGAAATCCTGCGATTTACATGAGATCTATGAATGAATCTAAAAACATGCCGTTCATGCAGTGCACAAAGTGTTCTGCAGAGCTGATCAGCTGGTACATCATGCAGCGTAAAATGTGGCCACTGATACTAGTAGTATTATCTCAGACTCAGGTGTCCGTTCATGACAGGAGTTTGGGCCAAACATGACTGTCCTTGTCCGCGTTTAGCAGGTATCCGCTCATGACAGATCAATTTTAATGGGACATGGGTCGGGACAATGGCTAAGTGTCCATACATTGAAGGTGTCTGCTCATCCCCGTGTTCCCTAACGGCGGGACTTGCTGTACTGTAATACTGCCTGTGTCTGTGTGTGATAATACTGTATACTCCCTGTATCTGTGTGTCATAATACTGTGATATTCCATGTATCTGTGTAGGATAAAACTATAATACTCCCTGTATCTGTGTGAGATAATACTGTGATACTCCCTGTTTCTGTGTGTGATAATACTGTAATACCCTCTGTATCTATGTATGATAATACTATAAGACTCCCTGTATCAGTGTGTGATAATACTGTAATACTGTTTCTGTGTTATAATACTGTAATACTCCCTGTATCTGTGTGTGATAATACTGTAATACTCCTTGTACTTGTGTGTGATAATACTCCCTGTATCTTTGATAATACACCAGTACCTGCTGTGAGCAGAGCCTACCATGAGTGTTTGATAAAACTGCAAAACTCCCTGTATCTTTGATAATACTATAATACTCCTTGTATTTGAGTGATATTACTGCAATTCATCCTTTATCTCTGCAGATATTGGTATCATACCCCTCTAAAGGATTTGTGTCCAAGCTGATCATGAAGTTATAACAGGTGACCCATGGGTCATGCTGCTCAGCTTGCAAACTCTGTGACCTGTAACATTTTGACAAATATAAAATGAGAAAACAGATATGAGAAAAAGTGATCAGAAAGGAGCAGCACAGATTAAGAAGGTATCAAAATTAGCACAATGATATTTACCACAGATTTTGATACTGACAGAAAAGACATTCACAATGAAGCAAAATCTATGAGATGTCTGATCAAATTTACACTGGATGAATAAACAGCCAGACAAAGGGGCAAATGGACAAAAAGCCTTTCCTATAGCTCAACATGGCTAAAGGTCAGCTTTGCCGAAAAGCTTTAGTATTTTCTTACTGTGGTCAAGCATATAAGCATATGAAAGTTAACAATACCCTGATAAAAGTAAAAGAGCCAATAAAATCACCCAAGCTGCTCATTTTAAAAGTGTTAACCAGGCTAAATGAATTATTGAGACTGATGTGAGAGACCCCTGGTGTCACTGACCTGTACTACCTCTCTCTCGGAGGTATACTGACGGTCATCAGATCATCGGCTGCTGTTACCCTGTCACTCCCAAAAGCCTGGACTGCTTGTTGTAATAACAAGTCTACTGTAACTTCTCCCTCCTGAAAACAAGAAATATCTTCATAACAAGGGACCCATGGGTCACGGCGCTCAGCTGATCGTGATTGGACTATAAATGTTTCTCCACTGTGATACTATATCGAGTCGATAAAGCTTATGAATATCATGGACATGTTGGGCTATTATAAAGGAATGTAATGTAATATGTGAGTAAATGATAAATGAAATTACCTGACTGATGGATTAATAGAGTCAAATATAGTGGTTTATTTTTTATTTATTTAGAAGGGGTTGAAAACTGTGATATATTTGAGCAAATATGAATGCAATGACAGCAGTAATAAGCAGTAGTAGAATGATGATAAGGCTATTTGTTGAAGGATCTAAAGTGTATGGTAGTCTGCAAGCTTTCAATGTGACAGATATGATGTTATGATTAACTATGCTGATGAAGTGATTTATGAATTTGTGACTGTATGACACAATATCTCTTTAGTCTTGACAAGGTACATTATTGTGATGCCCACTATGTCTACATATTACACAATATTGACATAATTTCTGGCATGTACATAGGTACCTATGGACGAATAGTTATACAAAATATTAAAGTATGAATATATCTGATTCATCTTGTTCTTGCTTACTGAGGCTGACTTTGGGATGGGGTTCGGAGAAGGGAAAAGTGAGGGCAGCACGAAGGTGGATGTAGAAATATTCTATTGTAATGTTTTTCATTTATATAAGAATATGAAAAGCTAAGAGGAAAGGGGCCCTCCTACTTGATTATAGTAAAGTTCTAAATATATGATTGCAAACTAATACTCTGACAAGACTGTCATGAAGAAAAACAGTAAAAGTTTTGAGATACTGTGATGCATATGAAAATTTACAGATGGACAGGCAAGTGGACAGAATGGACTAATACCTTTATTTCACTTTCAAGGGAATAATGCATTTAAGTTTATATATAATCCTATTTTTTTTAAGGCTTACCCACTTTTTCCATTAAGAAGTTTTTATCTGAATCATTTTTTTATTTACAGGTTTTATAAATTTTTAATAAAAAAAACCTGAAAACATAAGTTAAAATATTAGAATTGTTGCAAAAGTTGCAATCATTATATATACAGAGTAAAAAACTGAAACTATAAGTTAAAATATTAGAATTGTTGCAAAAGTTGCAATCATCATATATCCAGAGTGTAGCTCATATTGGGTCATATTATGCATACACATATATTTTATTATTTTTAAATCATAAATGTTTAAACTGAATTTAAAAGAAAATAATGCACAACATGGCATCTAGAAGAATTTTCCTTGAATCACTATTAAAAAGTTTTGCACATTGGAGTTTTCAGTACATGCTTAATTTTATTCACCAAAATAAAATAAAAGATTCAGTAAATTTGATAAAACAATTTGATAAACATCTTTTCAAATAAAGTATACACACTGTTGGTTGAATGAGGGACAAACAATATCATTGTGCTAATTACTATCCCAGTTTTAATGTATTACTGGAATTAATAGTCAATTTCACACCTGGTGAAGTTTTTACTCCTTTGAAGTAAGGAATAACTTATCTCATGAACATCCACACTTTCATAGCAATACACCACTTTGTGGACAATTAAATGTACACTTTAATCATTGTAACCCTGGTGGTACAATACAAAATCTAAAATGTAGCATAGCCTAGAATAAGAATGAATCAAATACAGAAAATAATAACATTCATCTAGTTTATGCACCATCTGGGGGGGGGGGGAGTGCAGGGCAGAGGGGAAGCCTGCTGGTAGTGGCCAAGCTGACCCAAGGCAAGCTGCCTGGGGTGGGTTACATAATACAAGTGAAGGCTGTACTACTAGGTTGGCTAGATGTAAACAACACTTGACATGGTGTAATGCTGTGAAAATTAAATCAACAGTGCCAAAGTTGGACAAAATTTAAGGTATTGATTTTTTATTTATGCTAATAACTTGAAAAATTTGCAAAATTCAGATCTAATTTTGGGTAAACAATTGAATCTTGATTAAATAAAGTTATATTCCTGGGGACATCTAAAATTATGCCAACAGCCTGGGGAGCATAGAGATGTGCACTGAATGACCTACAGTCATCTAAGTGGACTGCTTGACAATGTAAGGGAATACAACAAGAGCCTCCAAAAAAATTCAATAACTAGCCTAATTTTGCAGCTTTTATTTTCAAATTTCAGATTTTAACAGATTGAATCCTTATGTATACATGCTGTGAAAATTAAATCCACAGTACTTACAGGAAAAAAACGTGCCGTGGCCAAAGTTGGGCAAAATTTAAGGTACCAATTTTATATTTTTGCCAATATTTAAAAAAATTTAACAGATTTTGATCTAATTTTTAATATACAATTAAATTTTGATTAATTAAAGTTGTATTACTGAAAAAAAGTCCCTACCTTTAACACTTTTGGTCTTAAGTGACCAAATATCTTCTTGATTTTTTTACAAAGTCCATTATGTTTGGGCCCATAACTTTTTTAATTTATATAATACTGACTTAATATCTGGCATGTACATAGAAACTATATAGAGGAATATTTATGGTAAATATGAAGAAAACCAGATGAGTGGTTTTGATATTAGGCAGTCCTGAAGAGTGAAAATAGATTTCTAATAAAAATTGAGGTTTTTCCTTAATATCTCAAAGGAACGAAGTCCTATTGACCCAATTTTTTGGCATAGTAGGAGATTTTGGGGACATCTAACTGTATGCAGAATTTCAGATTCGTAGGTCCAACGGTGTCGAAACGTGCCAGTCTTACAGACGGACAGACGGACGGACAGAAGGACAGACGGACGGACGGACGACAGACAATGGACCACGACTATAGCTCAGATGACTTATAGTCAGCTGAGCTAAAAAAAATCAATAAAACAATCACACTGTATTACTTGATACAAATTTAAAGGAAACAATCTCCTTAATGACACCTTTCACAACTGACACATCTCTAATGTGGACACATTTCTAATATGGACACATCTCTATTATGGACACATCTACAATAAGGGTACATCTCTATCATGGACATATCTCTAATACAGACACATCTCTATTATGGACACATTTCTATCATGGACATATCTCTAATATGGGTACATATCTATTACGGACACAACTCTATCATGGACACATTTCTATTTTGGACACATATATAATATGAATACATCTCTACCACAGAAACATTTACACCATGGACATATCTCTATCATGGACACATCTCTAATATGGACACATCGCAGAATATTATTTTAATAACCTCTGAATTATAGATCAAGATCATCAAGTAGGGCCATGGTATTGCAGACCTACCTTGTGTAACATTTCAAGTAAAGATAAGCTGCATTTTCTTAGTTAAGGATCTGAACTGACAAACATACAGACAGACATAGAGATGGACGGACAGACAGACAAACACACAGATACAGACATACAGAAATGCATACATATATACAGACCAAATTGCAAACCCTGGCCCTTGATTTTTTATTGAAGATAAAAATATATGAAATATTACAACTGTAATAACAGTCTTATTTATTCAAAATCTAGCATAAAACTGCCTTAAAGAGGACTCTCTGACTAATGCTGACTAATTACTTTATTTAAAAGTATATAGGCATGAAGTATTGGAAATTGAACTTGTAAAATATAACTATTCTCTAGTTACTTTATATTACATGTTGCTTTGTTATATTTTATACCAGTCAGGGCCAACAATAAACATATAGATAATAATAATAATAAATTGTGCAAGCCTTAATTTATTACATTTTAAATATATGTTAAATATATGAGTTAAATATATTATTTGGGCATTTTGTAGAAAGGATAATTTCTGAAAAGGCCGTGTCCATCAGAGATTTACTTTAATTCTACTCCTGACACATTTATTCTTGAGCTCACTTGTATTCTTGATCGACACAATTTGTGTATTCTCGTACTGACCTTGACCTCTGACCCCGTTGACTTGTACCTCTGACTAAAATGAGTAAGAACCAGGGAACGTGCTTCTGCTTTCTTGCAGAACTCCCCAGCCATCGCTGAAACAACATAAGATGTAGCTCATATTTTGAAAGTGTTCTTACTAACACACATTACAAAATAGAGTACAGCATGTACATGGTGCTTCAAAGATGTGCTAACAGATAAACATCATACAGGATTCCCATTATTAAAAACAACAAAATTCCCACACTTTCCCTGAGTTTTCCTTGATATGCTTTCAATATCCAAGGATACTTTTACCACTTATTTTGAGACTGACACTTTTATCAATGTTGCTTCAGTGAACAGAAAATGCAGTTAACATCGGAAACTAAAACATTACATAGTATTTATTAATGCCTGTACATTAAATGTTCTGTGAAGGAAAACAAAGGCAAATCACAGTAGATACATGCACTATTTGGACATCAGGCAAATATAACAGACTGCCCACTTTCACGTTTCATCTAGTCTACTTCCCTCTCGTTTTCTTAATTTGGAACTTTTCTTTTTCAATTCCCTAACATTTCCATGACGGAAAAAGGTAAACTTATTTTCCAGTGTCCCTCCCTGATTTCCAGCATGGTTGGGAACCCTGTGTAAAAATGAAAACAATGATGCAGAAAATTTGCTAATTACTAAAAAGTACCCTTAACTCAGCAAAGTCAAAGGGGGTGCTGTGTGTGACTTTCACTGCATAAAACGGGACTCAGTTTAAGGGCATGATAGAAAGCAGGTCACTGCCATCTGGTGGTGAATGTCATAACTACAAAAATTTAGACTTAAATACAGATTACCACAAGAAGTGATGGGCCACAGTGTAATATGCCCTGCTTTAAGCTAGGGCAAAGTAAACATACACATTCAGATCATTAACTTGAATACGAGCAGTCAACAAGCGACTACGAGTATCCATCAAAATCAGAGTGGGACAGGTGAAGTGAGGCATGGATTGAGTGGACAGGGGAATGGGAGTGAGGTGTGTTGCATATTTGCATGTATGTCTGCAGCTGAAATGTGTATGAAGGTGGTGCCATCTCCCACAAAATCCAGAAAGCTATCCAAGTTGTATATATATGCAAAATTATAGGAAGATAAGTCAAACCACTGCTTGTATATGAGTGATTTTATCCCACAGCAGACAAACAGAAGGACGCTGTGCAAAAATGGTTGCAGGTGGTGCCACTAATTTTGTGTATGATAAAGAGCTATGTGAGATCTACACACATGTCCAGTGGTCTCAGAGTTATATTCCAGAAACAAACATGGTGGCAGCTGAACCCGGTCAAAAAACATAGTATCTGCAAAACTTTGATTTGGCAGATACAATTACCAGTCTTCCATCACTAACGTGCCTGGCCCTAGCAAATGACAAAGTTCAAGTCTTCTAGATATACTTATTCACCTTGCCTAATCACAAAACTAAGTTATCCTAAAGCCACCATCTGTAATTCTGCCATGATATCATATTTACCCTAATAATATTTCAAAATCCTGGCAAAAAAACATGTGCAATTAACAGATTATTCTATCTTACCGGTGTGCCTTGTCTGTTTCCAAAGTGCTTTGTTATTGCATGCTTTTATAAAGACACAAATTTGATGTATAACTGCATTTCTGACAACAATTATAATTACCTGTGCAGGAACCCTTAATCAACTGCTACACTCCCTTACCACCAATCATTTTTGTTTGGACCCACCATTGAAAAATATCAAGATGTTACATAGTACACCTTGTTTACCTGGTGTAGAGTGGCCTTTCTCCATGGCATTATCCTTCATGTCATTTTCTAACGTCGTCTCATGAACAATCACATCAGCACCTTCACACAGTGCTGCCATCTGGTCAGAGTCACTGGTATCACCCAGAATGACAACTTTCCTCCCAGGCCTTTCTGGACCAAGCACATCTCCTGGATGCACCTGTAAAATTAATTGAAAAGTGTAAACAAACCTTATTTATATCGATATGTGTTTATAGACGTTTCAGTTAAAAGTTTTCTGTATCTCTTGGGCTTAAATTTACACCATTTCTTTAGTTTGCATTTAATTCAGTATTATAACAGATGTATTTCAAGAGACAGATGTTTAAAAAATATTAATGTAAAACTCATGATTTCCCATTTTTTCATTTTTTGTAAATAATTAAATATGATTTCCAAAGTTGCCAAAAACTTTAAACTGTTACTGATGTGAACTTATAGTTCATGGTATACAGTTCTCGATATTAAATCTAATATATGAGTGTCTCTAATGATGTTCATGCTTGAAATCTGACTGAAGACAGGTTCCTTGACTTTACTAATGACATGTGTGATTATTAAATATGACACTCATGACTGTGATTTTATAATGACAAAAAAATTAATATTCAAACTCTGTGTGAATTTTTATGACTGTTCAGGAAATTCAGGACCACTATTCCTACAACAAGGACAAACCTGCTGCCCATCAGGTCCTGTCACTGGCTGCCCCTGCTTCAGCTTGGCATACAGGGGACCTGGTGGGATACCACGCTCCTTCACTGCATCTACATTGAGTCTGCAAAGGTAAAAGTAACACAAGGGACCCATGGGTCACGGCGCTCAGCTGTTATATATGATCGCAAAATATGATTTGGAAGAGGAGGTAGGCAAAGGCTGGTTTTGTGAGGTAATATAAGCTCTATTTTGAGTTGATGGTGTTTAACTAAAGTTATGTAAGATATTGATAATATCCTTGGAGACAGGGAAGAGGATTGATGTAATTAATATTATTTACAGTTGGAAATGGTGTGCTATTATCACATAGGTTTTGACTTGGCCATAAAACTTTACCTACATTGCAGCAGAATTATTTGAAAAGTTAAACTATTTATTTAAAATTAATAACAAATATTGTGTCAAATATAATTTAACTTAGGAATAATAATGGTATCATGCATTTTTCATAAAAGATTTTTTAATAATATTAACGAAATAAATTATTATTAAAATAATATTGTAGAATATATTCAGAAATGCATTTGTATTCAAATACTTTCATTTTTACCTGTATTCCTATCCTTATACATGAAGTTATGGAGTACATATTCATATTCCCATTCAAAAACATTTGCAAAGTACTGCACCATGTCTGGTATTTATTCAGTTTCAGCCAAACAAAGTTCTTGAGAATCCAGAATAAACAAATATCACAATTTTTTTATTTATATTCAAAAATAAAACTATAATATTCACTTTGGACTACCTTCACATCAATCTACACACTAGACATAGCAAGAGTCTTATGACAATTATTAACATTACAGAAATCATAATGAGAATTTGTCTAAGATCTGATTTTTTATCATATTCAAATATTTTTATTTAAACAAAAAATTTTTCTGAAAAAATTTGAAGTATCTCAGCTATGAAACCATTATATGTGTAAAAAATAACCCAAGGATAAGAATACCCTATAAATTATACAAGGAGAAAACTAGAGATGGGCAAGTTTAATTTTATTAACTAAAATATACGAACCAGTAATATAAATTTTGATTATTTACATAGTCTTGTGACAGCTGTTACAGCCACGTGTCTGGATGTCATAAGTGAAAAATATTGACATCTTTAATCAGTACTTGTTTGAGTAAAATTTAAATAGTTTTACATAAATTATTTTTTTTTAAATTTGAAATAAATATAAATTAACAAGCTGAAACACTTGGAAAGGACCTGGAAATTTAGATTTATATTATCAACTGCATCTTTGTCAATCATTAATTTCATTCATATAATCCCTAATAGTATAGAACAATATAATTTAATTTTTTTTTTCATTATTAAAATTGAAAAGAATAATACCATAGGTGACTCAATGGTATTACCTGGAAAACATTTTCATCCATCCATACAAAATCCATAAAACATCAGTAACTGCAAGGTAATTCCCTGTTAGTGTTACTCATCAACTGTCAAATTCCTTTTCTATTTATTATTTTTAAAGTTGTTTTTATAGACCTATAAAAATTTATTTATTCATTGTTTATTGTTATGCTGTTGGTTGAACTAATAGATGAGCTGGGTTGGACACCTGGATCAGCTGTGGCCAGCTATAAGCTGCCCAGCTGCAAGTATATGCCCAGAGTCAAGCGTGCATAATTTGCCTAAAAGGTCAACTTGAGGACATACAGGTGACTCAAGAGGGGCTGGCTAGAGCCTGGGTCTGACATGGTCTCATAAAAACTTAAATGAAAGCTACAGTTTTTGGCCGATTTCTTTCAACTTTCAAAACTAACAAGCTGAAATCCTTATTTCTGCACGATATGAAAATTATATCAACAGTGCTCACAGGAAACAAACATGCCATGATCAAAATTAGGCAAAATTTAAGGTACTGATTTTATATTTATGCTAAAACTTATAAAATTTGAAAAATTCAGAACTAATTTTGGGTATACAATTGAATCTTGATTAAATAATGTTATATTCCCTGACAAAAAAAATCTCTAGCTTCAGCAATTTTCATGTTAAGAGAGTAAATATATTTCTTGTTTACAAAGTGCATTATGTTTGGGCCCATAACTTAAAACAATTTCGCAATATTCACATAATTTCTGGCATGTGCATAGAGTATAAACAGAAGAACATGTATATTTTATATGATCAAAGTCAGATCAGTGGTTTAGATATTAGGCAGTCTTGAAGTGTAACAATGGGTCTTTAATTGAAAATTAAAGTTTTTTCTTAGCATCTCAAAGGAATGAAATTCTAGTGACCAAACTTTTTGTATGGTAGGGGGGTTTGGGGGACATCTAACTGTATGCCAAATTTTGGGAGCTGAGAGCTGGCCTGGGAAGCTGGGGAGCTGAGCTCTAGCAAACTGCATAACACTTGCTTGATCTAAACAATAATTTACATGGTGCTTGAAAACTGGAATAAAATCTACAGTTTTTGATCCACTGGTTTCAAATTTCAGATTTTAACAGATTAAATCCTTATGTGTACATGCTGTGAAAATTAAATCCACAGCAGTTACAGGGAAAAAATGTGCCATGGTCAAATCTGGGCAAAATTTAAGGTACTGATTTTATATTTATGCTAATAACTGATAAAATTTAAAAAAAAAAGATCTAATTTTGGGTATACAATTGAATCTTGACTAAATATAGTTATACACCTGAAAAAAAGTCTCTAGCTTCAGCAATTCTCAAGTTAAGGAAGTAAATATATTTCCTGAACTTTTATAAAGTGCATTATGTTTGGGCCCATTACTTCAAGAATTTAAAATATATTGAACTAATTTCTGGTATGTACATAGGAAATATATAGAGGAATTAATATATAAAAAATGGTCAATATCAGGTTAGTGGTTTTAATATTAAGCAGTCGTGAAATGTAACAATGGGTTTTTAATGAAAAACGGGGGTTTTTCCTTAATAATTCAAAGGAACGAAGCCTTAGTGATCCAATTTTTGGTATGGTAGGAGATTTTGGGGACATCTAAAGGTATGCCGAATTTCAGATTCGTAGGTCCAATGGTTTCAAAACGTGCCAGTTTAATGGACGGACAGATGGACGGACAGCCGACGGACAAAAGGACCACGACTATAGCTCAGATGACTTATAATTTAGCTGAGCTAAAAATGCTATGTAGTCAGCTTGGTAGTTTACACCTTTACACTTCTGTTACCTCTGAACCTAATAACATAATATCAAAACAAGTTGTGTATCACCAGGCAACGCACAAGATGACCTGTACATAATGCAGCATAATGCAGCAAACTGTTTTGCCAACAGTTGTCTCTTGCATATAACATAGCAAGAAAAAACAAGGGACCCATGGGTCACAGCGCTCAGCTTATTGTGACAGTTATAACTGCATCACCATAGATTTTTTGAAGTTGCAATAAAAATACTATCCTCAGTGCTCAAGAAATAGGGCTCAATGACTGGGGGGGGGGGGGATAGTTACAACACCTATGGATATAAATACAGAATACAGCCTTAAATTCAATGGTGCTTACAGGGGCTGGTGGGAGTTACAGCACCTCTGCATATATGTAAAGGATAACATTTAATTTAAATGAAATTATTAGGGTAGGGCACATGAGAATAAGTGTATGTTTATTACAGCAGGGGTGTTCTGCCAATGCTGCATCACTAATAAGGTTACCTAGGCAAGGCTGTAGTGAGCAAGAGTGGGGTCTTGGATATACAAAATGCAAATACATTAGAGCATCTGAAAAAACTTCAATAATTAGAATAATTTTTAAGCTTTTACTTTCAATTTAAGAATTCAACAGATTAAATCCACATGTATCCCAGCTGTGAAAAATAAATTATATATAAATTATATATATATACAAGAAAAAAACGTGCCATGGTCAAATTTGGGCAAAATTTAAGGTACCAATTTTATATTTTTGCTAATATTTTAAAAAAATTGAAAAGATTTTGATCTAATTTTGGGTATACAATTAAATTTTGATTACTTACAGTTATATTACTGTTATATACTACTGTTACTATTATATAAGTCCCTAGCTTTAACATTTTTTAGTGTTAAGTGATCAAATATTTTTCCTGATTTTTTACAAAGTGTAATATGTTTGGGCCCATAACTTTTTTAAATTATATAATACAGACCTAATTTCCGGCATGTACATAGGAACTATATAGAGGAATATTTATGGTAAATATCAGGGAACAGATGAGTGGTTTTGATATTAGGCAGTCCTGAAGTGTGCAAATAGGTTTTTAATAAAAAAATGAGGATTTTTCTTAATTTCTCAAAGGAACAAAGTCGCAAAGACCCAATTTTCGGCTTGGTAGGAGATCCTGGGGACATCTAACATTATGCCGAATTTTGGATTCCTAGGTCTAACTGTTTCAAAACGTGCCACATCTACGGACGGACGGACAAACAAACGGACGGACAACGGACAATGGACCATGACTATAGCTCAGATGACTGTAAGTCATCTGAGCTAAAAATAATATAATCAGACTTTGTGCTGATTAATGTGCATACATAACAATTTGTTTTAAATTTTGTTTGGTGCAAATATATCAAATGCATTAAATAATGCATTGTGGGATTTTGGCTTTTACCCAGTACCCAGGTAGAGTTAAGTTCAGTAAGATATTATTTTGATTAATTCTTAGCTATTTCTATATGTCTTTTAGCTTAAATAATGTTTCTCAAGAGATTTGTAAACAGGTGATATTGCCATAGGCAAGTAATTGTTCTCAGATTTCTTGCCAAGATCATCAACTCTTGAAAGTTTGGATGTTGTTATAACCCTTATATCAAAGGATCATACAAGCATTCCTTAGGCCTGTAGTAATTAACATTATACTGGACATAAGCTTAGCACTAGCCTAAAATGCCATTTTAATTGGTGATGTCATAACTGTTAACAAAGTGACACACAGATGCCCAGAACTTAAGTCACTATAATGACTTAAGTCCTAGGTATATGTGTCACTTTGGTAACTCTGAAGCTATTTTGCTCATAAAATTTTAAAGAATGGCAGGGGGGATGTGGGAGGGGGAGTGCACTGGGACCCCTGTATATATAGGTAAGAGTGACCTATTTCCGGGTCAGGTAAGGTCAGGTCAATCCATTTTGTTACATCAAAACTGTATAGGGCAGGGAATAGTGCAGGGCAGCAGTAAATTTCAGGCAAAAAAAATATTTGAGGGTGCATACAATATTTATAACAGGTGGGTGACAGGAGATATTTAATAAATAAAAAAAAATAGCAGTGTTAGCCTTTGTGTATGTTGGAGGGGATTGAAAGTTGTATATGCATTTCTATGAAAATGCTTAACAGGTGGCGGCATCTGTGGCCAGTTTTAGAAGCTGCCATATTCCATAAAAATGACATACACAACCCCCTGTTTTCCTGCAACAATATAAAAATGCAGGAGTTGAACTTGGCAGGGGGGGGGCGGGGGGGTGGTCGTCCTGACATCCTTTTGCCAAAATTCCTCATCTCATTTAATGCATCCACCCCAAGCCCAATGAAAAGCCTGTATACTGGGTTTATCAGCAAGAATGATGATAATTAAGGCCTGGAAATACGTCCTTCAAACCTATAGATCAATGCTTTCCTGCCTGGCCCTCCTGCATGTATACCCAGGGAGCCTGTCCAGTCTCAAAATGCTTCCACCGAGGCTGATTTTGCACCATTACTTACTTTCCTGGTGAGGGGGCCTCCGTTATCACAAAACCAAAAGAAGGAATACGATGATTCAGTGAACCTGCCTTGACTGTTAATCCTCCGTCTTCACAGCTGAAATAATTCAGTTACACTATAATATCTCTCATTACATTTCCGTTATATATTTGCCATCAGACGCTTAATTAACTAAGAGTATACCCTTTATAGGTGTCCGTACTGCAGTTGATGGGACATTATTCTTACCCTGTCCCCAAACAACATGTGTTTATTCAAAGGCATAGGAATAATAATGCAGATGCCAGGCATGGTTAGTAACATGTGTGTATTGATTTAGAAGGCTTTGAAACATTTTTAATGTACCTCTGGCTATACCATCCCTAACTACAAACTGTGGGGTTTAAAGGAAAGTAAAACACTATACTATGATGGAAGATTATTATTTACATTAATATACATAAATCATGTGGTCCAATATTTGTTTTCTCAAAATAAAAAAAAAGATAGAAAAAAATATAACTTTTAATCAAGATTGAATGGTTGTTATCTTTCATCAACTGTTTTTTTATTTAGAATTTAACTTGTTGGTTCTCTACACTGAAAACATTTTGTAAATTTTAAAATCTGTTAAAAAAAAAATAAAACTGAATCTTGATTGATGATAAATCAGACAGTACAAATATATCAGTCTTGATACTTACACATGCCATACTCCATTATGAGACCTAATTGTTGTTCCTTCTCTCTCATTTGGATGAAGTTTGTCATCACTGGAGTGATCCACCCTCCATGTCTGAAGAAAAGTGACAATGTATTTTCATATTATTTCTTGGATTTAAAAAAATAAAGGAAAACATTTCTAATTTACACAGCAAATGGTACCAAGTCAGAGTAACTATCACACAGGGTTCACATACCTTTATATCTAAATATATCGATGCTTTTTCTCAGTTTTTTCCATGCTATTTATGATATTTTCAAGGCATTTTCAAGGCCTACCTCCTTAATATCTTAGCAAAATGACATGAATATGTATGGAATATAACAATATTTTTGTTCTGGGGCATACTATATAAAAATCCACACACACAAAGAGCAAAAGATGCTGATCCTTAGAGCACTAGTCCACAAAGTCTGTCCGATAGGTAAGGGTATAGATTGGCTTGTGAACTGTAAATGTTGTCAATGCATGAGATATTGTATGATTCAGTTCCTATTCTTTGATTTCTTCCATATTATATTGAATTCTTAGATATAAAAGTAGCCTTAATCTACAATGACTAAACAGATCAATGGTACCAGTATAATTAACATAAACTCCCTTTTAACAATTAAATATCCTTATTATATACTTTAAATACATCATTTTATTGTACATTTCCTGACCTTCCAGTCCTCAGGATACTGATGTTCCTCTGGAACCAGTTCATGGACGATATAATCAAACCCTAGCTGTGACCTTGACAGTTCTAGAGACACTCGCACAAACTTCCTCAAACCCTGAGGTCCATATAGATGAACTGGCTCCTTAGTGTCAGGACAAAAATTCTGACTTATTGTGCACATCAATCCAGGCAAACCAAACATCTGAAATATATTTGAGGATTTTAGAAAAAAACACAATTATATAATTCAGCTTATGTCTTCTATCTGAGCAATTTTGGGAAGTTAAAGTTCATCCTTTTTCTTACTTTATCCAAGTTCAAAACCTTTAATTGACCTCTCTCTTTGTTGTGGGTTCAGCCACCTGAATTCTGAGGCCAGGGGATATCCATTTCATATCAATAAAAAATATTATAATAATAAATTTCTACTGTAAAGAACTATTAATATATTATGTATATAATATCACCAGATTTTCATGGTTAATCTTGGTTTTTACTTTACAAACATTTACAAAGTAATGTACAGACTGCACAGTGGGCCTTTTTTTCAGTCTTAGCTTTATGCTAGTTTGAGAAAACTAATCAGTGTGAGATAAATATGAAAGCTAAGGGCTTAAATTGATAAAATACTCACAAAAACAAAAAATTCAATACAGGGGCTTTATTGACAAGTATTACAGAGTTGCACAATGAACCATCAGTAAATTTAAGACATTCCTGTATGTTGACAGGGACAGGGACAGGGACAGGGTGGCAGATACAACTCCATCTCACTACATGTCGGTATAAACTCATACAACTTACTGATCACAAAACCTGATATCTGCTGTGCAGAGTTCACCACTCTGCCTCTCATTACAAAACATTTTTTTGCAAACATCAGCACAGGTGTGTCCTTACTTGAACATGTGCTACCCTGAAGTACACAAAACATCTAGATGAACATTGAAATGATAAAACTGTGGCCATGATAGAGCATATAACTATGGAGATATGGTATGATGTGTTGCTGATGACGAAAAAACTTGTAAACTTGCATAACCGGGAAACTGGTTAAACGGTCCAAATGACAGAAATCGCAAGTAAAAGGGCTTTGCGTCTCGAAATAAGGTTGTTCGCAAGGATCGAGTTCGGCTCTCGGATGGCATGGCTGGGTCTCCGCTGCTGGGATCTGTGGAGGGAATGGGGGTTGCTTCTGGCTTTGTGGCTGTGGATGCTGTAGCTTTCTAACAAGGACAACAACCCAGGAGAGAAGATGGCGCCCTCTACGGCTCCCTGCTTGGCTTGGCGTGGCACTGCGACTGTTGGCTCAGAGAACATGCTTAAGGAGCGCACCTGTAGGGCTGAGGTCTTGACCACAGCAACCTGTAGCTGCTCGATGAGCGTATACTTCTTTTGGCTTGGTATGATGTGCTTTATCACCATGGACACCTTGCATGATAGCATAGTTACAAATAATAAAACAGAACTAACATGATCACCATGGAGATGTGAGATGAAGATGCGTGAGATCTTTCCTGGACGGACCTGGCTCTTCATCAGCTGAATCTGTGAGCCTTCTCCACAATCAAACATCCAGTTTGTACCCCCTGAAATATAGTACCAAGAAGGCTCTCCATGATCAAACATCCACTTAGTACACCCTGAAATATAGTACCAAGAGGGTTTTCCACAATCAAATATCCAGTTTAAACCCCCTAAAAAATATAATACCAAGAGGGTTCTCCACAATCAAACATCCAGTTTGTACCCCCCCAAAATACAATACTAAGAGGTTTCTCCACAGTCAATCATCCAGTTTCTACACCCTGAAATCAAACATCTAATTTGTACACCCTGAAATCACACATCTAGTTTTCCCCTCTGAAATACAATACTAAGAGGGTTCATAGAAAAGCAAACTCTTTTTGTACAAAACTTCAATATGAACACTGTGAAGATCTCCCTTTACCTGGCCAATGGACTGACAGCAAGAACCCAATGCCATAGTCAGCTGAGCCGATCCTTGTTTGACAATTTTATCTTGTTATATACATCAACTGATGTGCTGTTTCATATAATCAGATTATCTAAAATTAAACAGGACCTAATCTGAATATAGCTCCAAACATAGTGTAATAATATTAAACAAGTGCAACCCCTGTGTCATATTAACCAGTATAATATTAATCAGTGTAATATTAACCAGTGTAATACTAATCAGTGTAATACTAGCCAAACCCCGTGTACTAATATTAGGCAGTGAAATATTAACTACTGTACTATTTACCAGTGTAATATTAAACAGTGTAAAACTAATCAAACTCATTTAATTGTAAAATTTGTAAAACTAGACCCAGTGTAATACTGGTAATAACCAGAGTAATACTAAAGTAATAGACCAATGGTAGGTGGGTTTTTTTTCTTAAACAGTAAGGCTCACCATTTCTGAAGACAATACACGATACTCCTCGAGATGGAGTTGGGTATGCCGATGCTGTTCCTAAAAATACCAGCTCCATCAAACACCTGAAAATAAAACATCACTGGTCCATCCCCATCAATCTGAATATAAACTTATTATATAAATAAATTTTAAATATGTGACAAAATCAGCCCCTACATGTGATCAGTACAGTTATACCACCCGTGAATCTGGCCAAAAGTTGTTTTAATTTACAGGTATTGTTAACATTATAAGTCAATTATTATCAATGTGATCTCTTTTGGTTTACTCAATGGTGGTCTTTATAGAAAGGTAAATTTTTTTAATAGATCTGTGTTCTTTCAGACAGGTTTTTAAACTATGATCACTCTACCTATCTATCCTTAATTTTTTAAAATCTCAGTTGCTATACACGTGGAGTGTCCTGGTTACGTAGTATATATTTAATATATGATATAACAGCAATTTATCATGAAGAGAAGAGCAGAAGACCGTCACTGCATCAGCTATATTGCTAAGGCATGAACTCTGGTCACCAATGACCTGACCTGTGACC
Organism: Sipunculus nudus; assembly: GCA_026874595.1. Classification (NCBI taxonomy): domain Eukaryota; kingdom Metazoa; phylum Annelida; class Sipuncula; order Golfingiida; family Sipunculidae; genus Sipunculus; species Sipunculus nudus. Next base: position 75,554,259 of record CM049317.1, on the reverse strand, counting down.
TGACCTCTTTGTGTATATCAGATTATTTAAATAATTTTTGTTGTTAATCAGTCTATTCCAAAACATTTTAATTCATGAATAATGCTAGTTGTTGAAAATATGTGGCTACAATAAGATAAGATAAGATAACATTTATTAGCCTTTAGTTCCAGGAATTTGTTGATGACTTGCAATTCATTACATAAAAATAAATAAGTAAATAGATAAATACATAAAAAAATAATACATAAAAAAACATAAAAAATCACACATAACATATTGACTATGCATGTAAAATTAAGCATGTAAAGATGATAAAACAGATAATTCTGCAGGTAAAATACATAATTCAAAACATTAAATATCTAAGAGGGTTGTGAGTTAAAAAGTTTAATACTGTATGGTACGAGAGATTTTTTAAAACGAGTTGTTCAGCAGAATATTGTATTTAGGCATTTACCTGAAGGTAAAAAACGGAACTCTGAATAAAGGTGATGTGTTGTGTCATTCATGACCTTTGATATGAAGGCCATTGTTTTGGTTTCACAGATTTCCTGGTGTGTGGCAAGAGAAGTACTAGTTATTCTACAACTTCTCTTCCATGTATTATTTAACTGTTTCTTTAACTTATCAGATATATTTGTAAACCAGCACCCCAGTGAATAAGCAAGGACACTGGAAATTACTGAATTATAAAACATGGTAATTATGGTTTTGTCAATATAAAGCTTTCTTAGATAATAAAGGTAATATAATCTTTTGTTTGCTTTCTTGGATTGATTCAACACATGTTCTTTTCAATTCAGATTTCTGTCAATAATACATCCTAAGTATTTATAATTTTCTACAATATCAACATCTTCATTTTTGATAGCAACTGGGGTAATTTCAGATTTTGATCTCCTAAAATCAAAGACTACTTCTTTAGTCTTCTTTACATTTAACTGAAAGTAGTGTTCCTCACACTAACAAGTCACATATTGAATGGTTTTCCTGTAGAGCGATTCATCATTCTTGTGTATCAGGCCTAGAATGACAGTGTCGTCTGCATATTTGATAATTTTACAATCTGAAAGGCTCACAGACAAATTATTTGTATATAGAATAAAAAGGACTGCTGACAAAACACAGCCTTGTGAGGCACTAGTATTTATGATTATATCTGAAGAAGTTTCTTTGCTTGTTCTATGTTGTCTTCTATCCAAGAGAAAATCTAGAATCCATAGACAGTAGGAAGGAGAAATGTTATACCTACAGAGCTGATTGATCATGATGTGTGGTTGTATTGTATTGAAGGCTGAAGAATAATCAATGAACAGTGATCTGGCATAATTTCTGGGGTCCCTGTCTAGGTGTTGATAAATATAACGAATTAATGTGGCAATTGCGTCGCTTGTGCATCTGTTGGATGAATATGCAAACTGATGTTATCTAGCATTGGTTTAACAACGGGAAGTAATTTGTTAAGAACTCCAAAGATTTTGCGAGAATAGATGTAAGTGCAACAGGCCTAAGATCATTAATCACTTTATGAGAGTTATTTTTGGTGACTGGAATTATTTCTGCAGTCTTCCATAATTTTGGTAGTTTACATATGGAGAGATACAATTGAAAAATGTGATGTATGATGAAGGACAAACTATTTCTACAGGTTTTAATTTATCTGCCACTGATTTTGTCACAATATGTCCTTTATAAGTTTATGGCTATATGTTAATTTTTTTTCATAAAATTGCTAATTGAACCAATATTCACTATTTTTATTTGGGACATTAAACATAGGACAACTTTTCTCTTATCAGTAAGGTAAAGAACAGAATCATGTGACAAAAGATAAACATGAGAGCATGGCGGAACACAGAAAATCAACAGGAGTAGAAGCTGTAGCAATTTCTCTATAAAAGTACTCATGGCTACAACATTTATTTTTGCTCCAGAATAGTTTATTTGCCATTATTGTTAAAAGTTTGCCTCCATTCTCTCCCTTTATTTTGCAAATATCCCAATATACCCTTGCTAAGCTTTTCCATAAGAGGATACCTCTCATTTCAGTTATGATCCCATAACAACCTACAGGAAAATTAATATGCATGAAATGAATAATTTTCATGCTAAATTGGGCAATAAATTTGATGGGGAATGAGTTAATATGACCAGTGATAAACTGAAATGTAAACCCTAAAGTACGTCACAATTTTTCATCATATACACTTCACGACATTATCCTTTTCTACAATGGTATGTTAAAAGATAATACATGCACCTCGCAGTTTGAAACAAAGAAATGTTTGTAACCAGTGGTGTGGATACAAGGGCTGAAAGGAGTACTGGAGTCTGAGTAATACTTATTATATACCCAGTACTCAAGTCCAAAATTTGGACATGAGTACTTGTGTATACATGTACATGCATATCTGAATATCACGGCAAATTTACAGGCAGTCTGTTGGCCAATTTATTCATCATTGTATACAAATGGATTTTTCCACTCTTGTTTAATTTAAGTATTAATATCTATTCCTCTGTAAGAGATACAGTTAAGCCATCACAAAGTCAAATTTGCATATTTTGCATCAGCAAACAGATGTCTGTTTTATCTTTACAGCATTACAATGGTAACCAGTACTTGAGTCCACTACTTCTGCAGCCTCGGAAGCGTACAACAAGTGCAGCGCAGACTGGTGTATGTTCTTTAGAAGCGCAAGATTTTTGCCACCTCAGGAGCGTACAACAAGTGCAGCGCAGACTGGTGTATGTTCTTTAGAAGCGCAAGATTTCTGCCCCCTCGGGAGCGTACAACAAGTGCAGCGCACACTGGTTTATGTGCTCCATCCGCGAGAGAAAAAAAAAGGCAGAACTGCCAGAAGCCTGTGGCTCTGCATATACTACAGTCTACAGAGCCACAACTGGGTCTAGAGTGATCAAGTTCTATAGTCTTACCTCATTTTTTGTGAAAAGAGAGTGTATTTTATCATGAATTAGGGAGCAACTATAAGATCCGTCCTACCGGTTTAGGGACAAAAAGTACCCTAACACCTTTCATCTAACTACTTTCCCTGTAGACCAAGTTGTGGCTCTGTTGTAAACACAGAGCCACAGGTCCCTGCTTTCATTTATCTAGCGGACTGGGAGTAGCCTACACCTGATGTTTGCTGCCTATCCCAGTGCCCCTGTGCAGATTGTTTCAAGCAGCACATGCATGTGTTACATCATCACTGGTGTGAGTGTCCTGTAACTTGACCACTGGATACACACAACTGCTGCCTGTAGACCACTCCCTACAGGCAGCGTTGTTACCAAGGTGACACACTGGATTGTTTCAGCTGGCAAGGCGCATGTATCACATATCAGCTGGGTGGGCCAGCTAGGAAGTTGGCAGCGATGATATAACACATGCAGTACAATGCACACGGCTAGCCTGAAACAATCACCAGCCAATCACCCGGGGCTTAGCCACAGGCTAAATGTACCCAAAGTGGGTACAACATTGTCCCCTGCATGCGTTCCTGTCCGCTAGATAAATGAAGGCAGGGACCTGTGGCTCTGTTTTTTTAAACAGAGCCACAACTGGGTCTACTTCCCCTGAAGCATTGTCAGACCCATTTTCATTCTCTCTCCCTGTCTATAAGTCTTATATTATTGGTAACACATGATACTTCTAAAAACTGACCTGGCACTACCTGGGTTTGAACCTGCAATCTCATGACATCTGACACTGCACTCTAACTACCAGTGCTCACTTGCTGAGATATCAGACTGGGGTTTCCTGATAATTATAACTCTGTTTTGCAGTAGTGCCACCGGACAGTCACTTGTGAAATTAATTTTTTTGTAATAAGTATTATTATTTTAAATTGCTGGCCACGCCCACAAACCCCCGCTTTGGTTAGTAACCCAGGTTTAATTAATCAACATATATATTTATTTTAAATTCGGGCCGCGCCCCAAAACCCCTGCTTAGCCTACAAACCAAGGGTGATATTTAAAGAGAGGGAGGAAAAATCTGAGAAACAATATTTTATGCAACACCTCAAAAACGATGGGAGGACATGCTGTGAATTGTGTTACAATTGGACAGTGTTCAAGATGGAAATATGAATATACCAGGAAAAAAAAAACAAGTTCTAAAGAGATAGGATTAGGAGTCATAGACTCATACAATTACAAGCATATCTTACAGGAGTGGTACATGCATGTTTTGTCACAACTAAAATGCCGGAGCGAATATAGAATACCTCAGGCACGTCGGCACCTTGTTTAGGGTCACGTTCGGACAGGCATGGTAGGACGGATTCTATAGTTCTGCCCGAATGAGAATTCTTTATACACTTACCTGTGCCTAAAACGTTCAAGCGGTGGTGTGTGAGCGATAATATAGAAGTGTCTGTAACGTCGTCTTAGTTACCCAAAAAAAAACAAATTGATAAGCGTGTACAGTCAATAGTGACATCTACTGGCGAAAAAGCACGTTCTTGGCGGGAACAGTTTGAACCACCACAAACCTTACAAGGGTGCTTTCACGTGACGTCATGGATATTCGTTACAGTAAGGGTAAAGGTCGATTGTGGAGAGTGTCAAGGGCGCAGGGTACGGGGTTGCGGTGGGTGCTTTCGAACCCCCTCCCCGCCTCCCGCTGGCTCCAAGGACTGAAAATGTGCAATCACCAAAACGATAGCCCTGGGCTACACCAAATTTGCAATTTTAAGCTGGTCTTACACTCCTTTTTTTTCTTTTTTTTTTATTTCAACCACAAACACAATACAAACATTGACATTACACGTGAAACACTTCACATTTCAGTCGCATAAAATACATATGTTTTACTATAGTTAGATAAATATAAGCACAAAAACAATGAACAGAATACACTGAGTCCATGTAAACTTAATTACTTAACATGGAAGATAAAGTCCTCAATGTTTCATAATACCGATTTTTCAAATTTAAATTTTTACTTGCTATATGCTTTTCAATTTCAAAAACATATTTTATTTGTTGCTTTACCCTGATCCAATCTAATTTCACCTGTTCTAGACAAGCAGAGTAAATGGAGTATTTCACTAAAACAAGAAGTAAATTTAAATCATTTCTGCCCTTTATCTTTCCAAGTAAGACGTCTCTTTTACTTAAAACAATTCTCTCATTAGTGTGTTCATTCCACCATTCAGGAAAATGACTCCATATATAATGTGACTAAATGAGGACATAACCAAAACATATGTTCTAGATTTTCTACCTCGCACTTACAGAAAATACAACTACTATCTGATTTTACCTTCCACTTAGTTAACCAGTAATTGTTTATTAATATATCATGCAATATTCTAAACTGCAAAAAGCGATATTTCACATTAAAACATGTTTTAAAAGGAATAAAAAAAGACTTAATTCCAGTCCATATCTTCATCGGTATCAACATATTTACTGATATTTGGAGTTAATTTTAAAAATGAGTGTTTTTGTACATAAAATGAATACAACCTTTTAGAATCACATCTATCAAATTTAAGGTCACAATCACTACACAGTTCAGTTGATAATGGTTTCTGCGTAAGTATATTGGGCACATTAATTAATTCAATATTTTTCCTCACAATAGACACTGTTGCCCTCCACTTCATATAGAATCTTGGTAAGACACCCCGTTTTTGACACTCTCTAAAAGGTATAACTTCACCATTTTCATTAAAAAGATCCCTCACAAACCATGGTAATAATAATAATAATAATGGTAATAAATCTGATAGAAATCTTGTAACATCATGAATGTCTCGACCTTTGATGAAACCAGACTGGTTATTATTTATTAATTTTGGTAAATACTGTATAAATCTGTATGAAAGTGCTTTTGAAAGAATTTTATAATCCGTATTTAAAAGAGAAATGTGCCTCCAGTTTTCTATACCTTCAATCGATATTTTCCTTTATCTAATAGAGTTATTATGGCTTGTCTTTATACAGCAGACATTTCTCCCTGCTTTTTTGAAAAGTTAAAGCTGTCAATCATATAATTACCAAAGATGTGCCAAATTTTTTTGTAAAATTCAACAGGTATTCCATCACTCCCTGGGCTTTTGTTTGATTTCATAGTATTTAGAGCTTTTAAACATTCTTCAGATGTGAGTGGACCTTCACAAGATAATTTTTCATCTTCCGACAGCATTGACATTTTAAGATCTTTTAAATAATTTTTAATTTCACCTGGTGTCATCTTTAGATTTGAACTATATAGTTTTGTATAAAATTTTCTTTGAATCTCCAATATCTGCTTAAGATCTGTCACAACATTTCCATCAGGGTCTATCAACTTATTTATATTTTTCTTTGTATGGTTCCGTTTTCAAGGTTTAGGAAATATTTATTACTTCTCTCACTGTGCTTGTTCCATTTGACTTTTGACCTAATAATAGCCCCTTCTGTTTTATATTGTTCTGTCTTTTCCAATTCAATCTTTATCTGGTTATAGGATTGTCTCAACTGTTCTTTTACATTTTCATTGGTTTCAGCCTCTAATTTTTCTTCATTGAATTTTAGTTCCTCAAATAACTCTTTTTCCCGTTTTACTGTATTCTTTTTATTTTTCTTTCCAAAGGCAACACAATATTCTTTTATCTTATATTTATTGTATTCCCATTTTTTGGGGCATTTGTTATACATTCACTTTCATTTTGCCATACTTCATTTGTTTAATTAAATGTATTATAAAATCACTATCATCTAAATAAGAAGTATTTATTTTCCAGTAACCTTTACCTGTACTTTCTTGCTTCATTTCTATTTTAAGTTTAACTGGACTGTGATCAGAATGATAGGCTGCCTCTATACAAATATCATCCACATCATATAGTGAGTTGGATATCAACCAGTAGTCCAACCTACAACGGGTAACTGGATTATTTCTTCTCCATGTATATCTTTTTTTATTTGGATATCTCCTCCTCCATACATCAGTTATATCAAATGTCACACATATAGAGTTTAAAATGTTTCTGACCTGGTTTTTATTATCATGTAAATTGCCCATTTTATCTAATCTATTGTCAAGAACAATGTTGAAATCCCCACCCAGAATAATATTACTTCTCCCTTGTTGGTTTTGCTCCATCATTCTCTCCATTAGAGTCCTAAAAAATATTTTTTGTTCATTTAGGCTATTCAGTGCATATATATTGATCAACAGAAACGGATTATTTTCAATTATACAATTTAACATAAGCAATCTGCCATTTCATATTCATGAATTTGCTTTACCTGAATATCCAATTCATTACAAATTAAAATAGCCACAACACAACTATTATTATTCCCATGACTATAATAAATCTTTGCACCCCATTCATTCTTCCAAATCGCTTCATTCTGTTCACTGCTATAAGTTTCTTAAAGAAATGTTATGTCTGTTTTCTCCTTCTGCAGTAAATCAAATAATGATCTTCTTTTCTGGTTTTATTAAATCCTCGAATATTTAATGTTTTAATATTTAAATTACAGCTGCAACTATTGAACACTTCAAGTAAATATAATATGTTTTACCGCATACAGAGATATATCAAACATGTCAAAGACTCTCATCAGTGCATTAAGGTTACTAGGACAGTACAATACCTGCAGGGCAAACACATTTTCCCCCTGCATTGGCCTTGACACAAGAAACACATATTGACCATTTAAAAGACACATAAGAGTCTAACCAAAAGCTTTAGTTCCCTCTGTTATTGGGTTGACCTATTTTAAGCTTCCCCCAACAAATACCACAACTTCGGTCCTGCAATGCTATGTTGTGAAACCGCAAATCCATCCCAGCACACTTTCTTTTCATGCCACCCTTTGCAAAATAATATAGTGCAAGTGTACCTTAGAAAAACATCTGTACTTAAACTCAAAATTCACAGTTAAATCCATGTGATACCAGGATATCTTTGAAAGTAACATACGTACATATAAAAAAAAGTTTTATAATATTTAGTAAAGTAAATTAATATTTAAACATGTAACCATGATTTAGTAATTATTAATTGCATTTAAAATACAGTATCCAAAAGGCAAGACAATATTAGATAATAAATGGTTCACTTAGATTCAGCCATGACATTAAACTTTGTGTATATTATATTACAGCCAAAATGTAAACTACAGGGTATAATACTGAACAGAAACTTAATATAATTGAAATACATATACATGGTACATTTAGTTTGTACTATAGATCCTCGATATGACAGTAGCATATATTGATATAGATAATGTGCATCTTAGTTCAACGTACTAATGAAAATACTTATTTTAAAAGAACATATCAAATGGTTGATATGCACAAGTGAACCATCCTCCGTTTTCACGATTACTTTTCCATCAGAGGTCCATGCCAGTTGATCTTTTTTGTGTTCTTTAGCTGCCAGTAACAACTTGAATCTGTAATCAGATCTTCCACAATATAGAAGCCTGATCCTTTTAGCAAATTTTCTTTTCGTTATCACATTCTGTCTACATGCGTGGCTAACAAATTTGATCAGAATTGGCCGGTTCTGTTTTCCTGTGCGTCCTACCCTGTGCATCCTATCAATCATCCAGGGGTCAACTTGGGCTCCAATCTTCTAAAAAATTTCCCAGACTTTATCTTTTAAATTATCATTTTCATCCTCCTGGACACCAATAATTCTTATACTATTTCTGCGACTGTACTGTTCTAATTATTCACAGTGGGCCCTGGCTGACTCCAAGTCTCTCTCGAGAGATATGTTCACCTCAGCTAAAGTAGCCAGCTCTCTCTTACATTCATCTTTCAGCTTTTGAAACTTATTTTCATATACACTTTCTAAATGACAGATAGCACTATTTACCTCAGTCTGCATGTTCTGCAACAGGGCCTCTGTCTGTTTAAGTGATGCATCAGTCCCTTATATCTCAGCTCTCAGAGTTTCAATTTTACAGTCCTTTTTACTTTCATTTCAGCCAATTTGTTGTCTAAATGTTTCAAGATATTTGTTTCCATGCTCTTTAACAATGTTTCCATAGTGTCTTTATCCATTTTCTCTCAATATATGGCCTGGATGGAAATGGATTTTGGAGCTACTCCAAAGCACAACCTGCCATTTGCATTGGCCTTGACCTTCCCTTGGTCTTACACTCATTTTACATAAAAGGTATAAATACATACAATATATTTGACCAGTTGGGTTGGTTGAGATGATAATGGTGGCTCATTCCGCGAAAGAGAGAACAATTGCCGTAAAATATAATGTCCACGGGGTTTATTTTTACTGATTCATTAGGCCTATAGGCTCCATGTTGATAAAGGTGAAATATTGCAATTTTTCATATTTATATAGGTTTTATATATATATACCTACTATATCCTAGCTTGTAAATTGGCTGAGATATGAGATCAGAAGTAAAGGAATTTGACCAAAATATGGAGTTCTTTCGAGTTTTGCTGCTATAAAAATGTTAATTCGGAAAGTAGGTCGATCTACTCAACATTGATTAAAAAAATAAGGCATTCCATGCATGCAAAAACAACTACTAAAGGAAGAATATAAAACAGGGGTAGCAAATTATATCACACAAATAAAAGTTGCCATAGTGGTTGCTAGAAAAGGTACATTTCATGTAACGTTACGAGATTTATATATCCCTTTAGAAAAATTAAAATATATTGATTATCTCCCTTGCGGTCAAGTAGTTATATGTTTTTCCCAACATACAGACATACTGATATAGATCTATATAATAAAATTAAATTCCTTCTAGAAAAAATAAAATTCTTAGGGACCAACAATGTTACCCGAGAAAAAATTACAAATTTTCCTGTAACCTACGAGAAAGAATTACTTGTGTGCGCTTTTAAAAAATAGCAAACAATTATTTCAGGGAAAGGTATGAGAATAAAGTTAATTTACCTCCATAACCCTTTGCAAAAAAAAAAAAAAAAAAAAAAATCTGTAGCGGAGGTTGAAACGTGCTAAAGTGACAGGGATATTCAGAAAATTATGACATAACAGACGAGAGTGAAACTTATACGATATTTTTTAAAGTCAAGATTTTCAACGAAATCTGCACGACCTGCATCACGCCATACGTTTGACAATGAAAAAGGCGGGCATCTTTGATAATACACATGCATGTGAGAAACAAATATGTTTCTTCTTCTAAGTTAAAATACTCTAATGCAGTTATTATCTTTTTAATTTGGTGTCACAAGGTCAGAAATTTGATTGAAAACAACATAAAGTAAAACATTCTGCCATTTAAATAAGGCTTTTAAAAAATAACTTTAAAATGCGAGAGTAGAGGAAACTTTTCCAGCCAAATTGGACTTCAGACTTCAACCAAGATGTTTAAGTCTTGTATGTTACATCACGTATCAGAAATTCTTTATATATTAGAAAGGTTCATATAGACACTTAATGTTTATGGTTTGTGTGTGTTCCAATATACTGACTTATTTGTGAATACTAGGAAAAACGTAACTTAGACATGAAAAATGCACAACTGCGATTATGTTTTACAGAAAAACGTTATCCCAGAATGTTACCTAAACATGTTTTATCTGGGTAATATTTGTTAATTGTTTTAAAATATACACATTCCAGATTTGTAAGTGTGTAAAAAGGGGACCTTTAATGAAAATTTTGTACATTCACCGGTAATATACAGTTCAGCAACACTAATGAGAACAGCGTTTTTTCTATAATCTTTCTTTGATCTTACATTGTCTCATAAATTATACACATTTGATTTTGCCATCTCATAAGTCCAATTTGGAGTCCAATGCATTTAAGTTGTTAACTTGAATATGAACTCTCAGTCAAATAACTTTGCAAAGGAAACGAGAAGAAAAACCCACGTAGGTTACGGCAGGGAGTCCAGAAACGTTTACTTAAAGATCCGACTGTGTATGCTGAAAGTGCATTGATTGCTATTGTGTAAGCAGGTAGGCCTACATTTATGTAGGAAACATCATCGAAAAAGCACGAAGTTCCAAAACATGTGTTAAATACAAGGTACAGTTCATGGAAAGCTCCAGTGAGAAAATTGTTATATTTGGCTGAACAAAACAGAAAGATATAATATGGGTTTACCTACATGATATCCTTACAGGTGTATCACAGCCAGCTCCTCGTGCTTCGTCATTGATTGACAGCGAAGTCGAGATTTATACGGCCCAACCTGGACATGTACAATACTGAACAAGCGAGAAAGAAAAACCGAGAAACTCAACGTCTGTCTTTTCGTTTTTTTCACCTTACATCTTGTTAAATTTGTCCCAGTTATTTCATGCAGGGTTTAGCAACTATTAGCAATGCATGGATAATACTGTAGAAAAATTCCACGCAAGGAAAAATCATGGTATTCAAGTGTTTGTTTAGATTTAATTAATTCATTTTACAGTGTACTCAATATCGTGAAATTCCTGAAGAAGCAAGGTGAATTTTTTAAAGCAAATAAGTGTTTTACTATTGATATGAAATGGAAATATGCAAGGTTTTGATATTTTTGAAACTCCGACTTAAATACGGAGAATATTGCAGAGGAAACAAAACGACGACAATTGATAATTACAAAATTAAAACATATGCTGATCGAATTTGTCTAAATCTCTGCAGAAATATAGGTAACGTTTAAAGGCATTTGATGTGACATACCAGTGACTGAGTAACGAGAGAGATCCTGTTTACCTTCTTTATCTGCATGCAGTGTATATATCTTGACAACAGGAATGTATCTTTCTTGACAATAGGGATGATTATGTTTATTCTAACACAGAATTTCTTGTGTTTTCTTTTCCAAACAAAGAAAGCTTTATTACATGGTTTGAGTAAAATTTACATAGTCTCGTCGGTTTCCTGTATGAAAAACAATGAACAGTTTATAATTAACGGTCTTGTGTCATATAATATAAAGGTTAACATAGTCCTTTCAATGAAAATAGCCCCTTTTTATCGTTTTCTCGAAATAGGCCTATGACTAAATTCTACCATCTGTATCAGAATTCAGTTTCCAAGCGTTTTATGTTTCATGTAAAAAAATGTATGTTAATTGTTTACACATAAATACATAAATTGATTATATATCACTTAAAGTATAACCTGAAATATATAACATTATGAAATAAGTACCGGTAAATCATTTTTTATGTGTGCCGCATATATATATAGAGAACAATAGGATCAGTGTCAGTCTTTCACATGCCCCCCCCCCCCACCCGAATCGCACAAAGCATAATCTCGTAATCTCGTAAAGTCTCGGCTTTTCAAACAACGACGTTAGCTTCATTCTAACCACATTCACCTGATGATCGGGTCGCATCCCGTGAAACAGTCTGTTGTGAATTTACAGTGTTGTTTTTCTTCAGAGTTATATATATATATATATATATATACACGTGAATATATATGACCGGGCTCAGCGGAACACACATGCGTGGAGAAACGGGACAGTACGTAACACATGGCTTTATTCTGCAAGAACTGACAAAAGCACAATTGAGGGACGTGCTGTTCCTCAAAGTTCGAATGCCAGAGTCTTGGTGCAATATTATTGACTTACACTAAAACAACTATAAGGTCAATGCGACATGGCAAAAAATATACAGAAATTGCACGGTTTCAAGACATTATAAGGTTATATTTATTAATATCATGGCCCCATGGCCTAAGTGGGCATTTATACTAACAACGTGGCCCCATGGCCTAACTAGGCATTAATACTAACAATGTGGCGCAAGCCCGAAATATTACGTGGCCTTGTTATTATCTATAAGGTGGCACCACGGCCGAACTGGGTATATAGAACGTACCTCGCGTTCCTAGAATTTATAATCAATATAATTACTATTTACTATATTTACTTGGTGAACAAAAAGTATGAATAATTAACACGCTCACCTGCAAGAATTGACAAAATCACAATTCGAACGCCAGAGTGTCGTCACCTGACATTCGAACGCTAATATACCCGACTATGGGTGGCGCTCTAACAACTAAAAGAAAATAACCAATAAAAGAGGTCACCGTTCATAGAAAACCCTGGGACATTATGTACCAATTAAATGAGGAGTTACAACGATCCCACTAACGGACTGCAAACTGAAGATATATATATATATATATATATATATATATATATATATATATATATATATATATATATATATATATAGACATGTTTTTAGGACCCTTGAAGGGGGAAATAGTGCCGGTAGTTGTGTTCATACATGACATTCGTAACATACGAGACATTGAGACCCATTGCTTTTAATGAGCTTTGTTACTGTAGATGGTTCATTTACTTGCTTTTCTGGGATTTTGGGGTTTCATAATTATAAAAGCAGGCAATACTTTTTTTCAGCCTGACACTACTGCATTTACGAATTTGGTATTGAAACATTTTTTTGTTGTGATTTCGGTTATATATAAAAATGAAGAAGATAACATCTAAAACTTTTTACTGATTTACAGAGATGTTAACCGTTAGCACAAGATGCTAGTGAAACATAAAAAGAAACAAAGGGGGTCAAATTATCTATCAACTTGTAAGAACTAATTTTAAACCCAACTTTAACTCTTAGGTAAACTTATGAATGTACCTCGGTAACATATACGAGACATTTAAAGAAATGTTTTAAAGGGGCTCCCTCTTATCAATGAACAGATGGGTAATTAATACTTTTATACCACTAAATCAAAGAGGTTTCAGGATCTGTCATGAATATTATTGTTTTTTTTAGCATTTCTACGTCTGCATAAATGGGAGAGCTAATTGAAATGTTATGGTTGTATATACTCACTCCTGCAAATAGCATATATTATTTTCAAAGGTACACTTGCACAAGAAGGATTATGCAGCATGAAACGTTGTCCGTTAATATATGCAACGTTCACATTAAGGTTATTTATGTTTTCGTTTTAATTGCTGAACTTCACCTCGAACTAAGGAAAAACAGATTGGTTTCCCCTTTTCCTTCTAATCTTGTATGTCACCTTGCGAAAAAAAATGTCTTTTTCAATCTGCTGCTCTGAAGAGAATTTGTCAGATATAATTGTCAAACAAGGAAAACTGCTCGGTTATTATATGTATTAATTTTTAAGAGAGAACATACGAGAAAACATTCATAGGTGCCTCAGTTTTTATCAGTGTCAGGTACCAATTGTCCATTGTTTTTGCGGAATGAGCTATTAGTTAAAAATTCAACCAGAAAAGATTGGTTGAAGTGACCAAGTGATTGGTTGGACACATATCTACCAACTAGATTTAGAAAAAAGTAACCATCGAGGTCTAAGCATTCTTAAAGGCAAAAAAAAAATTTTTTTGGCAGTCTTTGTAGGAAAGTTCAGTTTGACTAGTGACTATCATTCTGGTAGGCCTACCCCTAAACCACGTAAATAAAAGCAAGCAATTATGTTTGGCCCTTTAGCTTATAGGCCTGTTATACGAAAGCTACCCACGGAAATGTTTTTTTTTTTTAATTTCTACACCATTGGAGGGGAATTCTCCCTCCCAGTGCTCCTCCTCCCCCCCCCCCCCCTCTTTGCGGGCTACACCACCTCGTTATGCTTCGCTCTGACAAAGCATTTACTCCCCCCCCCCGGACTTCGCTCAGGCTGCGGCACTGTATATATAGGTCTATATATACATAGGAGCTCAAAGGTTTATAGAATTCAGAAATGCAGCAGATAAGGAAACGAAACTGTTGTGGCTGCCCCAAACAAAGTTCGAATATTTGTTTTTTTAGGCCTAAACATTCTTGTATATGTGTGCCCTCGCAGTGAATAGGCATATATGGAATATAGGCGTTTAGGGCCTAGATAGCCTTCGTAGTTTTATCAAGTACTTTTTCCCAACTAGGCCTAATCAGTGGCAATGATAAGTTTATACAAGCGCATATTTTTTCCTCAAGATGTATACATTCACTCGAGTTTGGCTTTACAATCCATAGTGACGGTTTTATATATTCAGGAAAATGTTACTTCTTTCGAAAGAAGGTGCCAAGTTATTTTGCTTAAAAATTATCCTATACAAGTTGCATGTTAGGCCTAAGTTTTTCCTAACATTGAAACCCCTTACAACAGCCTACTCTGTATGAGCGAGGGTACAATCATTTTTTAAATATTGTTACAGGTGCTTTTTTATTATGTGACACGGGCGTCACTCGTGTTGTTGTAACATTTTATGTTTAATCCGTACTAGTTGAACTCTCGTTGTCATGTAAGCCTTGGGTTTTCACGCCTGGTCGTGGGTCACGTGATGAGCCTGGTATGTGCAGATACACGGCGATGTCTTTCTAGAGAATTCCTGAAACGCGTATTTACTGTTGAGTAGAGTCCTTATAGACTGTTCGAGAAGTGGAAAATTCCCGGCTTGGGGTATGAAAGGTATATAAAGGGGCTGTTTTTAGAACCAGAGAGCAGGGCAGATTCCAGCGGACGCAGAAGCGTGTGTCAGGACCTTATCCGACGAATGCGGCAATAATAGATTTTCAAGAACTTTTTCCTGGATTTTATACATTTGGACTTCAGTTTACTTTCTGTGTTGTTGCAAGAACTTTCCACTGGGCTGTCATATATAAATATATAACGCTGAAGAAAAACAACACTGTAAATATATATATATAGAAGGAGTAACCCTCTGTTGTAAAGTGCTCTATGGCCTACAGACTAGGCCAGAGCGGTATTCCAACCACATTCACCTGATGATCGGGTTGCATTCCGTGAAACAGAATGTTGTGAATTTACAGTGTTGTTTTCCTTCAGAGTAATGTATATATATAGGCAGGGCTCAAGCAGCCTTTTTGCAAGTATAAAGTATACTTCACATAAAACTGCAGTTTTTTGCAAACCAGTGAACTTATGCGATGGCGCAGCGTCGGCCGTCCGCCGTCGTCCGTACGTTAACCCATGCTTAACAGCTCTATCGGATTTTCGTTTTTTTTTTTTATTTTGTTATCTGCATTTACTTACTTAAAAGGAAAAAGCAAACAAAAAGACTTTTAAAATCTTCTTTTTCGAAAGTGTCCAGCCAAATTGTTCTTTTTTTTCGAATGTTTTTTTTTCGAATGGTTCTACTTCGGTGAATTTTGGCCGAGTTACAGGAAGCTGAACTTAGTCATTTGTCCAAAAAAGGATACTAAAATTATAATATCAGAAACGGTTTGAGCTATCATCTCCAAATTTATGCAGATGTTGGTCACATGACACATATTTGAAATCGAGGTATTGGTGGTGCCACCTGCATCAACCTTTTTTGTACGAGGGTCATCAGTCATTAGTACATTTATCCATCATTTCTCAGGGATGGCGGGAACTACCTTCCCCAAATGTTATGCAAAACTCTATAACATATCAAATGTTGTGAGATTAAGCTTTTCGTGGCGCCACCTGCACTAACTTATTTAACGGGAAAAAGCTAAAAAAATCATCTTCTCAGAAACCATTTAGCCACATTGTTTAATATTTCACAGAAATGTCCCAGAGATGAGCTCTCTCATGTTTGCTCAATTGTTTAAGTTTGATGAATTTTGACCGAGTTACAGAAATTTGAAATTATTCATACACTATAGTTTTTGTGGCGCCATCTATATAGACCTGTTTTCAACGGGCAAAACCTCATAATATTAGCCTCTTTTAACATAAAAATGTTTTGTGATGGAACTGTCAAGCGGAACCGTTTAATTCTTAACAAGAATTATCCTAGGGTAGGGTTCTTTCAAGTGTATTAGAATAGATTGTGTTCATTTTTTTTTTTGGTAGAGTCATTGAAAGCTGAAGTTGATCTTGTGTCTATTAGTAAACCTTTTTCAAACTGATGGCTGCAATAGTGTTCTCTTCAAACTGTTGTTACATTTTCTGTGACATTGCCCAAAAATGCCTTTGTTCAAGTTTACTTAAACGATTTTTGGCACTATTATTGGACCTTTAACAATACAAGGACTTCATCTTTTATTATTTTCAACATATTGATAAATAAATCATATAAATATGTCACTTTAAAAAAAAGTATTGTAGCCAATTTTTTGTATGTTAAACAGTTTACCACACAGACCAAAATTGTGTCTTTATCTAAAAAATATCTTGGCAGACTGCCAACTATTTCAGATTTGGGAACAAGCCAAAGGTCAGTCTGGATCAATTTATAGCTTTGGCAGACTGCCAACAGTGTCATATTATACAACAGGTCAAAAGTGCACTAAGTGCACCAAGGTTCAGGTCGAGTTCACTCAGTGAAGCTTGTTGCAGGCCAAGAGTTCAAGAGAGCCAGCAATTTGTCCCAGTTCATTGGGGGCAACTGCCTTTCTCACCTAAGCCTGGTTAGCCCAGTGTACCTGACTCAAAAGAAGTTTGATGTATTGGTCTGATATTTTGACCTGTCCATGCATCTTTAATGGCTTTCTCGTTCACAAGACTTGTGTCGCCACCTTCAATGACTTTTGCAAAGTGTATGTGCCTGCTTATTTCTCAGTAGGGATTTGATATATCAGCCTGCATTTAATCACATATCGGATAGCTTTGTCGTATACAATGCTGGTGGTGCCACCTACAATATTTTTTTTCACAGCTAGTGTATGTCCCTGCTTATTTCTCAAGAGGGGTTTGATAAAGCAGCCTGAAATTTTTTAAATGTTTTAACATCTCGAATAGCCTTGTCATATGCAAGACTGGTGGCGGCACCTACAATCAGTTTTTTGTTGTGTGCACCCATGCTAGTATTTCAGCAGTGATGTTTGTGTAATTTGTTCTTGTTCAAAATGGTTAGTATTTGCTTTGTTCATGTACATATAACACATGTCTTTAAATAGTAATGGTCCAGCATTGAAGTATCTAACCTGGTGTATATGCCACTGCACAGGTTCGCATAAGGCCTGTAGACCTTGTGTATTAATTCACGGATATTCTACTTATTTTAACCACAGCTTGAATAACCAAATCTTTTTATAAACTTTCTTTATTTGACATGAATTGTATAACAAGCTTTAATACCTAATACGAGGCATTCATCAATGGCTCGGATGGTGGCGTTGGGTACTATGGGTCGTCTGTAGGGGTGGAAGATTGGAGAACACGGAGAAAAGTACCGGCCTACAACGACCCACTCTTCTAGCCACGCCGAAGTTTTAACCCGGATCGCCAGCGGAGAAAAAATTATTATATATAATTGTAAATACATTATAACTATAAAGTACTTGTTTATAAGATTATTCGGTCCATTCAATTTTTCAGGCGTGTTTTTTTTCTGTCCGTTGCGCTATTTAATCAAAGCGCTGAAAATTGACCAAAAGGGTCGACAAAATGCCAGAACAGTTTTCAAAAGTTTCCGCATAATAATTCAAAATAGGATGGAATTTCTGTTTATTTTTCCCTACCTTAAATTAGCCTAGCCACGCCTCCTTGTGTGTGGATAAGGTCGATAATTAATTGTCAAATATATATGTTTCTTATAATACAACAGAGTCAGATCAATATTAAGACATGGTTTCTTCAAATGTTGATAATCTTGCTACTCTCTACATGACGGAAAGAATATTTATGGACATATGCTAAATATATTATAAATATATATATATATATATATATATATATATATATATATATATATATATATATATATATATATCGTGTAATGCTCAAAGACCTGGTTTCTGAATTCAGTTGTTGTATATGTATATCTTAAAATTGGCAAATGAGCATCAATATTCATGGGTAAAATATGAGATAAAGTTAATTAGCTGTTGGTTGATTTATAGGCCAGAGAAAGACATCCCTATGTAACTCAAATAAAAAGGTAAAGGTAGGGTTAGTGGTCTGATTTCGCCGACGATGTCAATCTTATCGGATTTGCTACTTGGTGTTCCTGGTCTTTCAGGTCTGTTCACTCCTGTAGCTTTTCTCGGCTAACTGGAGAGCATACAACCCAAACAGCAATAAAAGGTTCTATAAGGTTCTTCGTTCTACATTTTGTCTGCCGCCCTTGACCAGTATCCATTCACTCCTTGGTGGTGAGAGCGCAAAGCTGTGTTAAAGACTTTCACTAGGAGTCTTGGTGAGGATGTCTGTCAAAACGGGACCCGAACCAGCAATTAACCTTGCATGCAGTCACCACTCTTTACGATCGACCTTTGACCTTACTATTCCCTGCCCTGGAATAGCCGTGCAGTCACATGTCCAGCGCCCTAAGTATAACCATTACGCCACCACGCTCCTAAACCTCAAGATTTAATAGTGTGAAAAAAAACTTTCCAAAATTGAAATAGCCTGGAAGTTAGGAGCTTACAGCCAGCGGTTACAAATCTGCGAGGAGATGGAGAGGTTTGTGAAAGAATCAAGACCAAATAGAAAAAAATACCATGGATAATCATATTTTATTTATCATATTAGTATTTTATACAACAATATTAAACAACAAACACTTTTTAAATCACATACAAGTAAGAATATACATAATTTACTGCCCTAGCTCTTTCCTTTGCGATGATTCATGCAGGTTCTTCAATAAAAATCTGAGATGCATTGAGACACGTGTCAACTCGAGCATACCCCCACAAAAAATACAAACAACTATTAGATATATATATATATATATATATATATATATATATATATATATATATATATATATATAAAGAATAAAAAGAATAAAAATATGTACTTAAATATACATCGGTATATAACCGCCTTATGACGCAAAGTCAAACAATGCCAATGAGATGGGAATATAAATAAATAGGTAGCCACTCTGTCCGTACGTTCCTCACGCAGCGGTGAAGCACAACAGTCGTCCTGAGCCATAACTGCAGCTTTGTATGGCAAGGATGTCTTGGTCTGATCTCCAGGGCTGGCAAAGAGCAAAGATTTGTAATAATTTCTAAAATACAACATCCGCTCACGTGGGTCTGATGACACAGGTTCTGGCACATAGCCAAGAATCAGACATACGAGAGCACGTGTCACATGTTTAAAATTCGAAGCTGGATGCACAATGCCATACTCCGCTCTCATTGGTCTGATTAGCATTCTTTGCTCTGTGCCAGCCCTGGTTGTCACACCAAGAGAACCTTGCTATATGAGGAGCTACTTTATCCGCACAACGATCCTAAACGTGGTCAAAGGAATTAATGCAGCTTTACGTCCGATAACTTATGTTGGTGCCCTTTTCAGCAAGGGTTCGCTGACACTTATTGACTTTTCAGGAATTTCGATCATGTACATTCCAATGTATCTACAGGAACCACTCAAGTGCGTGTTCATCGAGCTATTTTGACACAACAATTTAACCAGACAATAATAGTCCATGCAAGGAGTATTTACGCGATAACATGATATCAGGTGTTGCACTGGTCCTTCACGTGATGCCAGAAATATGACCATTCTGTTTTCACTGTGCAGGCGTTGAACAAACGGAAAGATTGATCTTGCCTCTCTGAATGCGCAGTTGATTCCAGCAGCAAGACTAGTATTACAAACTGCGTCTCTGAACGCTAAATTATAAAATTAGAAACAACAGTGACCAAAACTTAACCTCCAAAATAGCAAAGTATCAGCACAACATTGCTGAAATAATTGTCTTTTATACATATGCTTGTGATGAATAGAGATAAAGTATTTACATAAACCTGGCACAACTCGCTATTGACACATACATGAATAGAAGTGACTTCGAAGAATCGACCGAAGTAATTCATTGCAGGAAAATATAAAAGCACTACACATATAATAAATATAGAAATATATAAAGAGACATTATAAAGATATAAATATCCACAATATAAGATAAGCTACTATGTAGAAGGAGAATATATATTTGTTTAAGTATCACATAGATCTACGATATCCGTGGATATCAGTGTCCCTTGCTGCCCCCCCCCCCCCCCCACACACACACTTTAGCCGCGAATGTACTGCGTTATTCTGTCAGATTGTTTCCTTTAAAACACATCAACAATAAAGAAATCCCAAAACATGAATGACAATAGCCCATGTTGTGGTTTACAGAATAATAATGCAATAACTATCAATGAACATCTCGTTTCTCAATATTACAAAGCTCAAATACATTTAACATACAACAAACATCTTTCCCTTTTAGATGTTCTTGACCGCATACCATATAGCATGAACATTTATGAACATGTTAAGCCATACTTCCTTGCAACGTCCATTATTGTTTGCGTGTTTCCTTGGTTCCTATATTCGTGGCATGGTTAAAGTCGTCAATCGTCATAAAAACTATGCAATTGATATCCAAAATTGAAATGAAAAACATTATTTGTATATCTTAAAGGCTCAGTATATTATAACTAAGATAAAATGTGACAGCAACGCAGGAACCACAATGAATTACTTTGTTTTTCAATAAGGAAAAATAGAGTCATCATGGAAAGGGTCCGTATGCAGACTAAATATCTAAAGAAATAAGATAATGCTTGCTTCACAAAATCTCCATTCATACATTTAAAAGGGTTATTGTGAATGATATTTTTCAATAAAGAATGTAATCACTCCATTTTTGCAACCGAGTCATATCTGTTGAACTTTTTTTTTCAGTTCACATGGGACTAGTTGTGACCTCTGTGTCGATGGTTGCTACGCACCGCTCGCGTGTGTTGCTATAGTTACTCGAGCTGCTCCTGTGCTTGTCAGACTGTCGTCGGCAGCAGAACAGTTTAACAACGTCCTGTCTAAATGAAGCGCTGCCAATACAATACAGCAACACATTAACGGAGTAGCCGCACGTGTACCAGCAGTGACAGATATTAACGGTAAAGTCCATCACGGGATCAGCCTCATCAAACTGATAGTACACTGTCCATGTTACGCCGTATGGCACGTGCATTGCAACATATGACAGCGTGATCAACATAAGGAATTTCGTAACCTTTCTCTCTTGCAGCTTCCTTCGGTAATTTTGGGTCGTTGGTTCCCCGAGGCTCGCGGAGGATTTCACGACAACTCGAATGGTCATCAGGGACAACACGAATATGATTAAGCTGAACAGAAACGTACCAGTTCCAAGATATACCACCACGGCAAATATGAAATAAGTATTGATGTGATCATCGTGTACAACGCACCCATACTCATCCGTATGATCACTCGTAAAGGCAACTCCAGAGACCATCCCAGAACTAAGAAGGGTCACAGAAACCACCAATATTACCATGTTTTTGTACTTTGACACCCAAAGAAATTTAAGCGGGTAGGCCATGGCCATATACCGACTCATTGCTATAATAAGTATCAGCAGCCCGGACAAGAATATGCACACTTCTTCAACAGTTGCACTTAAAATGCATGCCCACTTGTTGAATCCAGCAAAACGGATCCTGACGGAAACCAAGTACACGGTGTCAGACGCCGTGAGACAGATCAGGAGGAAACCAGGCACACTTCTTCTCGTCCTCCTGGAGTACAACATGACTAAGATGGCGAAGACGTTCCCGGCGCTCCCAAATATAACCGAGGCATACAGGAAATTAATGAAAATGTCCCGACCGAGTTGGTACAGGAAATAATTTGGTTCCAAGGGTTCACATGAACTGTTCGAACAGTTCTTCGCAGCTGATTGGCTCAGATTGGAGAAAGAAGTGTTTTCTGTAGCTGGACTGGTCATGACTGACGTGACAAAAGACATAATTTTAATGTAATTGTAATACCTCTATCTTATGACTTGAGACTAGGGAAAACAAAAACGGAACGCCGCCGGATAAGTCACTTTTTTTCTTATGTGGATCTTTAAACTCTGAGGTTCAATGTTTCCATAGCCTTTTCGATATTAAGCATAAGCACGTTACATCTTTTAGGCACATATGATGATTCGTTTTACATAGGTGTGTAATACTGGATCAAGAATCGCCTTTTCGGATGTATAGCAATTATCTTGCCAAGTCTTTTTCATAGACATGTAATCTTTTCTAAAAATGATAAGTCTTAGAGAGTCCTTATGTCAATTTCCTCTCCTGGTACAAAACTTGAGTTTTTAATGCACGTGTACAATATTTTATTCAGGTTTTCTCTATTTTACTCGTACTTTCTCCGATGTATAACTTTCCGTTGGAAGTGTGTGGGTAGAAACTTCTGTCGTGATATTCCTCGTCTCCTGTCCGCTACTTCACTTTCCGCAGTCAACAGCCTGTTCAGAACTTTGACATCACTGCTACATATCATCCTCTCATATCCCTGTCTCAAATGAAATGTTTAAAAACGCTCACCTGAATCATAAGTAGTAAGTCCGGACCGTACAGGTGACAACACAACCTTCAAATGCCTCGTTAGGCTTGTGTGAGTTTGGTTTGATCCCGTGGTGCTTCTGGTCAAATGAGCACCTAATGACAGATGTCTGTCACTTGCAAAACTCTGATATACTTTTCATGTTTGCTATTCCCTCATTATTCATTCATGCATCATTAGCTGTATAGTGTTTAAAAGGGTCGCGTGACCAACGGCCTGCGGAACGATCAATTTCCTTATACAAGGGAAACCTATATAGGAGCTGAGTACATTATTCCTCAGACAAGCGAGGAACACTCATGAAATGACATGATCAATTTCTGTCGTGTTAATGTATTTTCGGTATCATTAGCTACTATTCAGGGCTGGGTTCAAAGCCGATTAAATTATGGAATGGAAGGCGCATAAAGATGCATTTCATCTGAACTCTATTTCGCACTTTGTATCAAAACTTGTCTGTATATTTTAAAGAATGAAGTAATCTATCGAAATGTTGACGCCAGTCCGGACAGAATATTTTTTATTTTCTTACTATAACAAGATCGCACTTTAGAACTGCATATATATTTGAAAGTGTTTCTCATATACAAATGCAAATGCAAGCGCAGTAGTCCTGCAAATTCAAATGAGCTGCATTAAACGCTAATTCTCAAAAGAAAACATATTGTAATCCCGCGGCTCAGCACATTCCCACATCTCTAAAGTGTGCAAATTACGTCACAAATAATGTTTTTTTTTTAAAATTCAGTATCATTTAATTTTATTGATGATTTGTTTCTAAAAAATATATAGTAAACACATTCATGGAAAAAATATGAACAATGCATCCATAAAAAAATAACAATATACCAGCCTTCTGTAAAGCTGAACAGCACAAAGCTCAATCGCTCTACAATGTGACTCTAATCTATAAGATCATTAAAGGTGGCGGCACTGGACAGTTGTTTTTCAACTCCATCTGAGGCCATTCCTTTAAAAAGCCCGGTTCTTATCTTGAAGTGTCGGGAACGATCCAAAATATGTTCTTGGGGGATCATTTTCCAAAAATTCTGGAGACATTTAATATTATTTGGCGGAGTGGATTTCTCAGCGCCGTCTATAAGAAAGTACGCCAATGAACTCGGCCAATGTCAATTCCGTCGCGTCCTGCACACACCCGGCCGGGGTACCATGGACCTGTCCGAATGGACGATTTGTTGTTATGCTAGTAAGACGATGAACGATGTAGCTCTTTTTCCCTGAAACGGATTCAGTGCCTGATAGTTGTTTTATTGCCTCTGCCTGGAGGGTGTGCGTTCATCCCTGTCCGTGCGTTTGTGTGTGTGGTTGTTCACAACATAACTCACGTAATCATAAACAGGATCTCATGAAATTTTCAGGGCATTTTGAGAATCGCCTAAGAATCGATAAGATTTTTGCGTGGATCCGGAACATGATATGGATACCGGAACGTCATCAAGGAATAGTCAAAAATCTAAAGTCTTTTATTGATAAATGAACCTGGGAATATGGTCCGAATAAGTGAATGACTGAGGCTTGCATTCATTAGAATGCAGATTTTTAGTATGAGATGTATATCCCTAACTTATCCATTAAATTGTTCAATTTTGTGTGGCAGACGAGAAAAATATTTGGCTTTTCCCATTTCGATCTCATTCAAGTTACAAAGGACAAAATAAAATGTATCATTATTGTTTACATCACGATACATTTCTTAATGTTTTGCGATTTAATACTAAAGATTGTTGTCTTTAAATCACAATTCCTCTAAGATCGTAAGCAAACAAACTGTATGTTTAATAGAATAAACTTCCTGTTCACTAAACGTTCAAGACTCACAGAATATTAATCGTTTCTTCTTTTTCTTCTTAAACTGGTTATTGGCTATGGTCCTAATAATAAATGAACAAGCCAGACTTAAAAACCACATGACGTCGTTTTATTTGTGGTGATTGAATATAGATGAATCAATGGAATAAATTGTAATGTTAAGCTATAAGAGTGAAAAATTCAAATAATATTTAAGGCACCCCTGCGTACATGCACCTGGATAAATCGGGAAAGCAACAACGGCGTAATATCGAGAAACATCTCGGAGGAATGTGATGAGCAAACAGTTGAATAACATTGGAACCCGATGTACTCCTGATGTTACCCCGCGTCAATACCAGAGTCTATACAGACATGTAAAGATTTTTCCGATGTTTTCCCGATCGTCTTCACGGTATTGTCACTTCCCGATGTGACCATGTCTCGCGGTGTTTCACGATACCTCGCGATGTAGTTTCCATTGTTAAGCCGATTTTACCCCTTGACAAGTCGCGTGTGAGCCCTGTCATATCACACAATAATGTTAAATGTCTACCACTGATCAAATGAAACAATACAGCAATTTATTTTAAATCAGCAAAATGGCCCAAGGTCTGTCCAAATTGAGGATGTTATTTTCAAGCCGAAACATACAATACTGCCAGTCAATACAACTAAGTCTAATAATTATATAAACCAAGTAAAGGACTCGCCTTATAAACCATTAGAAGCAGGCTTGTCCTCTTCGATGAATAATCATCCGAGGTTAAACCAGAGGCACAATGGTGTGTGTGTGTGTGGGGGGTGGGGGGGGGGGGTTGGGGGTGGGGGTTGGGGGTTGGCTCGGGGTAGGCAGCCCGATTCTGCACTGATTGGCTGACCCCTGCGATAGTCTATTGTGTTACAGGGAAGAACGTGGGTTAGTCCACTATACTAGTGGAGGGGTGGCTTGGATCTCGTGGTTGATGACAAAATAATTTTTTTTTACCTTGCAAGATATCCAATCAATACAAAGGCAAAGGGATTTTAGGGAACACATTGTAACCCCCGGTAGAAAAATCAAGTTGGCCTGTATTAACCAATGAAACAAAGCATTCCAGGACAGGATTTGACCTGACAGTACTTATTTTATATATCCATTTGTAATGCAATTGTATTGCAGTTTTTATTTACATGTTCATTTTAACATATTAATATATAGTTCAGATTAAATCGTCCGATCTGCCACAGGGCCATGTTGGATAATACAGGGTATATGCAATATAAAAAAAAATGAGGAATACAATTACAATACGATGAAATTTACTACGGAAAAAAAAAAAAATTCATGGGATCACGGCGCTCAGCTGAAACTATTTCTGAGAATATTTGTATAAAATCCTAATGGTTTTGTTGAATGTACATTTTTATGGACTGCATGAAGATGCAGGAGCCTCTCATGATCACAAACATTGTGAAAGTTTCAGTATTTCAAATAAATAACTGTAATATGCATGTAAATATATCTATTTGGGAACATATGGAACCCTGCAAATTGTATAATAATGGATATGAGCTTAAGTATAATAATACTCATTATTAATTAACTGAAATACACAATTTTAATTAACTGAAATAAATGCTGTAAAAAATTAAATTTTCCATTTTCAAATGAACATAAACTAAATTTGATAAGCAATTAAAAAAAAGCCAATAAGGTATGTTGCATCTGCACTGCAAATATTCGAAACTTGTAGCCTGAAACAGTTTAATGATGCAATAAGAAAAAAAATAGTATTTTTTAGCATTTTTTGCATTAAGTTTTTTTAACGACTTTCATTTTCTTAAATTAACAAATTTCATAAATTGGTATTAAAATTCTAAAATATATAATTAAATTAAGAATCAAAAGTTGCATCATTATTTATTCTTCTTTTAGCTCACATGAAATCAAATTATGCATCCATATATGGTTAATTATTTTTTAAATAACTAAATGTTTAACTGAATTTAAAAAGATTTTTAAAAGAAAATATTACTAAATAAAATTATGTGACAACATGGCATCTTTAAAATATTCTTTGAATCATTATAAAAAAAATGTACATTGGACTCTTCAGTATATGCTTAATTTTATTTACAAAATAAAACATTTGGTAAATTTGATTAAAAATTCCCTTTTCATATCAGGTATACACACTGTTGGTTGAGAGAGAAACAGGATCACTATACTAAAATGTATCTCAAATATAATTTAACACTGAAATTTTTTGTACAGACGGCCGCACGACAGACAAATGATTTCACCTTATCTCAGATGACTTATAGTCAGCCGAGCTAAAAATGATTCAAGATTCAAAACTTGTATGAACTCAGTTTTGAACCAGTACTAAGAAATATAAGGAATTTGTTAAGTGTATTGAATAGAAGAAAGCTAACACCACTAGGGAGAATTGACGTGATTAAATCAGGATTAATATCACAATTGCAGTATCTGTTCTCACTTTTGCCTAATCCACCGTCATCTTTTCTCAAAGAGATAGAAGTTTTGTTTAGTAACTTTGTATAGAATAGTAAAGTAGATAATATAAAAAGAACAACATATTAGCGCCAAAAAGATGATGGGGGATTAGATATGGTAGACACCTGGTCCAAACTAAAAGCAACAAAAATCACATGGGTAAAAAGATTGTTAAAAGAAAATGTTAATTCAGGGTGGAGACAGTTAGTTAATACATGTTTAAAAACATTGCTAGTTATATATCTACTTGTAATATAAAAATTGAAGATGCAAAAAAATCCCTCTCTTTAAAAAATTAAATATATTTTGGTTTTAAATAATTTTTGAGGGGTGTGGGTTTATCTTTTGCATACCTGAAAAAAACTAATGAGTTTTTGAAACAATCTGTCTGGTATAACTCACATATTTAAAATAAATGGCAAAGTTGCATTTTATAAGAAATGGTATGATGCAGGCATTCGATATATACAGGACTTAACAAAGAAAAGAAAACAACCATTATACTTTCTGTAATAATGATGAATTACAGAGTACATTCGGTATCAAAAAAGACACAATGAAATATAATAGTATCATGCACGCTATACCACAAAAATGGAGAAGAGAAATTAAACACAGGTACAGTCAAGAAGAACCATATATATATATATATATATATATATATATATATATATATAAAGTTGATAAACTATTACAACAGAAGAGACCCACAAACTATATATATAATGTATTTATTTCAGTGAAATGTACACAGCCGGAAAATACCATTTTAATGTGGCAAAAAGATATTCCAGAATGTACAAAAGGCAATATAAATGAAGCATTCCATAACATTTATATTATATCAATCTCTACTAAATTAAGATATTTTCAGTATACAATTCTGCATAAGATCCTGGCTTTAAAACCCTTCCTGGTTAAAGCTGGCATAACAGATACTGATCTTTGTACTTTCTATTAAGAGGAGAAAAAAACTCTAATACATATATTTATGATTGCATCAATATTAAACAACTTTGGACAAAGGTATATGATTGGCTTTTTGACCTGGGTATACCAAGAATATTTCCAACCAAAATAATATACATGAACAGGAGTTCAAACAGATTATTAGATAAAATTATACTTTTTGTAAAGTATTATACATATGTCACAAAGTACAATGGGACAGTATTATCAAATGATGGAGTTAAAAGTTTTATTAAAAATTATTACTACGTTGAGAAAAAAAGTTGCAAGGTATAAAGATAAACTCGAATACCACGAAATATTGTGGAAACCATTTATCAGCCAAATAACTTAATTGATTATCATACTACTAAATTAATGCTATTTGAGTATATCAAACATGATTAGAT
Source organism: Sipunculus nudus (assembly GCA_026874595.1). Classification (NCBI taxonomy): domain Eukaryota; kingdom Metazoa; phylum Annelida; class Sipuncula; order Golfingiida; family Sipunculidae; genus Sipunculus; species Sipunculus nudus. Next base: position 75,525,394 of record CM049317.1, on the reverse strand, counting down.
CATTAGATTTTTTTTTATGGAGAACAACTTTAAATTACCTGAATGTGTATAAACACTAGACCTGCATTTTGTATTTGTCTTCTTGTATGTTATATGTTTATATATTTTCTGTCTTTGTATTTTTGTCTCTTGTATTTATATATGTATGGATGTATTTGTTTTTGAACAATAAATACTTGTAAAAAAATGATTCAGGAAGACCTGATATTAATTTAAACATCAGACTTTTGTCACTATGGCATACGCTTCGCTCATGAGAATGGCCGATCTAGGAAATAAATCAGGATATATGAAATGAAAGATAGGACATATAGTGTAGGGGGTCATCACGTGATCCTTTTTAGAGGAACAATTTGTGTACGAGTCATCAAATGTGTCCCACAAAATGGGGCTTCAGCATAAATGTCTTCAGTAGTCGGTAAATGGTTTGGGTATACATGTAAATAATTTATTGGAGTGACTGTTGCTTGGTGTCATGTGTGTTGACTTACGTGAACCGGTGGTGCATGAAGGGTAGACTCCAGTTATTCAGACATTTGAACATACAAGGATGAGCGTTAAAATATCCATGTGTCTTTAAACTGATTTGATGCCTAGGATCCGAAGAATATCAGGGATGCTATACAGTCATATTAAAATCTGTGACATATTTAAATGTGTGAAGCTTGAATTGTAAGTCTTCGTATGATGTCCGTTATTTAGGACGCCGCACTGAATTTCCCATGTAAACTGCGAGGCCGTAATCAATAAGTTGCTGAATCAGCCCTTAATTGTATCGACTGCACCTAAAAAGGGGACCTGTTTTAAAGGATGGCTTTTATTATACCTGCTATACATGATCAGTCCACTTTGGGTGTTCATACAGCCCTAACCCAAAGTACGTTATATTGTTACATTTGTTTGACTGGCTGGTAAAATGCTATGACAATAAAGTCAATTCTCCATGCTCTATTAGGTGTACATCCTGTCATATGCGATAACAAGAGGATTATAGAAGTGACGGGGTGTTTATATGCATTGAGAATTGAATAGTACTCTCCAAATGAAGTTTTTTTCCCTGCTGAGTTTCAGCTTATCATAACACGTGTTTACATTATAAATTAAGTTACCATATTATATGTGCATCCTGCAGTGTATTTGTTTACTAGTTACAATTTATTCTTTTTGTGTTTTACACTTGTTTGAAGTTAGATCTTTTGATTGACATTAGTAAAGAGATGAATGCTCTTTCAGGTGTGTTCTTTTTAAGGAATTTCCTGCTAGTGAATTCATCAATATAATTGCGTTGTTGTCAGCTGAAGGCCTATAACAAAGATATTTGACGTGATATGTTTGTATATGATGTCCAGTTTTGTTATTTTGTTTTAAAGGGCGGCAACTTCTAAGACAGCCCCGGGCGGCGATGAGGCTAGGTAGGCCGCCTTCGCCGCACACACAATGTGTGATTTATTTCCACTGTTCCGGTTGTGCCCTATTCCCTATTACCATTTTGAAAAAGGGCGCTGAATTGAGCTTTTTCATGTGCAAAAGCTCTCCTCCACTTGATAATTTTTCTCAACCGATTCCCCATCCGCAAGTGTTTCCGAAAGGATGTCAGGCACGTATCTGTTTGTACTGTTCAATATAGGCCTATTCATCCATGCATTTATAATTTTCGGTCCATTTGCTGGGACGTTCTGCTTTACTGATGTATTGGCATGCGAATGGGGAGTCATGTACGAGAAGATTATTGACTATCAGTAATCAAATATTTAACACACGCAGACGCAAATATTTATTAAAATGGATAAGCAGAGCAGCAGTTAAGAATGACTCATCATATGATTAGCCATGAGAGAAGATACAGCTACAAGCAGGCTGTATTTGTGTCCCTGACAACAAGAAGGCTTTCCGCGTACAAAATAAGGTACACTAAGATCTCTTATGTAAGGAATGCGTAATGAGGAACCCGGCATGCGGATTGCGTATTGAGACATTTCAAATGTACCGGTAGGGCGGCATGCATGTTTTCTGTATACCTCTGGATACCATGCGGAACCGGCAAATATCGCTGCTTGGAGCGTTCGTTTTGCCGGATACGCTTCCGCATTCCGGATGCGCGCTTTTAGGAATCTTATTTATTTAGTCAATTGCGATTTTGTCCGCATTCCGTTCACAAGGAATCTCAACACTGGTGCAAGGGATACAGGTTTCACACTAGTATATTGAAAAGGGCCCTTAACCCCAAAATCGTACACACAATGTACCTCCCGTTACGTTTATTCCTTTAAATTATACACATGTATACACATACAGTGTCCATCTCCTTACCTTTTTAATCCAATTGTACAGTCATACTTAGGGCCTTTTTCCATGCCGTTTTTGTGTTTTCGCTAATGTAAATCATGTATCCCTTTTCCATGCACGCGGAAACGCCCTACACTTGTGAAATGTTCCAACTGCCCTACACTTGCTGTGTTGCAACGTCAGATCCATTTTTTTTATAAATAAAGGATATATTTCCTTTGCTGTCACAAGTTTGACAATTAAGAACTAGATTTTTTTTACATCGCAGATGCCATAGTATCTCAAGACAATAAACCCCCCCAACCCTTTAAAATAGGCCCCCATCTTCAGAAGCATATACTGACACTTGGCAAGCCACCGGGGTTTCTTCAGTGGCGTACCTAGGCCTTGTGCCGCCCGGGGCGGTCGTAGAATATGCCACCCCCTCCTTCTCTCTCTCTCTCTCTCTTTCTCCCTCTCTCTCTCTCTCTCTCTCTCTCTCTCTCTCTCTATATATATATATATATATATATATATATATATATATAAAAAACATAATTTCAAAATTGCAATATATGAAAAATTAAAACGTTACAATTACAGCTATTTATTGTTTTGATCTCTGATGATTTAAAGGTTAATCTTTCTAGCCTTCCTCTCCGCAAAATCTGTAATTTCAAAGTTTCACAATATATGAAAAATTACAACGATAGTAACAGTTACGGCCATTTATTGCTGATGATGATTTAAAGGTTAATCTTTCTGGCCTTCCTCTCCGCAAAATCTGTAATTCCAAAATTTCACAATATACGAATAATTACAACTATGCTAACAGTTAAGGCCATTTATTGCTGATGATAATTTAAAGGTTAATCTTTCTAGCCTTCCTCTCCGCAAAATCTGTAATTACTTTATCAAAATCTATTTCTTCCGTAAGTTCCGGCTCAATGGAAAGTATTGCCAAGTCAGTTAGCCGCGTTTGACGCATTGCTGCCCTAAGGTAGTTTTTGATTAATTTCAGTTTGGAGAATGACCGTTCACAGCTCGCAACACTGATTGCACGAGTCAGACACACGCGTAGCAATACGACTGTATTTGGCAATGAGTCAACAAGATTATAGTCTTGTAAGAACTGCAGAACGTCCATAGGTCCTTCCATTTCTATACTTCAAGCCGCCGTCACAAAATGTTGCAATCTCTTCCTCTCGGCAAGAAACTCTTCCTTCTCTATATCTTCGTCAATGTCACACAGCTGGCAATCATACTCTTTATCCATCAGCTTTGAAGGTGTGAGAAAGTCATATTTCTCGGCAATATTGTGAACCTGTTCAAACCTTGAAGATAATTCTTCATTCAGCCTTTCTAGCACTGACAACATTTCTCTTTAAAGTTCATCTTCGTACCCTAGTGCTGCATCGCGAGATCCTTCCCCATCCATTCGTTTCTTCCTACGAATCCGACGCTCCATGCTTATCCCCCGGTCCGAACAGATTTTTTTTTTAAAAGGCCATTGCATCGTCCACCATCTTGTCCCGATTCTCTAGAAGAACAGCTCTCAAGGCCGACAGCTTTGTAGCACATTGTTGTAAATCTAGCCCCTTGGTTTGAAGGTACTTTACGCATCATTGATTTCAGGGAGGACAGCTTGCCAAAGCCCCAGGAAAGACAAAACAGGAAATGAAAGCACTGCATGAAGCACCAAGCCTGCATCTGACCCGGTAGTTGCGTTTTCTTCATCTTCCGTCAGCCGTTCTAGTGCAGCGACGACCTCCGAGAATTTTTTCTGCACAACATCTACAGCGTCTGCCCGACTACTCCATCTCGTCTCCACAACCCGTTTGATAGATCGGTCAGCTGCCGAAATCAAAATATCCCAGCGATGAGTGGAGGCAGAAAAGAATAAAAATAAACGGTCCAGTGTTCCGAAAAATGTAACCAAATCAACAGCCACTGAAGCTGCATGCACACCTGCTAAATTCAATGAATGATTGGTGCATAGGACAAAAACAGCCTTTCGGTTGACTTCCCTGATACGCGTCTGCACACCTGACCGATGACTTGCCATTACAGCCGCATTATCAAATGCCTGTCAGCGACAGTCTTGAAACTGAATGTCATCCTTTTCTAATTGTCCCAAAATCAATGATGCCATTTGCTCTGCGGTTTTACCTTTCGTCTCTATTAAACAAAGAAACGATTCTTCTACTTTGATTTTCTTTCCATCTATTTTGACATTTCGCAAGACTTGACTCATTTGGTCCATGTGAGAAATGTCAGGAGTACTGTCGAAGATAATGCAAAAGTATTTGCTCTGTTTTACTTGCTTGACAATTTTCTTCCTGACTTGATCTCCCAAAATGTTCACGAATTCATTCTGAATTTTTGGTGAAAGATAGGAAGTTGCGGAATTTTTCCCAAGCTTTACTCTTACCAAATGCTCTCGTAGGACTGGGTCGAACTTCGCCATCAAATGAACTAGCTCCAGAAAATTCCCTTTATTTTCATCATCATCATCATGGACATCTTCTCGATGGCCTCGTAAAGCCAGATTTTGTTTCGCGAGGAACCTAATGATGTCTAGGAATCTGGTTAGTATTTGTCGCCACTTTTTTGCCTCTCTCTTAACGAGTTCTTGTTCTTCTCTGTCGACTAGCTTCCCCTGAGCAAGGCGTATCTCTAACTCTTGCCATTGAATGAACGCCTGGGAGTGTACAGGACTGGACTCGTGTTCATGTATTTTAGGATCCAACTTCCACCAATTTTTGAAACCTTTAACTGAAGCAAAACTCGAATTTCCAGATGAAAATAATCTACAGCAAAAGCAGAGCACAGCTTCCTTGGAAGGGGAGTACATCATCCACGTTCTCAAGACTTTCTCCCCATTCGGTAGAGTTCGAAAAAACCAGTTCCTTGACAGCTTTTTACACTCCCCTTTCGTTTTTTTTTTTGCCTGGGCGTACTGCTTCTTTGAATTCACAATCTATATGCTGTACAACTTTTGATCCTTGTCCTACAAGCATGACCCGGACGCCATGATCAATCTTTTCAGGCCACAGGCCAACATCTTTCAAATCGGGTCTCTCGTCAAAAATCTGTGGCTTATCTTCAATATCTTCAGTAATAGCATCATCAGCATCAACATTTACGTTTTCTGGTTCAGCCACAATATCACTGGGGCCTTCCGTAGAAGTCTCATTTTCCGGTCTTCGAGTGACGTACTTTAGCAAGGCACCTTCATTTCTCTTTGTTTCCTCATCTCTCGTTTTCTTTCTCTTCCGGAAAGCTGCACCGCTTTCCTTAACTCGCTTCATCTGTTGGACGAATTATAAAATTTGTAATATATGATTTCCATTGAAAAAATAAAGTTACAAACTTGTACAAAAATACGCAAGCGTAGAATTTCAGGAAATTTATCGACACAAGCTTATTAGAATCTTATGTTGAATGGAAACCATTTAATCAAAACAATAAATTATACGACCTTTACAATATAATAATCAAACTTCACAATAAATTTTTCAACCTTTACAATATAATTTCAACTACTGCAATAAATTGTGTAATGTATACAATATATGTTTAACCTTTACAATCGATTAATCAACCTTTACAATATATTTTGAACTTTACAACAAATTATTCCACTTTTACAATATATTATTCAAATGTATAATAAATATTTTAACATTTTAAATAAATTATTCAACATATACAACAAATTTTTAAACTTTTACATTATATTTTTTCCATTTTTTTAAACCTTATTATTTTGAATGCCATCATTGCCATATTATCCCATATAAGAAATGCTGTATTAAAGTTTCACTGATAATGTATTCTGTGAATTCCTTTTTATTGCAGCAAAAGCATTAAAAATACGAACGAGTAAAATTACTTACACTGGCATTATGGAATGAATCCTCAACCTCACCACTGTCCATATTTGTGAGCCAAGTCTCAGAAAAATGAGAAACGCTCCCACTTTAAAAATGATTTCCATTTCATTGAGTGGACATACAAGAATAAATATTATTACTTTCCCGCCTTCACACAAAACGTGGTGCCGTAGAACACGATTCATTAGCTTAAACCTCACCATGTTACGGGCAATTCTTAAAATAGGCCTATGGCGAGTGTCATATTCTACAGTTAAGAAACTGGACACATATAAGATAAATACCTTGTCATAGTAGCGGCAATCCTATGTGATGGTACTGCACCAAGCAAGAAACATGAACATTTACACCAGGTCTTCTCATGAAACGCAGGATAGAAAATAAAGAAGCCAGTTATACTGGTGTAGTAGTGGGCTTCTAGAGTTCTACTCGGCTTGACCGGATGCGACGTGAGTTCCGGTTTCAGTCAGTTCATGGGCCGTGTGCCAGGATGTAATGTTTTACAATGTAATACACAATAGGCAGCAGTCGAAACTGTTCACGAGCCGAATAAAGCTTTTTCCGGTGACCGGTGTCAGTGGTCACCGGTCTATGAGACTGACAAGGCATTGGGGAACTCTGATCTGAGAATCGGCAAGTCGGCAAAAGATTAGGCCAAAAAAGTATGGTTCTCAGGCACTTTTTTCATAAATCAGTGCGGGCGGGCGGTATTTTATTTTAAAACTTTTTTTATGTTTCGATAAAAATTCATATATGATCAGGACTAAGCATGAAAATAACAAATATTTTTGCGAAACAGTTCAAAGCATTACATAAATTGTATTATTTTATCTACTTGGAAGATAAAAAAATGTGATGGGGGGGGGGGGGGTAAAATTTACGCGGGCAGTGCCCAAGAACCATCCCTTTTATTTTTTATTATTTTATTATTTTTTTTGTCTTAGCATTACCTTTTTCGCCGCCCCCCAAAAAGTGCCGCCCGGGGCGGACCGCCCCTGCCCCCCCCCCCCCCCAGGTACGCCACTGGGTTTCTTCAGATGTTACATTTAAAACCTAGGTTAAGATCATCTGTCATGAAACAAGTGGCGCAGCTGAATTCAGGGAACCTTGAGCAATGGGTAACAGGACTCCAAGAGTGCTCAAAATCATACATTTTGCCAACAAACCTTAGATATAGGTTACAATGTTCTTAATCTAGATCCAGCTGCTACCATTGGTGGGTCAAGGTCACCAGACTTCAAACATGTTGGAGATCTTCGTGGACACAATCTGGGTGTCACATTTTAAGAAGAAAAAAACAAGGGACCTATGGGTCACGACGCTCAGCTGTTATATATGATAAAAAATATAATTTAGAAATGAGGCACATGCTGGTTTTGTGTGGTAATAAATATAAGCTGTATTATGAGTTGTTGTTGTTTAGCTTATACATGATTTTGATAGTACCTTTGGAGACAGGGAAGAGGATTGATTTCATTTATTTTATTAACAATTGGAGTACTATTGTCACACAGATTTTGACTTGGCCATATAACTTATAAGCAGAACATATAATATGAGTTTAACTATTTCTTTAAAAAAATTACAAATATTGTCCCAAATATAATTTTTATTAAAAATAATAAGAGAATCATATGATTGTTTAAAATTAAATATAACTGATATGTTTATTAAAATAATATTACAGAATATATTCATGAATCCATTCATGAATACATTTTGAAAGTATTTGCACGAGTATTCATATACTTTCATTTTTACCTGAATTCCCATTCTTTATGCAAGAAATTTTATAATGGAGTACATAATCATATTCGTATTTAAATACAATTACAAAGTATTCCCACCATGTCTGGTATTTATTCAATTTTCACCAAACAATGATGTTGAGAATCCATAATATACAAAATTCACACATTTAAATAATGATCATAAGTACCTGGTTTTATGGCTTTTATTTATATTAAAAAATAACTGTAAAAAATTCATTTTGGACTAATTTCACATCAATGTACACACTAGACACAGTAGGAATCTAGATTAATATTATCAACTGCATCTTTGTCTATCATTAATTTCCTTCATATGATCCCAAATGATTAGTAATGAATAATATGATTTACTTCTTTATCATTAAAATTGAACTGAAAAATGCCATAGGTGACTGCATGGTGTTATTTGGAATATGTGACATTCTACCCATCGATACAAGATTCTTATATCATCAGTAACTGCAAGTTAATTTCCTGTTATTATAAACTAACAAATTCCTTTTCTATTTTTCTTTAATTTGTTATTAAAAACCAATAAAAATTTATTAATTTGTTGTTTATTGTTATGTTGTTGGTTAAAACTACTGGATGAGTTGGGTTGGACACCTGGATCAACTGTGGCTGGCCATAAGCTGCCTGGATTCCTGTATGCGTCGCCTCAAGCGTGCATAATTTGATGAAAGGTCAACAAGGTCAACATACAGGTGACTCAAGAGGGGCTGGAGAGAGCCAAAGTCTGACAGGGTTTCATAAAAAACATTAATAAAAGCTACAATTTTTGGCCAATTTCTTTCAGCTTTCTAAACTAAAAAGCTGAAATCCTTATGTGTGCATGATATGAAAATTATATCAACAGTGCTCACCGGAAAGAAACGTGCCATGGTCACAGTTGGGCAAAATTTAAGGTACTAATTCTATATTTATACTAATAAATTCAAAACTAATATTGGGTATTCAATTGAATCTTGATTAAATAATGTTACATCCCTGACAAAAAAATCTCTAGCAATGCTCTTGTTAAGGGAGTAAATATACTTCTTGATTTTTTACAAAGTGCATTATGTTATGGCCCATAACTTAAAACAATTACGCAATACTGACATCATTCTGGGATGTGCATAGAGAATGAAAAATATGTATATTGTTTATGATTAAAGTCAGATCAGTGGTTTTGATATTAGGCAGTCTTGAAGTGTAACAATGGGTTTTTAATGGAAAAATGAAGTTTTTCATTAATATCTCGAAGGTATTAAGTCCTAGTGACCAAATTCTTGGCATGGTAGGGGATTTTGGAGACATCTAACTGTATGCTGAATTTAAGGAACTTAGAGCTGAAGCTGGGGAGCTGAGCTTTTGCAAACTGCACAACACTAGCTTGATGTAAACATTATGTTACAAGGTGCTTGAAAACTTGATTAAAATCTACAGTTTTTGATCAACTGGTTTCAAATTTTTGGTGTTAACAGTTGAAATGCTGACAAAAACATGCTGTGAAAATTAAATCCACAGTACTTACAGGAAAAAAAGGTGCCATGGTCAAAGTTGGGCAAAATTTAAGGTACCAATTTTTTATTTTTATTAATATTTTAAAAAATTTAAAAGATTTTCATCTAATTTTGGGTATACAATTTAATTTTGATTAATTTAAGTTATATTACTGGAAAAAAGGTCCACAGCTTTAACATTTTTTGTGTTAAGTGATCAAATATCTTTCCTTATTTTTTTCAAAATGCATTATGTTTGGGCCGAGAACTTTTTTAAATTAAATAATACAGACATAATTTCTGGCATGTACATAGGAACTATATAGAGGAATATTTATGGTAAATATGAGGAAAAACAGATGAGTGGTTTTGATATTAGACAGTCCTAAAGTGTGAAAATAGGTTTTTAATAAAAAATTAAGGTTTTTCCTTAATTTCTCAAAGGAACAAAGTTGCAAAGACCCAGTTTTCGGCTTGGTAGGAGATCTTTGGGACATCTAACATTATGCCGAATTTTGGATTCCTAGGTCTTACGGTTTCAAAACGTGCCACATCTACGGACGGACGGACGGACGGACGGACAGACGGACGGACGACGGACAATGGACCACGACTATAGCTCAGATGACTTATAGTCAGCTGAGCTAAAAACCCATAAGGTACTTCAAAAGTTACGAGGTTCATAAAACTCCTATATATCGGCAGATTTGACCTTGACAGTGAAGGTCAAGGTGACATCTTTCATTTTGATTTTCAGATAGATAAACCTATCAATTTGAGAAACAATATGGGAAAATTCAAGGTCAAGGCAACTCTCATAGGAAAGGTCATGACAAAAATTTAAATGTACTTCATCCCATGGCCCATATCTATTCATATGCATAATATGAAAGAAATCTGTCCATTATTTTTGTTTTTGTTTTTGGTTATATTGCTCACAGTACAGTCATGTGGCAATGGTGGGGTGTTATAAGTTCGTGAAAACTGGATAAGGACAACTGCCAACTACCTCCCGCAAAAGACAACCCTATCTAAGATCTTACGAATCCATACATACCTTTTTAAAACTAGATGTGTCGGAACGACACGAATGCCCCCGCCTTGGGCAAATTAGAAACATTTGTAAAATTTTGAAAATTTTTTTAAGTTCAGGAGGTGTCGTATGGTCAAAAGTAGGTCAACAAGGGCAAAATGCAAACTCGATCTGTAACGGGTCATTATCAAGCAACACACCAAAAATCATGCCAGTATATGCAGGCATTGTGAAAAAAGTCCATACATGTGCATTTTCCATAAAAATTTCTGTCTTTCATGAAATTTTCTATGTTTAGGAGCCGTAAAACAATCAAAAGTAGGTCAACCGGGATGAAACGCGAACTCGATCTGTAACTGTCATTATCTGCCCACACATAAAAAATCAGGGTGGTATCTGCAGGCAATTAGGAAAAAAGTCAGTACATATGCATTTGTTATGAAAATTTATATTTTTCATGAAACTTTCTATGTTCAGGAGCAGTCAAATGGTCAAAAGAAGGTCAACCGAGAGAAAACAAGAACTCGATCTGTAACTGGTCATTATCTGCCTACACACCGAAAATCAGGCCCGTATCTGCAGGCACTGCGAAAAAAAGTCCATACATATGCACCTTTTTATGAAATTTTTCTATGTTAGAGCACCATCAAACGGTCAAAAATAGGTCAACTGGGACAAAACGTGAACTTGATCTGTAACTGGTCATTATCTGCCCACACACCAAAAATCAGGCCAATAGCTGCAGGTATTGTGAAAAAAAGTCTGTACAAGTGTACTTGTCATGAAAATTTATATTTTACATGAAATTTTCTATGTTCAGGAGCCGTAAAACAGTCAAAAGTAGGTCAACCAGGACGAAATGCGAACTCAATCTGTAACTGGTCAATATCTGTCCACACACCAAAAATCAGGCCAATATCTGCAGGCATTGCGAAAAAAAGTCTGTACATGTGTATTTGTCATGATATTTCATATTTTTCATGAAATTTTCTATGTTCAGGAGCCGTAAAACGGTCAAATGTAGGTCAACCAGGACGAAATGCGAACTCAATCTGTAACTGGTCTATATCTGCCCAGACACCAAAAATCAGGCCAATATCTGCAGGCATTGCGAAAAAAAGTCTGTACATGTGTATCTTTCATGAATATTTCTATTTTTCATGAAATTTTCTATGTTTGTACAACGGTCAAAAGTAGGTCAACCGGGACGAAACGCGAACTCGATCTGTAACTGGTCTATATCTGGCCACACACCAAAAATCAGGCCAATATCTGCAGGCATTGCGAAAAAAAGTCTGTACATGTGTATCTGTCATGAAATTTCATATTTTTCATGAAATTTTCTATGTTCAAGAGCCGTAAAACGGTCAAAAGTAGGTCAACCAGCACGAAACACGAACTCGATCTGTAACTGGTCTATATCTGCTCACACACCAAAAATCAGGCCAATATCTGCAGGCATTGCGAAAAAAAGTCCGTACATGTGTATCTGTCATGAATATTTCTATTTTTCATGAAATTTTCTATGTTCAGGAGCCGTAAAACGGTCAAAAGTAGGTCAACCGGGACAGAACGTGAACTCGATCTGTAACTGGTCTATATTTGCCCACACACCAAAAATCAGGCCAATATCTGCAGGCATTGCGAAAAAAAGTCCTTACATGTGTATCTGTCATGAATATTTCTATTTTTCATTAAATTTTCCAAGTTTAGGAGCCGTAAAACAGTCAAAAGTAGGTCTACGCTGAAGAAACGCCAACTCGATCTGTAACTGGTCTATATCTGTCCACACACCAAAAATCAGGCCAATATCTGCAGGCACTGCGAAAAAAAGTCCGTACATGTGTATCTGTCATGAATATTTCTATTTTTCATGAAATTTTCGAAGTTTAGGAGCCGTAAAATGGTCAAAAGTAGGTCAACCGGGACGAAACGCGAACTCGATCTGTAACTGGTCTATATCTGCCCACACACCAAAAATAAGGCCAATATCTGCAGGCATTGCGAAAAAAAGTCCGTACAACTTTTTGATTTCGGAATGACGGAAGGACGGAATGACGGACATGGGTAAAACTATATGCCCCGGCCACTTTGTGGCGGGGGCATAAAAAATAAGATTCTGTGTGATTTTCACCAAATATGGAAATATTCATGGTCAAGGTCACTCTCCTAGAAAAGGTCATGACTATTTTGAAAATGCTTCATCCTCTCATTCATATCTATGCAAATGTCAAGTTTGGTAAAGATCCATGAAATATTTTTTGAGTTATCACGCGATTAAGATTTATTTGCGACTGCAGCAGTGGGGGGACTGTCATGAAACAATAGTAACCCCCCCCCTCCCCCCCCGACTTCGTTGGGCATACTATTAATAAGATTTCTTTACCAAATGTCCGTCTCTCACTCTGTCCCTGTATCCCTCTTGTCTCGCTTTCTTTGTCCCTCTATTCTGGTCCCTTCTCTCCCTCTCTCTCTCTCTGAATCAATCTCGATCACTTGATTAATCTTACAGCTGACAAATGCCAACACAGTATCAGGTCAAAGATTAAATACATAGGTCTATTCATATAGGGTAGAATTTATTGAAATATTTAACAAAAGGGGGTGAATATTTTATTGCCACTCCCCTCTTTCTCTTCTACTGCACCCGTTCTGTCTTGGTCGCCCAAAATTCATGCAACTGACGTGTAAAATTAATCCATATATATCAGTAGTGATAAATTCTGGAGTAAGAGGTGTCGTGCCTGTGGCCTGAAACGTCACCTCTCTCCCCTGTCCCCAAGTTACCATTGCTTACCACTAAAAAACTTTAATCAGTTCTTTTTTGGCAAACTTCATAAAAAATAAGATAAATGAAAAATTCAAATTGTTGTTAAGAGACGTCTAGAATTGATTAGTATGTCCTTGCTGTATTTTTTATGAATTTCTACCAGTCATGCAAATGAAATATCATTAAATGATTCACTGGGCAATTTGCTGAGAATTCATAGGTTTAATCCTTTGCAGAAAATTGTTCCATCAAACACAGCCCTGGCACTAGAATACCTCCAAAGTACCTGCTAATGATGATAAACAATAATGTACAAGGTGTACAGAAAAGTATAAAATAAATGAATGTTGCATGAGGTCTCCGGTGGAGATTCTTACCCTGTTGCCTGCTGCATAATAAAGGTAACAGAACATAATACAATGACGTGTCATAATACACCCCTAGAGTGTAGTGGTTTTGCTTCCATAGTTTAGAAATACACTGATTGACATCCATCATCCCTTAAACCTGGCTTCATTTGGTCAATAATCATCCATTGAATATATCTATGTATAGCCATGAATACACCACTCACGCATTTATACTTGACTGATAGGCCCATGCACTTTAAGTCATGACAGAAGTCATACAGAAAACTACACAGCAAATACCCTTCCAAGTTTGATCCTTTGGCATCATTATCATTGTGATCAGGTGGTAATCTTAACACTGGGCAACAAGTTGAGAATTGACATCCACAAAATACACATGAATGAACTAACCAAAGTGTAATCCAATTTCTCACAGGCTGGCCTGACTCTGCTGTTTCTAACATAACAGGCAGGGAGATTTACCCATATGTAGAGTTATAACAAAATATTTTACACATAGTAGGTGCTAATAGGAGAACACAATCACACTTTACAAGTGGGTTTATCTTAGTTAAAAGTATACTCAAAGACCATATGGTATTCCAAAAAGTTATGAAAATAGTTGTATCCTCACTGAGATTAACAATGAGATTCTTAATATTGAAGTCACATCACTTTGTAACCTTGATAGACTCTCTTATGTTAAAGGGGAAAATGCTGACAATCTACGAAGTATTGTTTCATACTAACATGAAATAAGGTAGTTCTGAGTATTTCATTTTTTCAACTGATTCACAAGCAAACATGGCAGTCATCTGTAATGTCTATGATGCTGCCACCTGCTGGAGCAGTAGATATCAAGCTATTGCTTGAAACAATGTTTTTGTGTACAAAACATGAAAGTATATAGCTGAAATGTCTGTTAGATCTGCAGAGATATATATCACATTAAAAAAAAATCACAAAACTGTTTTTTAGCTTTAATGCAGAAGAGCACCCTGCAATGGGAAACAATCTCCCTGATATTTCCTATAACAACTCAGGTCATTTCTCTGCAGATCTTGTGGAATCCGAAAACTGAGTATTTGAGTTGTCTGATATTGTCACTCTCACTGTCACCGACCATCAGCTTGGATGAGATCTGAGTCCTGGACAGGTTCCCCTGATGAGGTGACACTTGAGACCAGCACCTCCTCCACTGTTACCATCTTCTCATGTTTTGCCTTTTTTCCTTCTACAATGACAAGTTTAACTGGCAGGTCTCTGCCATTATGTGACCTTTTCCTCTTTTCAGGAGGCTCTTCCATATGTTGCGTGTAATCATATGAGGAAGGAATGTGATCTACCAATACAAACATGTCCTTCAAAGCCCTCTTGCATTCTTTTAAGCGACCCTTCATTAAACAAAATATGAAGCGATTTCTCAGGGAAGTTGGCCAGAACTTTGGGGCATCACCTCCTTCCACTTTTGGTGGCTGAAACGCCATCTGTTGTTGAAAATTTCCATGAGACAAAGCGCTACTGACACCTTGCCCTAAAGAAAGGCTATATTGGCTCCAGTGGTAGTTTGATAACCGTGAGAGGATATCGAATTGGACATTCAGTGAGAGTTTCTCAGCCGCCATCATGTTCAGTTCTGCCTCACACCTGAAGGGGTAGGTGTGCAGACCACTCACAGGAAAATCATCTAGCTCTCGTTCAAAGGCTTCAATGGATGTCTGTGGAAGTCTCCATGTAAACAGGGGTCTACAAAAAAGTGACACATGATATCAATGTACGGGTAATCTCCACTTCATCATTTTATATTTCAGATGATAAATGATATGAGCACATGTGATGCATCCCCAAACATTGGGTCTGAGACTTCTAAAATGTTTTTAAATTTCTCCATTTAACCATCTTTTCAATCGCAGGATTCCTGCATACTGCCCCATGGAGGTTGCACAGGACCAATAATGTTCCAATGAGAATGGAGTTTTGTGGTTCTCAAACTTCTGTTGGACCCTATATTAGTGGTGTGACAATTAATCAATTATTTCGATGATTGGTCGTTTTCTTTCATGATCAATTAAAACAATTTCATTTTTGCATAATCAATTAAAAACGATAATGTATGCACATCCCAAAAAGTTATATTATCCTGATAAAATATTCTAATTCTGTCATATATATAAGAAAATTGAGTACAACACAGCAAACAATAATAAACCTAAACCTTGTGCATGCAACAAATACGTGTCAACTACAACTGCTATTACCTTGACCTTCAAGTGTGATGTACAAGTAAGACTCAATTCATATCATAGGTATAATCCTACACAGCAGATTTCACAGTAATACAGATGGTGCATAAAATAACTGACTAATAATCGATCATCAGTCATTTTTTTATCTTTCAATTACTGAATATGATTTTACAACTGATTCCTACCACTACCCTCTCTATCTAGCAAAACCTGGCCCTGTGCCAACGTCCTGGTGACAATATGTAACAAACCATGTTATTGAAAGCATGAGTGATTTAAAAGAGTTATAAGAAAAGATTTAAAAGAAATATAGCAATACCATGGCATCATAAAATGTAGATGTAAGCTGGTAATGCTGCATTTCTGATTCATCAAACTTTGCTCACAAATCAGCAAATATAACTTACAGAGTAGACCATTTTAATGATCAGTATATACCTGTGGTCTTTGCTTGGTTGACGTGTGTTACTTTTGTGGACATGGACAAATAGCGCCTCAAGATCAAACTCCTGCGGACATTTCTGCTGGTCACATGACTGCTGTATGATGTTCATGTACCCCTCAACTTCTTTAACTTTTCTCTGGAAGTTTCTGCTGGTGTAGTACAGGTGTTTCTTCTTGCCTGAAGGATATAACAAGTGACCAATGGGTCATGACATGACTGACATGTTGACAATATGTCCTTGCATAGGGAAGTAATTAAGATAATGGAGGAGGCACCATCATTCATTCAAGTTAGCTTAAGTTAATTAAGAAGCATAAGCAAACTAAATTTTAGGACAATCCATTCACCCATTCCTGAGGAATCTCACAATTTGTGTGTATTTTGCATTATTTCTGGGGTGCTCAAATATGCTGCATAAATTGGAAAATATGAGTTATAGACACCTATAATTTCAAGTTTGCAAGGAGACTTATTATGGACCTCCCTTGATGTTAAATTAGAAGATTCTAGGTCCAATGGTTATGATTTGTGCCCTGCTTTTGTTTTAAACTTTTAATTATTTTGAGGGCACTTACGAGCGTGATAGCTAAAATGGTAAGGGTAGGAGAGACCTAATTTCATGGACCTTCCAGGATGTCAAGTTTAAAGATTCTAGGTCCAGTCAATATGATTTGTGCCCTGTCAACAGATGACTGCATCTTTACAGGTCTCAAAAACAGAGCTAAATAAAAATCGTAAAAAAAAATAAAAAAAATACAGGTGGCACATGCAGCCTGTGGAAATTGATGGAACACTCCTTGGTCAATAGCCATGCAAAGAATAATTGTGATCAATGCATTAGTTGTTCAGATACTTGAGCTTTTTTATCAAATTTTCCATTATTCTTGGGGGTACTTCTTAGCCCCATATCTCTGAGGTTATGGGTAACAGAGACCAAATTTCCAAGGAGATTTTTCATTGACCTCACTAGATATGAAGCTGGGAGATTCCAGAACCAGGAGTTACGATTTGTGCCTGGTTAACGCACAGACAGACACCGGACAAAGAGTGATCGCTATAGCTCAGATGACTTTCAGTCAGCTGAGTTAAAAATGTATATGCACAAGGGATATACTAAGTTTTTAAATGCAGCAATGCTCATTAATTTGTGGGTGGTAAACCAATGGAATAATTTCTTAAGCATTTGCAAGGGGTAACATTACCTTGAGTAAAGTATCCTTCTTTTGTCTGTGCTGGCTTTCTTCTCTTTTCTCCGATACTAGCCATTCTCTTTAAGAGGTACTCTCTTCTCCTTGCGATGTCATCTTTTCATGAAACAAGAACTTACAAGCATAATGTGAAATGAAAATAAACAGAGCATGTCCAATTCATACTCTCACATCAATTGTGAAGTGACTGACTGATTGAAAGTGAAGTCGGCGCTCGAGCCAGTCACAGGTCTCCGGAAAATCTGGCGCACACTGGCTCCTTAGCAATAAAAAAATTTTGACAGGTTAAGTTGGTATACAGTTAGGTATTTTAGGAGAAATTAGAAGATACTGATGGAGTTGAAGATCATAGTGAGAGAGGTGCAGGAAGCTGGAGAACCCGGAGAGAACCACAGACTTTGGACAGGCCACTACAACCCACTCTCATTGCAGCATCTGGGATCAAACCTGGGTCGCCAGTAAAGAAGGCAGAGCGTTTTACCACTCGGCTATCCAGGCCCCTATTTGTGAAGTAATTGATGAAATATTTTGGGATATGCTGTCTTTCACCAACAAGTTATAGTCCCTGTTGACTATGGCTGCAACCGACAGTGCTGTAGTCGAGTCATCCAAGTCTGAGTTGAGGCTAATTTAGTTAAGTCCAAGAATGAGTCCTTGAGGTTTGAGTCCTAGTCCATCTGAATCTTTTAGAAACAAGTCTAAGTCTGAGTCCAATATATAATGTCTTCAAAATAATATAAGCAAATGAGAATTTAAGATAATCATATGAATTTTATTTAGTTATTTTTTTTTATTTTTATGTAGGACCATATTCAACTAAAAGAGCCTTATATTTAAACATTCAAGAGGGAATTACATATTGACCAGTGTAGAAAAAAGACCATGGCCCACAGTCTCATATAACATCATTTTTATTAATATTCTGTCAAAAGTAGGACATCAATGTGTATAATTATTTTTAATGTGCCATAAAACATTGTATTGCTCTTGCCTGCGGCACATATTAAAAACTGAGAGAAACATATACAATAATGCTTTCCTGATTTTAATATATTATCTAGAAGGTGCAATGCATCTGAAGTATTTATGGCCTGTGACAAGGCCCAGCTAAATACCAGTAATACAGCATTTATTGAGATTATAACTACAATATAAGTACTGTCAAACATTTGTATGCAAGCAGTATGTAATACACTGATACAATGGGTAAATCAAATATGTATAAACTATACATCCTCTGCCCTCAGGTAACAAAATGTAAGAAGTCATTTATGAATGACTCTTTTGTGTCCTTGGTTTAGATGGCTGTACTTGTGTGACTGCAACACTCACATACAGAGTTCTACAAAAGAGCCAAGGTTTTCAAAATATTACATATCTATAAAACAATACTAAGGCTATTCAACAATAACAACAATATTACGAAAATGAAATTATGCAGTAAAGAAATATATGAAAATACAGGGGATTATGGCCTAAATGTTGGAAAATATAGGAGATTATGGCCTAAATGTTGGAAAATATATGAGATTATGGCCTAAATGTTGGAAAATATAGGGGATTTTGGCCTAAAATGTTGGAAAATAAAGCTTATGGCCTATATTTTGTAAAATATAAGTTTATGGCCTAAATGTTTGAAAATATAGGATTATTGTCTAAATGTTGGAAAAATAGGATAATGGCCTTAATGTTGGAAATATAGGATTATGGCCTAAATATAGGAAAATATAGGAGATTATGGTCTAAATGTTGGAAATTATAGGATTTTGGCCTAAATGTTGAAAAATAAATGAGATTATGGCCTGAATGTTGGAAAATATAGAAGATTATGGCCTAAATGTTGGAAAAATATGATTATGACCTAAATGTTGGTAAAATATAGTTTTATGGCTTGAATGTTGGAAAATATAGAAGATTATGGCCTAAATTTTGTAAAATATAAGTTTATGGCCTAAATGTTGGGAAATACAGGAAATTATGGCCTAAATTTTCGAATATATAGGGGATTTTGGCCTAAATGTTGGAAAATGTACGAGATTATGGTATATTTTCAGCTCATTTTCAAGGATATATGCTCATTTTCACAAAAATCCTTCCCATCACACATGGCAATGTTTACAACTATGCCAGATTCCGAATGCCTGACATAACCGGATGATACCCAGAGCCTACATGGAAAAAAGCAGTATCTTATTTCATTTACAGTAGGTGCCCATTATTTAGTTCATACTACATGGCCGCTTGTCTATTTATAGCCGCACCCTGAGTTTGCAAGGTCTCTTAAAGGAGCTCCCACTAAGGTCCAAATACCCAAAACCCCCCTTAAAGGCCGCACCCCGACTCCGTCTCTGGCCTAAGGGAAAAATAATTAGCTGCACGTAGCAAAATCAATCATGACATAGCTGCTTTAATGAAGACTAGAATAAAAAAGTATTAATTACAGAGGTTAAATATGTTGCCAGATTACGTATATTTAATATATATTAAAGGCTCGAGATAGGGACAAAATATCTGTATGTTACTAATGACTTTTGCACATGGATTGGCAGGCATTTATCAGAAAAAGAAAGATTCCCCGAACGATCGTTTCGTTTGAATGGTGGTTACGCAAAACGATTCTTCTGTGCATCAAAATGCTTCTTTGCATGTACGTGCAATTGTCAAAGACCATAGTATGAACACTGAATTGAGGTTTGTATGTACATTTATTGAAGCAAAAAGCCTGAATACTATCCACTATCACGCACCATCACGCAGTAGCGTTCAGGGGGCGACATGATGGCTAAGACTGCTGAAACTGTCAGATTTTCAACCTGCAGGAACTTAATCACAGCTCGTGATATACATATAAAAATTTAAATGTAGAACCTTGACATATATATCTTTCGTGCGATATATAACTTGTTATAAAAAAATTTTGGTAATTGTCACCAAATAATATGTTTAAAACACCCCTGCTGTAACACAGCGGCCCACTTTGTTGGGCATGGTCAAGCAACATTGAAATAAATGCCTACTTTAAACCCATTTGCAGCATTATTTAGCAACGATTATTTGTTTAGAAAGTAAAATGAATAAAAAGCTGACATCGTAAAGAGTCGCAAAATGGCTGACGATCATTTTAAAATCAAGTTTGAGTGCCGCCGTGTGCTGAAATGCCCTGGTGTTCTGCTAAGAATATTTTGAACGGCTGTACGCGGTGGGTGGTAAACAGAACAGCCACCTATTCCGTCCCAGTGTGCCTTGCGCGAACGCTACCTTGACAAGGTGGCACCCACACGGAAACTTTCTTGAGGAAAAAAACTTGCTTACCTCGACGGGCCATTTTAATTTCACTTTAAAATCACCCATTTTCAAGCGTCATGTTTGCTATACGTGCGTATCTAGACAAGGTAACTTCAGTTATTTTGATATTTAGTTAAGTTGACCAGCGATGTTTTCAAACGCATCAGCAAATTGTGACATGGAGCGATGTCAACGAACGATGTGACGATGATAATAAGAAGTTACCGGTATGAAAATGATTCGAATCTTCCGAGCAATTCAAGAAATCGAATTTTCATCATAGATTAAGATTTCAAAATATTACTTTTAGAATTAAAATATAGAGTGACTTTAAATGGATCAGCAGAATATTTCTATCCAAAATATATTGAAAAATCGGTAGCAAACAAGAATACGGCACGGCATGTAAAATCTGTATATTCACCAAGTTCCATCGGCTGTAGTGACATGTTGTACCGTTTATATCTACAAGTGGGTTTCCCCTCTAACAGTATTTCCATTCATACAAAATATCCGTGATTGTATTAAAAAAAAAAGATTAAACAAGTAAATGACCGGGCTATACGCATTCAAGGATGAAGGTTTTCCAGAAACATTGGGGCGAGAAGATGGGCTATTCAATTTTGAGGTACATGTATGAGACATTTAAAAAAATGTCAGTAAGTAACCTGCTAAAATTGAACTTTTATATAGATTTTATGGTGTTCTAAATTATATATTTTGATTTTCTGGATTCTTTTAATTTATAAACAACATAGATTCCAAGGCAATCCGGCTCCGCCAAAGTTATGACCGGTAATACCGATTTTTCTAACAGACGTCACCACTAGTCCTCACCATGAATAATCTCATTCATTTCAATCTCGTTATAAGTGTTGTTATTGTTCAGTTTTTATTGTTATTGTTCAATTGATTGCATATAATTATTATATGTTATATATACATTTACACTATACAATTTTATACAATAAATCTGTGACTACAAAGAGTATTTCCTCTGTGGTGTGCTTGATCTCCTATTATCGCCCAAAGGAGCGCCATGTCCGGGAGAGAGTTCTGATAAACCATCTATTTATGGCCGCATCCCGAGTTCAGAAAACAAGTGACCCATGGGTCATGACGCTCAGCTGCCATGCATGACCTGTGACATCATGGACTGAGATTCACAACTTCCAGTCAAATTTTGAAGAACCAATTTGCCAATTTGTTGAAAATTTTCTATGACAACAGAAATATATATCACCTAATGACCTATGTCTGGTTAAAACACAGTGAATTGATGGTCTGAGGAAAATGCATGATTGTTAAGCTATCAGGAACTATTCCAACAGCTTGCTTGAAACCTGTCAGTCTCATAAGGAACTTCACAAAGGGCAAATATAAGATCAAAATATATAGCAAAAATCAAGGAAATACATGCCAGAACTAGAATACGGGTAGTCGACAAGCGACTACGTGTATCCGCCTAAATCAGAGTGGAACTGGTGAAGTGAGGCATGGATTGAGTGGCAAGGGGAAATAGAGTGAAGTGTTGCATATTAGCATGGATGTCTGCAGCCCCATTGTGTATGTAGGTTGCGCCACCTACCACAAAATCCAGAAAGCTGTCCAAGTTGTATACATATGCAAAATTTAAGGCAGATAAGTCAAACCACTACATGTATATGAGTGATTTTTGCCCTTGGCAGACAAACAGATGGACGCTGTGCAAAAATGGCTGCAGGTGGTGCCACCAGTTTTGCGTATGATAAAGAGCTATGTGAGAACTATACACATGCAAAACTTTGGCCCAATCGGTCAAACGGTTCCCAAGATATGAGCTTGGATATCTGCTGCATAAATGTAGAATGTAGGTGGCGCCACCTGTCATAAAATCAAGAGAGCTGTTGGGGATGTATAAACCTGCAAAATTTTAGGCAGATATGTCAAACCACTGCAGAGATATGAGTGATTTTATCCCATGGCAGACAAATAGACGGGAGCTGTGCAAAAATGGCTGCAGGTGGCGCCACCAGTTTTGCGTATGATACAGAGCTATGTGAGATCTATACACATGCAAAACTTTGGCTCAATCGGTCAAACGGTTCCCCAGATATGAGCTTGGATGTCTGCAGCGTAAACATTAATGTAGGTGGCGCCACCTGTCATAAAATCAGAAAAGCTGTCTAGGATGTATACGCATGCCGAATTTTAGGTGAATTAGTCAAACCACTGCAGAGATATGAGTGATTTTAACCCCAGGCAGATGAACAAATGGACACTGTGCAAACATGGTTGCAGGTGGCGCCACCTTTTGTTGTATATGTTATAAAGCTATCCCAGGGCTATATTTGTATACGCATGCTGAATTTCAGGTGAATTAGTCAAACCACTGCGGAGATATGAGTGATTTTAACCCAAGGCATACAAACAGATGGACACTGTGCAAACATGGTTGCAGGTGGCACCACCATTTTTTGTATGTTAAACAGCTCTCCAAGGGCTACATTTGTGCAAAAAAATTTCCTGATCGGTCAAACGGTTCCCGAGATATGTTGGTTTATGTGTGGAAACATACACACAAACTGACGCAGAGTGCAGAAGAAAGGTCAGAGGTCAAAACAAAATTGGGGTACAGCAGTTCACATGTGAACTGAACATAATCCCGGGTTTCCTAAAATTCTGCCCAGCGGTTATGGAGGAGTTCTCCGGACACCTACACGGCAGCAGCGGCGTGCAGCTGAAAACCTAGTATCCGCAAAACTCTGTTTTGGCGGATGCAATTATTGAGAAACAGGTGCTTCTGTATGAATTTTTATTCAATACAAGCCAACTGTATTGCACTTTTATAAATGATGGTAATATTTATTCAGAAATATTTGACCCAATCCTTTACAAGATTACATAAATATACATCCAACTGCATTCACTTTAACTGTTCTTGAGATAATATGATCAAAAGGAATTAAAAGATGGTTGCCTGGTGGCCATATTGGACTTTTGACAAGTCTGAAATCAGACAACAAACATTCTCTAAATCGGACCAAACATTAAAGAAAAATTACTGAAACTGCACTGAAGAAATAATTTCTAAGGTGGCTAACTGGCAGACATAATGGATTTCTGACAAGTATGACATTTGATATCACACATTCTCCAATAAGAGACCAAACTTGGGGCAAATTATCCAGTAATGAATGCCTAAAATAATTCAAAAGGCATGTCCAGGCGCTCATATCAGATTTAAAGATATGCAATTGTAAAAAGTGTAAGTCCAATATTTTTATTATCACTCTGCTTTTCAATGGGGTCAGCAGGGTAGGTAAACTGCCAAACCTGAAAGAAAAGAAATGCAGAAAGCATGACTAAAACAAAAAGCCATCCTAAATCAAGGTACACATCCACATATTATGAGAACAAACACTTGCTTTTATATGTGGTGATATATATTAAAATATTCAGATATCTAGGAAACTATGTTTATTGCTAGGATTCCATAAAATAAACTGCAAAATGTTCCCATCATCTTATAAATCAGTAGCTAAACCTTAATACTATACTCTCATAGTCTTAATGCCTGGCTGAAGCATTCAGACAACAGTGTTTTTGTTATGAAGTAACGAGGTACTTATCACTGATCCTTATCACTTAATAGGCTGAAACAAAAGGGAGTCATATGTCACCAGTGTCACTCACAATTACAGCCACACAGGGAGATGGTTATATATACAAGAAAAATAGAGATGGTCTATAAAATAAGTAATTGTGAACATCACTGACCTATAAAATAAGTAATTGTGAACATCACTGACCTATGACCTTGGCCTTTTGCCCACATATCAACTGGATTTTTTCTAAATGATGGGTAACTACTAACTACTTAAATCTGGTGTAATTACTTGGCAACCAATGGGTGAATAACTTTGACCTGCAACCTTTAACCTGCTGACCAGCTGACCCCAAAATCAATAAGTTATTTATTCAAGCAAAAAGACCCATAAATATGATGCAAACTGAGTGATGCATAGATGTGGCATATGTGAAAGACTGAAGGTTTGGGTTGAACAGTTACACTTGAAATATGCTAACAAGCATTTAGAACAATTAAATATTGTGACCTTGACCTTAAACTTTTTGACCTCAACATCAATAGGCTTCTTCCCTTATTGGTAGGTAAGCCATATATGACAGATGGAAGGTACAGATTGAAAAGTTTGCCTGAAAATTACTCCTTGCAAGAAGTGGGTGCTGTGAACTTGACCTTTGACCTCAAAATCAACAGGTCTTTTCCCCTGTTGGCAGAGAAGCCATATCAGTGCTGAAAGGTTTGGAATGAAAAGTCTAGCTTGAAATGTGTCCACAACCTTTTCAAAGAAGTGGATCCTGTGACCCTGACCTTTGACCTTGTGACCTCAAAATCTATAGGATTCTTCTCCAACTTAGTAGGTGAGCTATATGTGAAAGATCAAAGAATTGGGATGAAAGGGTTGGCTTAAAATGCATCCACAGGCTTTTCAAAGAAGAGGCTCCTGTGACCTTGACCTTTGACCTTTTGACCTAAAAAAAATTATGGTTCTTCCCCTGTTGGTAGGTGAGCTGTATGTGAAAGATGGAAGGTTTGGGATGAAAATTTTGTCTCAAAGAGTTATTTCTGGGGGGTGCAAACACAACCCATAACTTCGAGAATATAGGTCACAGTGACCTAATTTCAAGTTTGCAAGGAGATCTTTTTATAACCTCTAAGACTGCATAGGGTTCATGGCCCTAGCCCCTACGGTTACGATTTGTGCCCTGCTTACGGACGGACGGCCGGCCGGCTGGACGGACAGATGGAAGGACGACGGACAAAGACCCATCGCTATAGCCCAGCATGACTGAAAGTCAGCTGAGCTAAAAATTCGAGATTTTCGATTTTGAGTTTGTTTTTAAGGCCGCGGGGACAAAAACAGGATTTACGGTAATCATTTGGCAGTAACTTTGGTACCAATAGCATCTAAGAATCTGTATTAAGGGTTATATGTAGGAGTTATATGGTGTTCAAGCTACACAAAAAAATATGTGCCTAAACATATTTGAACAGTTCTGTCCAACCATCTGTGAGGTAAATAAACCCTCACCGGCATATACCAGGTTGTACCGCAAAATGAGCCAGCTGTTTGTGCCTTGTGGAAGCCCTACAGCATTCAAGGAAACAGCATGATTTTTTCTTGCATATTTTTCTTCAATAACATTTCTTTTTCTAAACAAACTACAAAAATGCAGCTCTGTATTTCCTTACCTTCTGTGAATACTCTGTACAGAGGATCAGAGGACTGAAGGAGCTCCCTCCCTTTATTATGCATGAACCCACAGAAGCTCCCACTTTCCATGAAGCACAGAACTCTCCCTGTTGTTGTGTGGAATTTGGCGAACATTACAGTCCCCTGCGTGAGGTTTGGGTATGCAGCCAGGTCTAAGATTCTCAGCAGTAGGGCTGGCCAGCTCTTATTGGTGGACGTGATGAACTTTGTACAGTACATGGCCTGTTCAAGCTTCCATACTGTTGCAACAGAGTTGTGGATTTGATCCAGCACTGGTGGGTACTCTGCACAGAAAATAAAGAACAAGTTGCCCTCAGCTTGTAAATTCAGAGACCCACTACAAAGCTGATAATATATGAAGTTTCAATTATAACTTAATTTCTTTTATTATATGAATTTTTTTAAGTATTACATCTGCAATATTACACAACGGAATATATAAGTTGCTTTCAAATTTCAGAGTTTAATAGCTTAAATCAATACACATACAGCATATGAAAGTTATTTCATCAATGGCTATAGGACAAATTTCATAATTAATATATATATATATAGTAAATGATAATGGAGAGATGATGGACAGACAGAGCTGATCACTTTATGTTCCATTCTCTAGAGGCAAGAATATGTTTAAATTAGATCTTAATTTTTTCTAATCCAATAATTTTTTAAATTAAATAAATTGTACACATTTGCAATAAAAACTATTGTCCTGTGTAAAGGAATTAATGGCAGGGGGGATGGTGGGATTAACAACAATTCTGCATATACATTCAGGGCAAACAAAGCCTGATCTCCAATTCTGCTGAGGCTGGAAAATAATGAACACATGTTTGTATTAGATCCTAAATTTTTTATTTTAAGTTTATATTTCTATACATATATACAATATAACATATATATCTGAATATGAAAGTGGATTCATAATTCTAAATGGCATCAACATGAATCTCAATCTTGTCATATAACACCACATCATGCATACAAATGTATATTTATGTATTCACTGAGGGGTGGGGTGGGGGATATGAGAACTATGCACCTGTCACAGCAGGGGATCTCCCCCAGTGACTGTAACAAATCAGGAACCCTGACATAGCTGAATTCCAGTGACCAGGAGTGGCCAACCTGCATCTGGACAAAGCAAGTAACTACAATAGAGCCTCAAGAAAAAATTCAATAACTAGCCTAATTTTCAATCTTTTATTTTCAAATTTCAGATTTACACAAAATAAATACATATGTTTACATTCTGTGAAAATTAAATTAACAGTTCTCACAGAAAAAATATGCCATGGTCAAATTTGGGGAAAAAATTTAAGGGACTGATTTTATCTTAATGCTAAAAACTTAAAAAATTTACAAAATTCTGATCTAATTTTGGGTATTCAATTGAATCTTAATTAATGAAAGTTATATTCTTGGGAAAAAAGTCTCTAGTTTCAAAATGTTTCATGTTAAGTGAGTTAATATTTTTCCTGCATTTTTTACAAAGTCCATTATGATCGGGCTCATAACTTAAATAAATTACACTTAATAGACTTAATTTCTGGCATGTAAATAGGAAATATATAGGAGAATACTTCAGGTAAATATTAAGGTAAACATATAAGTGGTTTTGATATTAGGCAGTCCTGAAGTGTGATAAAAGGTTTTTCCTTAAGTTTTTCCTTTTTTCTCAAAGGAACAAAGTCATATTGACCCAATTTTTGGTATGGTTAGAGATTTTTGGAACATCTAACAGTATGCCAAATTTTTTATTTGTAGGTCTAATGGTTTCAAAACATGCCAGTCTAACGGATGGACAGTCGGACGGACGGACGGATGACAGACAACGGACCACGACTATAGCTCAAATGACTTACAGTCAGCTGAGCTAAAAAAGTGTTTATGTGTGTAGTACCTGATCGAAGTGCCAGTACTTTGGTTCCCATAATCAAGAAACAGATAGCACCTGGTTCTGTAATTCATTCAGACTGTTGGCGGGCCTATGTGCAGCTGAAGGATTGTGGTTACCATCATTTCAATGTAAATCATAACGAACATTTTAAAATCCTGAAACCGGTGTCCATACCAATTCCATTGAAGGCGTGAGCCAGAAGGTGAAACATGGTGTAACTATGCCACATTTAGGAGTAAAGGCTGAAGACTTGCCTGGATACTTGACGGTATACCTGTGGCGTGAAAAGATCCAGGGTTTAGATTTTTTTCGAGTTTATGCGGGACACTTCTCGTATTTACAATGGGTCTTGCTGTAATGCAAGATGCAAGTTTGCAGCTCCTAAAAGAGCAATGGATAGTGTACATAGTTGTAAATATGGTATCAGTATGTAAGTAAAATATTACGCTTGCGGGGTTATGAATAACGAGTGAAGCCTGAAGCAGTAATACAAATAAGAATCATAGGGGGATTTATGTGTTGGCTTATTTGTTGAGGATAAAAGGGACTTTCCGATATGGCTGTGTGACCGGGTGCAATGACGTAATTGTAATAGCTGATCAGAGTGAACAGGTGGGTCGATTTATAACCAGACTGGAAAGGGGATTTCCAGTGATCTGGGTGCCCACATGATTGGCCAATTGTAAGAGAATGTTTTGTGTTGCAGAATATCCAGATGTTGAGTAACGGATTCTGTAGTTACATGTTTCTCATGTCTGCGCATGTGATCAATGTGCAAAGTACTCCGACTGATAACGTCCATAATTGAATATAACATGTCAAGGTTATTTTTGGTGTATGACAATTATACAAGTAAACATGAAAACGTAAGTATAAATAACAGGAAGCATTGATGAAATTTTATTTGGAAAGGGTAAGGAAAATGTATATGATTGTTTAAGGTTCATTTATCGCACTTTTCTGATTGGGGTGACGGAGATTATAGACTAAGTGAAAAGAAGATGGCGACGGCCGTTGCGTTGGTTGTGGAATGACTGTGATATAGTTTGGAATAGATCTTCTTTACAGGTATAGTTGTACTTGTAATATTCCTTTCATATTAACCTAATATGTATTTAATTTATAAAATGGCTGTCCTTCCTACGATGGGGGTCGCAGGAAGAAGGCCTCTTCCTGCGACGTACCCCCCCCCCACGTGACCAGTTACTCTTCATCTGACTAGTGCAACCACGATACCTGGTCGCACCAGTGGACTTGCTTCGTGCGACCGGGGTCTAGGATCGTGGCTGAATAAGCCCGGTTATTTTGACAGAGGGATGAACGCAACGGCGGTCATTAATAAGATTAACGGGAAAAGCCTTGCAGACGACCGTTATTATTGAGATCAAAGTAATTAGATAGTGATCGGACAATTCTTTTTTAACTTGATGGGGATCACTTTGTTCTAGTACAATTTGCACATATAGGATCATCAGGAAAAAAAATCTTTAGTTCATAATAACGTGCATGGAGGGAGGAAAAAATGGCTTCATTTTAGAGTTCATTGTCAACTTTAGCATTAGATTTTTTGGCAGAACTATAGAAACCGGGCTTCAGCCTGCCTCCGGTACAACGGGTGTCGCATAATAAATTGTTTCCTGGAAAAGGCCGATACATATCATTTTCCTCAGAATTCCCGTATTTAATTTTGCTCATAGCTGGAGTTTATTATATTAGAGGAGGAGGGGTCCGGGGAACCTGGGTTCCCCGTCTGAACGGGGGTGTGGGGGCGGAGCCCCCACCTAAAGCTTAATTTTCCTGTTAAAATAGTAAATGGTTTCCCATTTTCGCGACAGATGCCTCTTTAATCCCAGATATAAATGAACAAAACTTGCTTCTGCTGGTATCTCGTCTTCACGGCTCACTTAGTAGCGTGTAGGGCTCCTAGTCTAGAGATCGTAGGTTCGATTCCCGGTTCAGGCGACTTCTGATGCTTAGTAGTTGTTTATGTTAGAAGAGTTAAGTGTAGGGACATCTACAGGGAAAAGTAGGAGTTAAAATAGGGAATGAGAGGAGACAATTTTATTTATATGTTCCTCTAAAGATGCGAAGCCCCCGTTCTAAAGTGGCTCCGATTTTTTTGCCAGTTTTAGGATATGGTGTATCGAGTATGAACTATTGAGAATGTCGCCCCTGGTGACGTTAGCCGGGGGGGGGGGGGGCTTCTTCCTGCGACATCCCGTCCTCAGTGGTCGTGGGATCATGGGAAGGGCTCTCCTGTTGGACAACTTGGGCGATAATAGGGATATTAGACTGTTTTCCAAATTACCTGTTTTGTGGTCGTTGATTGGGACATAAGAGTGGTCCGTTAGTGTCACACTTTGCGCCGGCGAGGATACCTCCAGTTTAATACCTCTGACATTTTCAGAATCCCTTTCCATATCAGAAATACAGCCGCGGCAACCTGACTCCAACTCGTCTCTCTCTGCCATTTCGTCGATGGCCATGGTGGACGAGATGTTATGTTCGTCCCTGAACATATTCGGCAGGCAGAGGGCCACGTTCCCGTCTGTGTGTAAAACCCGGATACCGGACGCCGGACGTCAGACGCCGATTATACAAATATCGACATATTTTATTAACTACTCATCAGATACCTATAAAATTTCACATGGACATTGTCCGTAAATAGATCTTTAATCATACAGAGTAACGTGAATAAATATGGACTAATTGTATCCGCCAAAACAGAGTTTTGCGGATACTATGTTTTCAGCTGCACGCCGCCGCCGCGTAGGTGTCCGGAGAACTCCTCCGTAACCGCCGGGCGGAATTTTACGAAATCCGGGATTATGTTCGGGTCACATGTGAACTGCTGCGCCCCGATTTTGTTTTGACCTCTGACCTTTCCTCTGCGCTCTGCGTCCGTTTGTGCGTCTGTTTCCACACATAAACCCACATATCTCGGGAACCGTTTGACCGATCAGGAATTTTTTTACACAAATGTAGCCCTTGTAGAGCTTTATAACATACACAAAAAATGGTGGCGCCACCTGCAACCATGTTTGCACAGTGTCCATCTGTTCATCTGCCTTAGGTTAAAATCACTCATATCTCTGCAGTGACTTGACTAATTCACCTGAAATTCGGCATGCGTACACATCCTGGATAGCTTTTCTGATTTTATGACAGGTGGCGCCACCTACATTCACGTTTACGCTGCAGACATCCAAGCTCATATCTCGGGAACCATTTGACCGATCAGGAAAATTTTTTTGCACAAATGTAGCCCTTGGAGAGCTTTATGACATACACAAAAAATGGTGGCACCACCTGCGACCATGTTTGCACAGTGTCCATCTGTTCGTCTGCCTTGGGTTAAAATCACTCATATCTCTGCAGTGACTAAATTGACTAATCACCTGAAATTTGGCATGCGTACACATCCTGGATAGCTTTTCTGATTTTATGACAGGTGGCGCCACCTACATTCACGTTTACGCTGCAGACATCCAAGCTCATATCTCGGGAACCGTTTGACCGATCAGGAAAATTTTTTTGCACAAATGTAGCCCTTGGAGAGCTTTATAACATACACAAAAAATGGTGGCGCCACCTGCAACCATGTTTGCACAGTGTCCATCTGTTCGTCTGCCTTGGGTTAAAATCACTCATATCTCTGCAGTGACTAAACTAATTCACCTGAAATTCGGCATGCGTAAACATCCTGGATAGCTTTTCTGATTTTATGACAGGTGGCGCCACCTACGTTTACACTGCAGACATCCAAGCTCATATCTCGGGAACCGTTTGACCGATTGGGCCAAAATTTTGCATGTGTATAGATCTCACATAGCTCTTCATCATACGCAAAAATGGTGGCGCCACCTGCAGCCATTTTTGCACAGCTCCTGTCTGTTTGTTTGCCATGGGATAAAATCACTCATATCTTGGCAGTGGTTTGACATATCTGCCTAAAATTTTGCAGGTTTATACATCCCCGACAGCTCTCTTGATTTTATGACAGGTGGCGCCACCTGCATTCTAGTTTATGCAGCAGACATCCAAGCTCATATCTTGGGAACCGTTTGACCGATTGGGCCAAAGTTTTGCATGTGTTTAGTTCTCACATAGTTCTATCATACGCAAAACTGGTGGCGTCACCTGCAACCATTTTTGCTCAGCGTCCATCTGTTTGTCTGCCACGGGCTAAAATCACTCATATACATGTAGTGGTTTGACTTATCTGCCTTAAATTTTGCATATGTATACAACTTGGACGGCTTTCTGGATTTTGTGGTATGGGGGGCAACCTACATACACAATTTGGCTGCAGACATCCATGCTAATATGCAACACTCAATTTTCCCTTGCCACTCAATCCATGCCTCACTTCACCCGTTCCACTCTGATTTAGGCGGATACACGTAGTCGCTTGTCGACTACCCGTATTCTAGTTATAATTTTAATTACCGTCATTCATCTCGGACGTCGGCCGGACGTCAACTGAAATGCAAGTATTTTGCAATTATGGTAAAATTTATCTGTGCAAAAAGTACTCAGATATACAGTTTTGGAATAAAAACTCGAGCACAGCCAATCCTAGGCTTCAATTCCCCACATTAATTTAGTTATCACTTATTTTGTAACACTCGGATGCCGTAGGGGTTTTATCAAGGGCTGTTCCACAAAATAGGACACCCTTTCTGTCACACCTGTGTGACCCCAGAGGGCGCTCGTGCATTTTCGATGCGCACTTTTTTGACTCTAGGTCTCAGTGCCATTTGAAATTTATTCCAATTTTTTACTCTCATTTGCAAGGAAAATTTTAGATGACTGGAGGTGTGATCAATATATCTGGAGAGTGAACAATGGAGCCCAAAAGTATCCTCAAGGTAAAGGTAAAGTAGCTGTCATAAAAATACAATACCATTAATTAACTAAAGAAGGCTCGTTTGCCAGAATAGGATGGTGGCTTATTGAAAATCCTAACCTTGTACTGATTCATTATATTGGTGACCACACTGAATATCAACCAGCCCCTCACAAAAATTCTAAGACTGAAACTAGAAATTATGTCCGTACCTGTGGCTCCATTTTACAAAAGATTAAAGATAATCACACAGAACCGCCTAGTAACACATATAAAAAATTAGTTTCTGAACCAGTGGATGGAATGCATGAATCTGTATTGAAACCAAGAAATCATATCCAAGTAAGAAATGCAGTTAGATCAGAATCACAGAACAGAAGGATTAGCCATGACGATTTTTATAATACAAACCTCATAGCCCATGAATTGAAGGATTTTGTGTATCAAGTATACACATACCCTGAGCTCATTTGTTACATGGCACACACAGATATTTTGGCTGATTTTAACCGCCTGCTTATTACTAAATCTGAGAGTCCCCTTTATATGGTGTATGACACCACCTTCAACTTGGGCAACTTTTATGTGACTCCGGTTTGTTTCCGACATGTACTGTTTGAAAAGGATCCATTTGTTCCATTAGCTTTCATGTTACACTGTAAAAAGCAGGAATATATTCATGAGGATTTCATTAGGTCTCTTGTTAGAAGAATCCCAAATTTAAAAAATTCCTCAATACCAGTGGTAGTAGATAAAGAAAGGGGTATAACAAATACTTTTCATAAAGTTTTACCAAATGTGAAGGTTCTGCACTGTTTGAACCACATAAAACAAGACTTTAAGCGATGGCTCCTAGACAAAGGTGCGAAAAAAGACGAAGTTCCCATTTATTTCCAGGATTTAAATAAAATTTTGCATAGTCAGTCAGTAGAAGAATTTGAAACAAACTCCAGTGAGGAGATGTTGAACTGGAGCCAAAGTGCTGTTGAACATTTCAATAAAAATTTGAGAAGTGACATATTAAAACATTCAGTTAGATTTGTC
The DNA here is from genome assembly GCA_026874595.1 of Sipunculus nudus. Taxonomy (NCBI): domain Eukaryota; kingdom Metazoa; phylum Annelida; class Sipuncula; order Golfingiida; family Sipunculidae; genus Sipunculus; species Sipunculus nudus. Next base: position 75,491,565 of record CM049317.1, on the reverse strand, counting down.
CTAGAGGAGCAGAAAGTTTATAATTCTTTCTCAGGTATAACCAATAATGGTGCAGAAGCATTCAACACTGTAATTAAACGCCTCTGCAAATGGAAAGAAGCTCCTGCTGACACTATAGCTCTCTGTTTTTATTATCTCCAAAACTATTACTGGGGAGAAATATTGCGTGGAATTTGCAACCTTGGAAATTTCAGATTGAGACCTGACCATTCTGATATAGCTCAGAATCCAGATGAAATTAATTTTCCGACAGACTCTTGAGCCCCGGAAGACACTGTTGATAAAGTGAAAGCAAATATCAAAAGTTTCTCTTCTGGAAGTTCTCAAAAAGAAAATATATCTGAAAAACAAGATACCTCCAAAACAACTGTAGAAAACAGCCCCCAAAAAGAATTGAGCAATAGGAATTTATCCCAGGTAGCTCTTGCACAGATGGTAATTGATAAGAATAAGATAAAGTTAATACCTGAGATGGCAGCTTTTATGGTAGAAGGCACAAAATGTGACAAATATGCTGTAACTCTTTTCCCAAAAACAACTTGTCAGTGTCCAGCAACTAATGTTTGTTATCACATAATAGCTGCAAAATAAAATATTGGCATGGATATCACAGAAAAAAAGCAAGATTGTCAATTTGTCACTTCTAAATAGAAGAAGCAAAAAAAAACAGTTGATAGAAAAACTGGTAGAAAACAACCAAAAAAAAGAATACATGTATGAATTTGCAGCAGCTCCAGACGCTGAGGCAACTTTAGTCTCTTCAACTCCCAAACCTCATAACAGTATGAAGGTGAGCAATGCTGACAGTGATTTGGGTATAAGTGAACATCCACTACCCAATGATGATCTAGACAACCATATCACTCCAATCAAATGTAGTCCTACAAATGAAAAATATGAGGAAAAGCCAGAGGTAAAACATAATAAATATGTGCCAAATGATGCCCCACAAATGCCAAAGTCAATTCTAAAAGATTCAAGTAAAAAACGTGTTAGGATTCGATTTAGCCTGAACAGGAAGAAAAATGAAAATAGAGAATCCGTAACTTGTGAAAATAATGATACAATAAAGAAATTAGTAAATCCAACTGCGACAATTCATAACACTAGACAGAGTCAATCACTAACAGAGCATGAAGCGTGCAAATAGGATCGAAATTAATTGCCTGATTTGCATGATGGAGTAAATGTTAATATTTCTGCAGTGACTCATGAAACGACATCAAAGGAAAGTGATAATAACAGTAAACAGTTGAAAAAAGAAAATAAAAAAAGAAACAATACTATGAAAAAGGCGTTTATTTGATAATCCAGAAATTGTCACTGATCAATCTCAGAAAAGAACCAAAACAGAACAGTCATTATTTCAGATTCACCTATCAAAGAAAAGCGAAGTGTAAGATTTTGGATTACAGACCCAGACCTGAAAATTCATGAGAAAACTTTAGTTGAGAAGGGTGGGTGGTTAACAGATTCTCATATGTTTACGGCTCATAAGATATTACAAAGGCAGTTCCCCCAAATAAAAGGAAAGGAATCTACTATAAAATGTCCCATATTTGAAAGTGGTTTTTGGCATTTAGGACCAGAAGGTGAATTTAATTATATTCCGAAAGGTCCAGCTGTTCAGATTCATTATAATGGACATAGCCATTGGATTTTATCTCTAAAAACCAAAGAAAATAAAGTTTATGTTATTGATAGCTTGAAAGGCACAAATCATTCCCTCACATCAGCAACAGAAATACAATTAACACAACTATACTGTGACCCTAAGTTTAATTCAACAATCTTTAAAGTGTGCAGCTACAGTCCAGTGTTGCAAACCAATAATTCTGACTGTGGTGTTTATGCAATTGCTAATGCAGTAGAATTTGCATTCAGTGGTTTGAGAGGGCTGTTGAAAGACTGCAGAAGTTCCTGGACATATGATGAGTTTCAAATGCGGTCTCATCTTATTAAGTGTTTTGAAAGAAAAAAAATTGAACCATTCCCAAAAATACAGAGAAAGTAAGCTACCTTTGTTCAGCCAATCTTATCATGAAATTTCCATAAGCTGTCCATGCAATCGTCCAGATTATTATTATACAGAAATGATGTTTTGCCCTGGTTGTCAATTGTGGTACCATGCAAAATGTGCAGATGTAGAAACAGAGGGACTTGAAGAAAAGACTTGGTTTTGCAAAATAATGTTTGAATAAAGTAAATGTTACATTCTTTTGATTATGAAAGCTTGTTATCACAACAGCTTTTCACGGTTAAGGGAGGGTCAGCGTGTCCCCTTGCTTCCAGCATGTGTTCCCTGTGTGGAAGGCCCTGTTGTGTGAACAAGCTATGGGAAAATTATATAGGTATGATTCTATATTCATTTCATACATGTATGTAACCAGTTCATCTAGTTCTGTGTAAAAAAAAATGCAAATGTTTTACACTTATTTTTTTAGCTAAATAAAATTCATTTATTTAGTTTTATTATTTTTTTTAGACTTAGAAATGATAGTTAAAGTAGATGGTCAGAACGCCAACTGCCTCCTCGTGGCTCTGACTGGGCAACAGGCAATTTCTGTAACACCTGAGGTATACCCTTCCATAGTATAACTTTGGTGGGTCAGAGTAACTGGCTGGTGTACAGAAAAAAGTCTGGCTAAAGTTGGCATAGTAGTTTGATTATAATAACTATTATTATCAAAAGTTTTTATTTTTTATTATTATAATTATTATTATTATTATTATTATTATTAATATCATTATTATTACTATCATCATCATTATTATTGTTGAACATGTATAAATTTTAACTGCTTTTTTAAATATTATTTTTATTTTAATTATAAATTATGATTATTAAAAATGCACATGGAACAGACACGAGCGCCCTCTGGGGTCACACAGGTGTGACAGAAAGGGTGTCCTATTTTGTGGAACAGCCCTTGATAAAACCCCTACGGCATCCGAGTGTTACAAAATAAGTGATAACTAAATTAATTTGGGGAATTGAAGCCTAGGATTGGCTGTGCTTGAGTTTTTATTCCAAAACTGTATATCTGAGTACTTTTTGCACAGATATGCCCTACGTCCGACTCACGTCCGAGATGAATGACGGTAAATAAAATTATAATTAGTCCATATTTATTCACGTTACTCTGTATGATCAAAGATCTATTTACGAACAATGGCCATGTGAAATTTTATAGGTATTTGATGGGTAGTTATTAAAATATGTCGATATTTGTAAAATCGGCGTCCGACGTCCGGCGTCCGGGTTTTACACAGCCCACGTTCCCTACTAGTGTACATATACCTGTTAAGTGTTAATATGTTTATAAATAGCGTGAAAAGCGAACTACCTTAAAATAGCAAGATGGGAGGGGGTTCCTTCAGTTTTGCAAAAATATACTAAATACAATTGGTCTTATGAACCTAGTCCGAACATTGAGCCCCATTCACAGGAAAAATAAGAAAACATTTTTTTTTCAGAATTTGTGTTAACGTTCCCGGACGTATATAGCTATACTTATGAACCCTGGTACCAATGCCAATGGAATATATGTGACCCTTCTAAAAAAAACAGCAGTTCAGAACTTTTTATATGAAATAGCTAAGGCTTTTATTTTATAAGATAAGTTCGACAGACGTAAATGCCAACAAAAAAACTTGAATCAAGAACTCAATTAAATCACAATTTAAAATTTTCATTTATGCAGGCCAGTCCACTATAGGCCTACGATTTTGCACTATAATGTTATCAATAGAAATTTAATGTGTCATTATGTCTCTTAAATGGAAGGTAGCCTGTACATTTCCTATGTATTTCCTATGGTTTGTTAAACGGTTGGTTTTTCTTTTTGCAGCTTCAGGCAAAAATTACCAAAAGAATGTTGATGATAATTAGTGGACGATTCATGTAAAAACCCAGTGAAGGAACAATCTATTAAATTTTGTTTAATACTATTAATACATGTTTAATTAAAAGCATCATATATAGGCTATATTTCTTTGTGACACAGGACGTTTAATTAATTCCTTTGTCCTGGAGGGACCACCTATTCATAGGTATTATAGGGGAAGCGTTAACAAATTTGTTCTGTCGCTCACGAGGTGATCCCGCGTTACTGAAGCCTTTGTTATTCAATATTTATATACATGACTTAAAAATAAAGCAACAGGATGTTGTATAAGTAATCATCTATTTTACGCGGAAGATGTCGTCCTGTTTTCATCCTCTATTTTGGTATACAAGTTTAGGTTTTGATGTCTGTTATGAAAATGGGAAATATAATAATATTCCTTTACAAATCTAAGCAGTATATGCCCTACGCATGCTCTTTCACGAAAAACAAATGGGGAGGGGTAGTATATGGTTAGGTTTTATCAAACAAATCACTTACCTGGGTCACGTTATATCTGATGACTTGTTTGATGATAATGACATGTATAGGCCTAAGCAATACGATCTTTATATCGTAAAGCTAATTAATACATTAATAAGTAAATTTTCTCACTGTTCAGAATAAAAAGAGTGTGTATTTATTTCAAATGTATACACTTTGGAAAAATAGTCTATATTAACAGATTAATGCTCTATAGCCTGTCGTGTCTCTATAAGCACAGTATACCTAGATATGACAGGCTTAGAGTAGACAACAATTTAATGCCTTTAGGATTTTAATGTTTCTGCCTTAACGGTGTTGTGCACAGCGGCGTACCTAGGGTCATTGCTGCCCGGGGCGGTCTTAAAAATGCCGCCCCTTTTATAAAACATTACAAGTTCTGCAATTATCGGAATAGGTCCCACAAACTGACACACTCTTAGTGCCCGCTGATATTTTCCTTCCTCCTGGCTCAAAACACAGCTTATATTATATTATATATATATATATATATATATATATATATATATATATTTAAACCGTAATCCAGAAACTTCTAAAGAACAGACTGGAAGCTTTTAGAACACAACGAAAGCGTTGTGTCCACACTCTGCGAGCAAACCAGAGTTCAACAAGTGCGGGTCTCCATACCAACGCACAGGGCCCGCGTCTAACACGAATCAAAATGCCAAGCACATGCTAAGCTACGGTGGCTGATTTAGGACACAGAAAAAAAAAATTTAGGAAGCATAAAATAAAATTTTATGAAGCAAAAAAAAAATTTTTAGGATGCAAAAAAAAAATTTTTGGAAGAAAAAAAAATTTTTTTAGGAAGCAAAAAAAAATTTTTAGGAAGCAAAAAAAAAACTTAGGAAGCAAAAAAAAAATTTAGGAAGCAAAAAAAAAAATTTTTTAGGGAGCAAAAAAAATTTTAGAAACGAAAAAAAAATTTTTTTTTGGAAGCAAAAAAAAAATTTTCTTTCGAGATCTCCAGATAAAATGTCACACTTGTACGAACCATTCGAAGCTGAATTGACATAAAACAAAGCAACCTTATGGGGACAGTATACGTTAAGAGTGCTTACTTTTGCAATTATAAAACAAGACCATGTATACTGTGTTTAACTGAACGGTAATACAATATAATAAATTTAAAATCAATCAAGTTTGTATATCCCCTGAAATAAGGCAAGTTGAAGAAAAGTTCAATATAAATTCAATATTTAATTATTCATATCCGTAAGGAAGATGTCAAAGCCTAAAGAATCTGAAACATTCTACCTGAACGGCGGATTCGGAGCCATGTCTGTTATATCACTCAAATAGAAATGTTTAGGTCTGCATGCATGCATTGTGGGTACCTTATTATTTTAAGAATACAAACAAATATGAGCTTCTTATAGAAACACGCTTTTAGTACAATTTCTTTCAGCTTTTGTTTTATTGAAATGGTGTGTTGTTTTATGGAACATGTATTAGACCATCATAAATTAAAATATGCTAAAAGTGATTACTGTGTTTTCGGGTAGGTACGCTGGGGGGGGGGGGGGGTCGGGGAGGGGCATTGCTTCAGCCCCTAAAGCCCAAGTCTTGATCCACTATAGCTCTTACTATAGCTTAGATTAATTTAATCAACCTATCTTCATAAATGTTTTATATTCATAAATAAACGGTTTAAAATTTCGATCATCTCTCATCATGATTTTTCTTCAGCAAAATGCTCTGCTTTGGTCTTAAAGTCGCTATTCACCTGCCTTATTTATAGAATCTTTGTAATACAGGCTAAATCTGCATATACATATTAAAGAAGTGAAAGTAATCATAAACATAATCTAGGTAAACATAATCTATTAACCTTTCATAAAAATGAGCCAATGCCATGGGTAAAGGCGGTGTTTTTGTCTATATCCACGTTTTTTTATAACATGGGTCGGGGGGGGGATGCAAAAAATTGCCACCGATCGTAATAGAAAGACGTCCGGCAGAAACATCTGGCTTCAATTCAGAGATTACAGATTTCTGTAAATGACAAATACTGCATTGCTTCACATGCTCTAACGAATATCAACTAGTGATCTTTCAATAACTCGGTTACATGTTTTTATCTGTATGTTAAAACTTGCTCAAGTGCCTTGTATACAAGTAGCCTTTAGATAAAATGTTTATACGTCAAAGTGGCGTTATGAGACCCATTCCCAGCTGGGGTTTCTTCCTAATTTTTTTTTTTTTTTTTTTTTTTGCTTCCTAATTTTTTTTTTTTTTGCGAAATTCTATGTCGAGATCTCGAGATGTTATCTCGAGATAAATATTTTTTTTTCTGTGTCCTAACTCAGCCACCGTACTATGCAAAATCCTGCGAATAATAAACAAATGCATGTAACAATTTTTTTCAGATAAAATTTAAATACATATTAACTTAAAATGATTTGTCATAATATACGACAATTGTGTGTAGGTTGTGGTCATTAAACGGTTAATAACGGTATAGGCAAATATATCTTTGGCTGATACTTGATAAGTATAGCCTACTAAACACGTGGTGTAGCACTCTGAGGGATTTATCCCGCCAGACATTTATAGTAGATTTATATTTGAAATGCGATCTTACAGATTAAATAAATCCTACATAGGTCTGGGTATAAGACTGTTAATATTCACGTCATATGAAAGATTATGCAAGTCATATTGACATTAAATTCTATAACCAGTGTGAATCAAAAGACATAGAAATTTAGGTAGTAGTCAACATATTCACGATAGTGTACATGTTTGTATGTTAACGAGACTGTGAGTATAGGGAATCGTGGAAAACGGCATTTAAGTGTTTATCAGGCTACTTATATATAATGAAATTAAAGGGTATTTAAGAGTTCAAGAGTGAAGATTCTTTACACATTCCAAGGAAAGAGCAACAAAATTCGTTATAATATTCCCGCATAATTTGTAAGACAGACACCCCACCCCTACCACCATGGGTCAATGGTCTTCTGGCAGGGTTTTTCCCTTGCTAGTGCCCCCTGTATAAAGATTTCTGTAAACGTAGATGGCCATGTAATCTTCGAATAACTTGTCGGATTATCGATGGCGTCCTGACACTGCAAGACCGCTGATCTAATAACAAATAACAACATATATGTATTTTTTTCTTGCGTAGCTTGCCTCTATAGAGATCGCTCGCAAATCATTTGGTTGGTTCCGCTGCCCAGTTTACCCTATAATTCCTGAAATAATTGAAATGGGACACAGACAAAATACACCAAACATTTATATTTTATCACTAATAATAAAAAAGGCTAAATTTGTAATTTTTTAAGGAAATTTTCATCCCAATTCCTTTAACTGACTTACATTTAACATTTATACACATCATACAGATTTATGCAAAATATGCACATTTATCTTTAAATATAGAGTAATTGAGTACTATCGTGTACAATTACCAATGTCATTTAATAATGAAAAAAACAGGCTGATAAATTTCGAAGGTCATGTGATGACCCCAGTTGAAAATAAAAGAAATGGAAGCATATCCGTATTTTATAAAGGTCGAGTGGGAGGCGTGTCATTCCACAGTAAATTGGGCAAATTGGTGATACTGCTTGGTCAAAAATTTTGTTTGTCATATCTGGCTTAAATTTGTAGCACATGTAGGCAGAGATGTCTAACTTCACTAAAACATAAAAGCCAAGCTTAAACAGCAAATGCTTTTTTGAAAATAACAATCATCCGAAGTTCAGTAAAACCTTTTTTCAACTCCGTCACAGAAATTCAAAATTTAAGGAGGTGACACCAGTTAAATAACACAAGACAATGGCAAAATATCATTCCTTGCTTAGAAAATTACATATAACTTTGCCTTTTGAATTTGACCGATGTTTATACAAAAAAGTAAAAAAAAAATGCAAATTTTTTTAAAACGATTTTTCTTTAATTTTATTTCTAAGGTAAAGACAATTATTCTAATGAATACAGATTAAATCATCATTATATAAATAAAGATTTCCTTAACTAACATTCATAACAGAAAAATCCTTGCAGATAAATGATTTCCTTGATATTATTTAGCTGGCAAAGACCATTGGCATTTGTGAAGGAGTTGACAGAACAGGCTTTTGACCAGTATACTCTAACATATGACTTTATAAATCTTTTAATTATTTTCATGCACAAGTCTTCCATAATCAAATATTGCCTTATATGGTATCTTCACTCTTTTTATTGACCAGCACTTGATTGTGTCACATAAATTTGGTCGTAGTTAAGTTCTGGCTGGCAGAAGAAAATCTGTTGTCACATGAGTAAATATTTCTCTGCAATCTTCATGAAAACAACTTGACTGTTTGTTAATAACATTTACGTATACAGCACTTTTTATTAAAAATGATAAGACAACCCAAAGTTGATTTAAATTTTCTTTTCCTTGTCATTTTTGGGGTCTGTAGATATCTTGAAACATTTTAAAAGGTCACTGAAATCTTTGTGAGGCGGGGCAGGGTAAAAGACCTTAAGATGAGATCGTGGCTTCTCTTTGGAAGGTTGCAGTTTCAGTTTTGCCTTCTTTTTGTTGCCCACTAGAGGACTGGAACTGTCCATCAGCTGCCAAATAAAATCAGTGATGCATGAAGTTGCAATTATTCATAATCCTAATTAGATAATATATCCAACTAGCTGATAAACCCGGTATACCGGGCTTTTTACCGCGGTTTGGGTTATATATTTACTGAGATATTGAATCATTTTTTTAATATAAAAGTTAAAAGAAAATATAGATTTTTGGTGGGATACTCTCGGAATAGGATTTGTACAACTAATTTTTTCTGTTATTCTGTGGCGCTGTGCTCGTGGAAAAAATATCTTGGTATGTTTACCTTGAAGACCTGGTCAGTTATGGTTTACATTGGGAACCGGAATGAGACGTGGAGGCATACAGTGTTTCGTTGATAGTTGACTGGTTTCTATCGTTGGACGTATAAAGAATAGGTTGATGTGAGGAACACATGAAAGATTAATTAAATGTACGTTGCAAGGAAACTGTTCCTGAAGAAGGAAACAGAAATATGCAAACATCGTAATAAGCAGAAGCTGACCCAGCGGGACTGCATGCAGTGGTCCGTATCCCATTTTCAGCCACCGCAGCCTTTTATTCATCGTATCAGACAAATTGTAAGGAATGAAACCGTCGACACCACCCCAGCCCTGTTCCTGAAATTGAGACCTTGAATTAGGTTTTGTCATTAATCCCCATGGGTTGAACTCTCCATTTCATAAAGCGAGAAACATGTGCTTTTCTCTTTTACTGACCACGCACGTGGGTCAAATCCCTCATTGAAAGCAAGCGTTTTTCATATGAACAATAGTCCTTAGTGTTAGAGGTAAAGGGACCACGATGCACGCATTCCGGTGATTGCCGAAGGCAGTTCGGCTGTGCTCGGTAAAAAAAAACGGAAAAATCACTCAAAATTATATGTATATTACAAATTATTTATTTTCATATCGCCTATATCAATGCGGGGATATTAACCTTTAAAATGATGTATGGCACAATATTTTACACAACGCGGTTTTAGAGAACATTGCGAACAAACGTGAACTGAATTCCTTTTATAAGTATTAAACAAGTTTGGCACTATTGACTCTTGATGTTTCAAAAACAAAGATACAGGTAGTGCAAAAGATTCTTTTTGTACACATTTAACCGTACCAAAGTGGAAAACTATTTTTCTGAAACCAAATTAACAGGTACAATATACAATGAGACAGATTTAAAAAAACTGAAGAACAATTCATTTTCATCAGTGTCTGCATTCGCTAAAAAGAATCAGTCATTATGTTACTACAGTCTTCTATGGGAACCAGAAGCAGCATGTTAGCAAGAAAGGAGGAATTGACACCACATGTTTTTTATTTTATGCAGCATATCTACCATCAATTGCCTTACAATGGACATATGAATAATTAAATCATATTAATGTCCAAGGAGAAAAATATATTATAGCACAATAATGGACGAAGTCTGCTGCAACATGCTAAGCTTTTCCTGCTGAGGCAGGATCTTTTAATGCTGCCAAAATCTAGCAAATGTATATTTATGACTTTGAATATTGTATAGTTCAAGGTACAGGCCTGACACTCTTCAGCAGAATGAATCACTCGTGACCCAGGAGTCAAAAGAATATCTTTATCGATTATATGTAACACGGGCTTCCAGAGAGAATGTCCTGTACCATATTTAAGTAGCTTCATTTTATTTTAAAATAATTTAGATTGCCAATTGCCCAAGCTGTTAAAAATTTGCCCAAGCTGTTAAAAATGAAAGTATTCAGTTTCATAAATAGCAGAGGATGTATCAGGTGAGAATACCAAAATGCAATGATTTTTCTGCATGGTAACTGTATTTCATTAGTTAACCAGTTCATAAATCATAAATATTACCTGGAACTAAATAAATTGAAATTAAAATAAGCTTACACATAAAATATAGTTGAAATCTTATGGAATATGCAATATATTAGTATTTCTAATTCTAAAGCTTTGTTAAGAAATCAGTGCTCAAAATAGAGACATGTCAACTCCGTCAGGTGATGGAGTTGACTGTGACGGAGTTGACGATTGTTTGATTTTTTATTTATAATTTTTATAATAAATATTTTAAAAGCCAATTATTGAAGATTTTAAACAAAAAAAAAATTTTTTTCATGAACATAATAAGATTTTACCCGTTTATCTATTTATGAGGATGAAAAAGCTGTGACGGAGTTGACATATTAATTTTCCACCCAGATTGACATAAAGGGCTCCATATCTTATACTTGATACATGCAATGTTTAAAACAGTTTATATTTGGCTTTGTATAGATATAAATATGTAACTGTCAATTGGCTTGGATATAATTCTTTTTGTGACGGAGTTTACATAAAACTTGGGGACAGATCAAAAAAAGGTCGCAGAAAATTTTAGTGCCAGCAGTTGCTTCAAGCAACCATGGAATCTGAACACCTTGTCGTATATTTGAATTTAGCTAATTAAAGTAATGAATAAATTCTTTATCTACTCTTTCAAATGACCTGATATATAAGCTCCTGGCTCTGGGGACATGATATTTGTCTGTCGGTGTATATATTGAGACAGGCCTGCACAATTAATAATTCATCCTTTGATGTCTGTTTTGGATTAGATGGAGAACCTTGCCAAGGTATTTTACTATATGTATTTGTGTAAAACCTTTAACTATTTGCTGACGAGTGAATGAAGAGAGACCAGATAATAGGTATTTGCTCATTTTACTGCGGAATGACCCACACATGAACATATGACATGACACTTGAATTAAATGTATAATTAACGTTATGTCCAACTTGATATTGTTTAATACAGGAAGTCCTTGAAGCATGTCAGAAACAGTATAAGGCTTATTAGATATCAGAATGTGTTGACCTTTCAATGCAAGGGTTATCTCCCTCTCCTTTGACGACTGTAAAGCTTTGACCTTTAAGTGCATGCCTAGACTAAACACAATGAGGAGCAACTTCAAATTTAACAACAGAGAGATAAAGGACATGATATAGTAAATGTTGTCAAACATCCAAAGTGCCACATGAAAAGATTTTTTTTTTGTATTAAGGGGATCAAATATAAACCATATATGAGGTAAATGATGCTTCCTTGTGGGCAAATGGAAAACTACATTTGTACGTCCATTTCGGTCCTGCGCCTGCTGAAAAAATAAAGCCTCACCCGCCCCCTCATCACGCATTGTTAGCCCCCATCCCGCCCCGCAGTCAGAGAAAAATAATTAGACCCTCTCCGCTTCGTAATTACTACCATTTATTCAACCCCCCCCCCCCCCCACACACACACAAACACAATTCTTTCTTTCAGTCCACTGCCGACCCGGACAGCAAGTTTCAAGAAAGTTAAGCACGCAATCAGCATCTTTAATAAAAAAAATCTTTTTCAGAAACGTTATTATGCAAAGGGTTGTAATGTCAATAATAAAGTTTCCGCACAACTGTACATAGGTCATGTTTCATATTATAAACCTTTATGGATAACCTAAGAATTGGAATGAAAACAGATTTTAATACATCTCTAAATAATAACATACGTCTGGTTTGGTATAATACACACTATGAAATTAGTATGCAAAGTTGCCTGCTTGTTATAGGTGAGTGGGTCAGTGACTCTGCATAAGAATATCAATAGTAGGATGTTTTCGCAGCAATTTGAACTATAGTTCATACAAAACATTAATAGATTATTTAATGGATAACATAGATTTTCAATATATATATACAATCATTTTTATATAAAAGCAATATGTTTTAACCTTGTAGGGAAAATATAAACATTTCAGATCTTCTGATTCCTTCTACTGAAATATTTAAAAAGTTAAAGTGAAAGGGGTGGACTTCTACTAAGTATGAATGTCAGGGTTAATCTGCTCATTAACTAAAACTTAGAGGGCTAGGGGAAAAACAAGAAGACTGATAAATATGCATCTAGATTTACAACATATATTTGCCTGATATGGAAAAGAAGCGTATTAATAAACGTCAATATTGGACACTGAATCCATCGTGAAACACAGTGTAAAATCTATAACAGCACAATCCTTTAACTTCATGGAAGGATTCATAATTTAGTGTGACCATTCATACTATTGTTATCTCTTTTTGGTGCATCTCTTTCTTTGAGATAACAAAAATTTAAGAGTATATGTTACAAAACTCTTCTTTTAGCTTTGCTTTAAGAAGTTAATGATATTTTTGTTAAATAATTTTATATCTCTTGACACGACCACGAGAAGACAATAGTGATCATAAAAATAGTCACCTTATTCATACCCATGGCCTTACTGACTATAAATGGGAGAGATGATAGTCACTTCTCGGCTACAATTTAATACGTTTAATTTTATTTGTTGGTTGAAATAGACCCTGGGCTATGTAGACCAACTGAATGAGAGAACAAAATTATTTAATTCCCAATAGGCTGTTCATTTATTATAGCTTACTTTAGCCGTGGGCTCAGGGCAGATATAAGGAAAAAACAGCTTTGACTACATTGCCAAGTTCGATGATATAACATTAAATGGACCTGTTCACAAACCGGGATTGTTGAATATACTTTAATCATATTGTGCTCTCCTTAAAACAGAAAGAATATTTCGTTCAAACACTGTTTGGCTGCTTCGGTAATCGAGTGGAAATAAAGTGGAGTCAGGCGTGACCAATGATCACCCGGAGTAGCCTGAACAAATTATGAGAAGGGGGGGGGGGGGCAGTAAATGCTTTGACAGAACGAACCATAACGAGGGGCGAAGCCCTAAAGGGGGGGGGGGGGTTCGGGATCCCCCTTCCACGGTGTGGAAATTTTATAAAATATATGCTATAATAAAATTGGCCAATTTGTTATTGCCTGAGAATTCTCAGATGGGGGGGGGGGGGGGGCAACTGCCCCACGGAGGCGACGGCACTAATCATCAGATCGCCATACCGCACAACTTAAAAAAATCAGAATTTGTTTATGGTTCAACCCGGTGTTTCTCATGTTTTATGTTCTTTCATGTAACTTCTCCTTGTATTAAAGTTGCCGCGCATGTTTAAGATCGGCCTCTGGTCACACAGTCCTATTATGGTAAACAGACACACGTGGGCTGTGTTTACCCTCACACAGAACCATAACGTATAAAACAGGTCAATTGGAGATGTCCGTGTGTCGGGATGGTTTGTTGGTAAACTTTTGTATTCAGGCAAAATGACCTTATACGCGATATAAGACATATATTATCGCAAATGATCATGCATCTCAGAGAGAGGTATATTTTAATATGCTATTTTTATATCAGCATTACGAAGTGACTATGTTGAATAATTATGCTACGAAAGGGGTAGTGCAAAAGAAAACTAGTGGCCCATGGGCCATGACGCTCAGCTGAATTCAAGGATTGTTGAATTCGATTACAAGATGGAGAGATCCAAGATCTATATACATGTTAACTTTCAGCTCAATACATTGAGCCACTCTTGAGATATCCGCTGTTATTTAAAAGACACCCAGATTCAGACTGCCAAGAAAGGATTGCAGGTGGTGCCACCTGTCTTTGTTATGCACAACTACATAGGTGAGGGAACAACTATGCCGGGTTACGGAAGATCAGTCCAAGGGTCTCAGAGGAGTTCTCCAGAAACAAACACCGTTTTTGTATCACATTTTTAATTATTTCGGGGGTACTTATGAGCCCGATAGCTCAGAGGATATGGGTATGAGAGACCTAATTTCAGATTTCCATGAAGACTTTTCATGGAGCTCCCTAGATATCAAGTATGAAGATTCTAGGTCAAGTGTTTACGATTTGTGCCTTGTTACAAGATGAGGCTTTATTTGAAAGTCTCAAAATGAGAAAAAAATGCGTACATATTAAAAAAAATAGGTGGCGCCACCAGTCTGCAGGAACTGATGTAACACTTCATGATCAATATGAATGCAAAAAATCATGGCCATCAGTACATTATTTATTCAGATACTGCAGCTTTTGTATCACATTTTTAATTATTCTTAGGAGTACTTACAAGCCCTATAGCTGGAAGAATATGCGTAACAGAGACCTAATTTCAGGTTTCCATAGAGACTTTTCATGGACCTCTCTTGATGTCAAGTAAGAAGAATCCAGGTCCAGCGGTTACGATTTGTGCCCTATTAACAGATGACAGCTTCTTTGAAGGTCTCAAAATATAGAAAAAAATCGTAAAATTGGAGAAAATACAGGTGGCGCCACCAGTCTGCAGGAAGTGATGGAACATCCCATGATCAGTATTCATGCAATGAATCATGGTGATCAATGCAGTAGTTATTCAGATACTTGAGCTTTTGTATCAAATTTTGCATTATTCTGGGGGGTACTTCAGAGCCCCAAAGAATCATGGTGATTAATACAATAGTCGTTCAGATACTTGAGCTTTTGTATCAAATTTTCCATTATTCTGGGGGGTACTTCAGAACCCCATAGCTCAGAGGTTATGGGTAACAGAGACCTAATTTCAGGTTTCCACAGAGACTTTTCATGGGCCTCCCCGCAGGTCAAGTGAGAAGATTCTAGCTAGGTCCAGTCGTTACGATTTGTGCCCTGTTAACAGATGACCACATCTTAAGAGGTCTAAAAAAAAAGAAAACAAATTCGTAAAAATCGAAAAAATTCAGGTGGCGCCACCAGACTGCAGAAACTGATGAAACGCTCCATTATCAATATCCATGCAAATAATCACGGTGATCACTGCATCAGTTGTTCAGATAATTGAGCTTTTGTATCAAATTTCCATTATTCTGGGGAGTACTTCGGAGCCCCATAGCTCGAAGAATATGGGTAACAGAGACCTAATTTCAGGTTTCAAGGAGATTTTTTATGAATCTTCCAGGATGTCAAGTTACAAGATTCTAGGTCCAGCAGTTACAGTTTGTGCCCTGTGAACGGACGAACGGCCAGACGGCCGGACGGACGACGGCCGGAGAGTGATCGCTATAGCTCAGATGACTTACAGTCAGCTGAGCTAAAAATGTAAGAGGTTGCATACAAGTAATTAGATGTGTGTGTGTCTGTTGGTGCGCCTACCTTAACAGACCCGCCAGGATCCCGAAAATTAAGGTTACTGTGTTGTACGACAGTTTCACGCTTCAGTAACACAGGTTCACCAAGTCATTTGTTGAACAAATGCTACCCTAATACCTATGAATGGTGCGGCCTCTTATCAGGGATAAAAGAATCGCAACTGGTCACAGCTGAACTTAACTGGATATCAAACATATTAAGGTAATCCAGCTTAAACCCAAAAGTTAATAGATTGTTCCTTGTATTACCCAACCCTTAACAAAATCCCTTCAAATTCTGTACATAAATTGGGTATAAAGTTGCTAACAAAGCAATGGAAAATAAGATATCTTCGTGGCTTAGGTATAATAAAAAATTGCGAATATTGTTTTCACCCTCAGGCATTGTAGTGATGAAAACTGGTCACAGATGTCGCCACTTGTCAAGCAATACACACTTGCAACTTTATAACCTCCTGCTAACACGTTTATGGTCTTTAAATCTCCTGTCTCCCTCATGTTAAAATCCTGATATGTATTTCATAATATTTAATATTTAATATTTAATAAATATGTACTTGATAAATATTTAATGAAATTGATAAAATATCATCTGCAGTCCTTTAGGAAACAGGGCTCTCTGACCATTATGACATGTTATGTTAAGGTTACGTGATTTAATAATAGCATGTGCATTACAGTATTTGAAAACAATTTTATTTTACACATTGAGGGTTAAATGATTGAATTTGCTGAACTCATTTCTGCTGTTTAGTAATTACATACTGATTAACAAATGTCGTTTATTTGGACACATTAAGTTCTGTAAATATTTCGTAACATACAGAAGGATCTTTGGTGATAATGAAAACAGCATTAGTGTAATGTGACAGTTGCCAGTCGATAAAATTGAAAAACGCCAGACCAGCCTGGTCTTAGAGTCTGATATACAGTTCTCCCGACACTTTTGTAGAGACAAAAATAATAATTGTAATACTGGTAATACTATTGTTGTGCCGGTCAGTCAATCGGATTGATGATTAGCTGATTTTAGGTCCATTGTCTGTCAGGCCGTTCAAAAGGCACACGAAAAAAAAACCCTTAAGACCCATGAGGTTAAAGCTTCACCTGCTGATATGTCCCTTCTGTTTTTTTTTTTTTTTTGTGGAATATAAATTAGGTCTCTGCGACATATATATTCTCAGAATTTCTCCTCGTATATCTCTACACGTCTACGAGAAGACAATAGTGATCACAATATAGTCACCTTATTTATACCCATGGCCTTACTGACTAAATGGGAGAGATGATAAGTCACTTCTCGGCTACAATTCAATACGTTTAATTTCACTGAATGGTTGAAATAGACCCTGGGCTATGTAGACCAACTGAATGAGAGTACAATATTATTTAATTACAGATTTATTCAAACAACTGATTGATAAATGACATTTTTGTAATTATATATATATGTGTGTGTGTGTGTGTGAGGGTGTGTGTGTGTGTGTGTACATACAAGTTGTCAATACATCCTTTTACTCCTGCAGCTATCCTACACCCAGACAGCTATAGAGATATATGTACCTCAAGCCTTGTTGGAGCCATGTGGAGGGACTGGTTGCAAATGATCATATGGTAATTGACCATTAATATATTTTGAATCCCATTTATAAATATAATAAATAGTCTGATAATTTTCACACTGTTTTCTGCACAAGTGTAAATTTATAAGGTTTGAATTGCCGTGCTAGTCTGTATATACTCAGGTGTTAATTTAGTAATATGGAATGCACAGGTTATGGGAGATGAGTTGAAGGAGGCCTCCCCTAAGTCAGCTTAATAATCTGAGAAATATGAATATTATGTAAATTACAATTCCAGTTTAGCATCTAAAATAAAATTCACCAGGATGAGCTATTCAGCCATATATGCTGTGATTCAAAGTACACAAAATCCTGCACAAAATTCTGTCATATAAACTCTTTTTGATGGAATTTCACATACAACATCTCTTTTGTATTTTCAGAGAGCATCTTTACTACAGATTTGTAAACACGAGTGGAAGGAGGGACCAGGGCATGTCTATTGTTCAATAACAGAAGCAGAAAATAAAGAGAGAAGTATATGATGGTCACGTGGGTAGCCGTGACTCCAACCTTGGAGTATTAAACTACTTGCCACAGAGGACCCCGCTCAGGATGACGATATGATAAAGCTACTGTCACGGTTATTTTTTTAAAACCGTTATTAGCTTTAGTAACATATAATAATTAATCTTTAACCTAAAGATTAATTATTATATTTCGTAGGGTTTCACTATATAGTAACTATATTCGCAGTAATAATTGGAGGATTATTACTGTTTTACCCACCATCAACATATATATGTAGGGTGTATTGACAGTACAGTCAATAACTCCCAAATGGTATTCCAATATCTATATATGTGTCCACATGAGTGCCTTAATATTATAGTATTGACAATACTGTAAATGCATAGAATGGTTTTACTATCAATTATCATTTACATTGACAGTACAGTCAATATCTAGAATTGTTTTACTATCACGAGTGTCACTTTCAGTTTTTATTTACATTGACAGTACAGTCAATTTCTAGCACTGTTTTACCATCATAAGTACTGACAGCAAGGTCAATCCCTAGAACTGTTTTATTAATACTAGTATCAGTTATAATTTACATTGACAGTAAAGTCAATTTCTAGAACTGTTTTAATCTCGTTAATATTGACAGTACAGTCAATAATCTCTCACTGACGATGTATAAATAATATTATGATGAGGAACCGTCACTCGGAACCATGCCTGTTTACGCCGCTACCGGTAGCCTGTGAGCGCCGTCACGGTCATCATCATATAATACCGGGATAATATCTTATGTATAAGAATTCTCAGGCCTTTATAATCTCATTAGTCCTAGTATTTTAACAAGTAATCGTTGTTGTTGTAGGAAATATTCGTGTAACTGTCAGCATGAGATAATGTGAGCACATGGCGTTGTCACGGCTGAAGCGGACCGAGCGATAATGAGGAAACACTTATTTTACCAAATAATTCAGCGTCTGTTGGTCTTACCTCGGCCGTCGGACCTTCCATATACCCAACAGATAATTTCTATTGGCGACAGGACCGGTGTCATTCATGATAAAATCCATTTTTTTCCGTGACAAAACCATGTTGCGAATCAGCTGTTTTGCGCTTGGATACAACCGGCCGGGACTACTTTCCAGGTCGCCGTGTCACGGGGCCGACTAACTGGTCCGTGATTGGCTGTCAGCCGGATCACGTTAGACAAAGTAGAGTATATATTTTATGGTTAATTCTTAGTATTCAGCGTCGTATTTCTCGATACATATACCTGAAAGTGGTTGTTCAGGGCTAATTTAATTACAGGTAATATAGCAACTATCAAACAAGTCCGTTTGAGTAGTTTTGGCCACTTGTGACTAAGTTAATTTATGGGGTCACCAAGAGGTCACCATCTGTACCCTATAAAAGGGAGGGGACCTTGAGCTGAGGAGCCTCTCTCAGGTTCTCTGAACTTGATTGAACAGGTCCCCGGCTAACCTACGCCATGTAGGTATTTTTTGGCTACAAATAACAGTTTATAATAGAACTTATATAAGTTGGGCCAAGGTTGTGACACAAATGTGGCCACTGGGTCACATGTGCGCCACAAGTGGCCACTGGGTCACAAGTGGGTCACAAGTGGGTCACAAGTGGGCCACAAGTGGCCACTTGGTCACAAGTGGCCACTGGGTCACGAGTGGGCCGCAAGTGTGTCACAAATGCGCCACAGGCAATATTAACGTGTCGTGTAAATAAATCACAAGTTTCTCCATAAGCTAAATAAACTTGGGGTGTTAGATTATATTGACTGGCCACAAGTGGGCCACAAGTGTGCCACAAATGCGCCACAGGCATTATTACCATTCTGTTTAGATACATTTATAAATTTTGTCTATATGTAAGTTCATCGAGGGCTGGTAGATTATGGACTGGCCACCAGTGGGCCACAAGTGCGCCACAAGTGGGCCACAGATGTATCACAAAGGTTCCATAAGCAATGTAAGGACTGAGTGTAGTAAAAAGGGGTAGATGTTATTCTAGAGGACTAAGTGCTGATCCAGGGCTAATATTCAAAAGCGAAGAGTATAGTTTCATATCTCCTATAGTATAGGAGTAACTGTATATATGTGGGTTTTGTTAACAATCTTAAAGCTTATTCCATGAATTGTTGTCTTTTAAATGAGAGACTGTGTGTGTGTGCCTAATAACTGCCTATGTGGTGGTATTCTCCGCCCCTAGGATAGCAACTAAAATTTATACGCCCTAAATAACTAATCCTCAGTAAGCTTATTAATTCCGTTCATCCCCTTGGATAAATAAGGCCATCCTGACAAATTGGAAAATACCAGAATCCTAGTAAATGGTTACAGCAGCAGAATGTCCTGGTCTGCCGGGTAAAACTGGCAGGCCAGGCCCGCGACAACTGGTGTCAGAAGTGGGATATTTGTTATTAGGACTGGGGAACAGTTTTAAAAAATTAGCAAAACGAACTCATGCATTCTGCTACTATAATTAGTATTTTATTCCTCCCTCCATCTGTCTGTCCAGCCATCTGCCATCATGACATCAGAACAGAAAGGGTACAACTTGAGGCCCCAGCATAAAGCCAGGGAGAATGATGATAGTGATGTGATGGATCTGGCCAGCAGGGCTCCTGAGGCAGACGTTCCCCTGTCAGCTCAGCCAAAACAAACAAGGCCCCAACTGACCAATGATCCCCTGGCTGAAACCCCAACTGACACTCAGGAGGAGGATGGGAATTTGGATAGACAGGCTGCTGGAGATATGTTACATTTACTGGAGAGTACAAGTATAAGGGTCAACCAGCAGGATAAGACTGAGGCACCAGTGACCAGCCCCCCAGCCCATATTGGTGACCGGAATGCACCTAACCCAGGGTTCGAAATAATGCAGCGGAGCATTTCTACCCCTGTTCAACAGATGAGCATCCCAGCCCTACCTACAATACTGGAGCCTAAACCACGACTACCTACCTTTAATGGAAAGCAGGACTGGGAATCCTTTTGGGTTCAGTTTGAATTTTTGGCGACACAATTTGGCTGGAATAGTGAGAAACAATTAGGATATTTGATGTCAAGTCTCCAAGAAGGGGCTTTGGCCTATGTTTCACGTCTACCTGCCCCCACCAGAACAAAGTTGAGTGACTTAGTGTCGGCTCTGCGGAGAAGATATGGAGATAATGTTTTGCCAGAAACTCATAGAGCAACGCTGACCATGATAAAGAAAGAGTCTCGTGAGACTTTACCTGAGTATGCGGCTCGGGTAGGAGAGACTATGGCCAAAGCTTACCCTGGACTTGAGGGAAGTCAGCTATACAATAGTATGTTAACCGAATATATCGTCAAGGGATTGCCTGATCCTACACTGGTCTATGATGTAATGAGCAAGCGACCAGCAAGTGTTGAAGAGGCACTGGATTTAATAGAATGGCATGAGTGTTGTAGATCGCTCAAGAAGAAGCCTTTAACCGCCAGGAGAGTGGAAGGGAACAGTGGGCTGGATCAACCAAGCAACCTGGGAAGTCGGCCCCAGTTTGTAACAGAGGACCGGTTACAGTCCATGTGTCAGGAAATTACCCAGAGCGTCTTGCAGCAGGTGCATGAATTATTCTCCAGTGACAAGTTTCAGTTGCCTGGTGATCAACGTTTTGTTAGACCCCAAGGAGGGCGTATAATGTCTGGGAAAGACGAGCTGCATAGGCCACAGAAAGGTCGTTTGGTGTCTAAGGAAGACGAGCAGCATAGACCGCAGGGCGGTCGTATCGGGTCTCATAGAGATCGGCAGCATAGGCCGCAGGACAGTCGCATTAGGACTCCAGGCGTCCAATCGTTTGATTTGAGCTCTCAGTTTCACAGTCAACGAGCTCCCAATCAGGGAAGATTGGAAGGGCTAAGTACGACTGGCTATTTTGGTAAAACCAGAGGTGACACTCAGGGAATGGGTGTTGAACCTGGTAAGGCGTATTTTGCGGGAGAATGTTTCAGGTGCCAAGGCTGGGGACACATGGCACGATATTGTCCCACGGCAAGAGCCTTCCCACCACAGTCCTATGCTGACCAGACTCAAGGCTGTTTAAACTAGACCCGGCTGGACCCATGGGCCCAGGTTCAGCCAGATGTCAGAATGTACATAATCAACCTGCCAATGTTATGTTGGATACTACCAGTGATGTGTGTTTTTCTTCTGGCCCAATGGATAGTCCGGACCCCCATGGACCAATGGAGACAACCAGCATCCCTGCAAAATTAGAACAGATAGATACAAATGAAAAACAGGTTTACCAGACAAACAAAACCATTGACAGTTCATCTCAAATACATCAGGTGCAAGCTGTGTCGGCCAAAGTGGAAATAAAAGTATGGGAGCAGAAATTGACTGCTACTATAGATACTGGAGCTGAGGTTACCATAGTAAATGAAAACATCTTAAATGAATTATCAGGGAGCACCAAAGTGGAAATCATTCCGGCCCCCCGACAATTAATCGTTGCTGAAGAGAATAAAACAATGGCCACCAAAGGAATAGCTGTTATTCCTATCACTCTTGGCTCTCTTTGCTTTGAATGGCCTGTGTATGTGGCTCGCACGGCTGATGATATTCTGCTGGGATGTGACATACTAGATGCTTTTAACATCACATTCAACACCCGGAGAGGATTATTGGTTGATGGTAAATGGGTACCATGCCTGATGGACCGCAAGCCAGATGGCTTATCTTCTGTGATTTTATCTCAGCCTGTCAGACTGCCCCCCAATTCAGAGACCATAATTCCTGGAGAGACAACAGATGCCATAGGTATAACTATTGAGACAGCCTTGATGGAGCCTCATCCTGCCCATAACCCAGCTATTATTATTGCTAGGGCTCTGGTTAGTACCCACAGCAAGGTGATTCTGGTACGTGTCATAAATCTATCGTCTACAGAAACAGAAATGGGCAGAGGCTATCAACTCGGGGAGCTACAGCCATTCGAGGAGACACTGTCAGCTCCACCTAGTGACCACCTATCAGAGGGAGTGGACCCTTACCTGGACGCTTCCAATGAGCCTTTACTACAGGATGAGAATGATGGGGATACATTGTACAAAGTGCAGCCAGCGAAGGTCAATGAAGCCACCAGTGGTCAACTTACTGGCATCCCAGACCATCTTCATGATTTATTTACGCAAAGCTTAGAACACTTGGAATCATCAGACCAGTCAGAGAGGCTTGCCCGCCTTTTAGCCAATTTTAGTGATGTTTTTGCTAAAGGTAACTTAGACCTGGGTACTTGCACAGTACTGAAGCACAGAATTGACGTGAACGGGGCCGCACCTATCCGGCAACCACTCAGACGTACCCCCAGGGCATTTGAGACCGAGGAAGAGGCGTATTTACAGCAACAGCTGGATGCAGGTGTGGTAGTGCCCTCTACCTCTGCGTGGGCTAGCCCTGTTGTCCTCATACGAAAGCGCGATGGCACTGTGCGATGGTGCTGCGATTTCCGGAAACTCAATGAGGTCACGGTCAAGGACGCTTACCCACTACCTAGAATAGACACTTGCCTGGATTGTTTGGCCTCAGCAAGATTTTTCTCGACCATGGACCTTCAGAGTGGATATTGGCAACTTGAGGTTGAGCCTGAGGATAGACACAAGACTGCTTTCATCACAAAATATGGTTTATTTGAGTACGTCAAGCTCCCGATGGGACTTTGTAACTCACCGGGGACCTTCCAACGCTGTATGGAGTTAGTGCTTCGAGGCCTACAATGGAAGACACTTTTGATTTATTTAGATGATATCATCATTTACAGTGAAACCATGGATGAACATTTCAGGAGACTAACTGAAGTTTTACAAGTGCTGCAGTCAGTCGGATTAAAGCTAAAGCCTTCAAAGTGCAACTTGTTGAAGACCCAGGTCCTGTTTTTGGGCCATATTGTCAGCTCTAATGGCATACAACCAAACCCTAGACTTGTATCAGCTGTAAAGAACTGGGAGGAACCACAAAATAAACGCCAGGTACAGCAATTCCTTGGGCTGTGCAACTATTACCGCCGGTTCATATACCATTTCAGTGAGATAGCCTCACCACTTACCAGATTAACTGAGAAGAACTCTGAATTCACCTGGACACCTGAATGCCAGGTATCTTTTAATGAGTTACAGGAGGCCTTATGCCATGCCCCCATACTGGCATATCCAAGGTCTACAGGTCAGTACATTCTTGATACTGACGCGTCTGACTCCGGAATAGGAGCTGTGTTGAGCCAACAACAAGATGGTGAAGAAAGGGTGATTGGTTATGCTTCCAAGAAACTTGGTAAACCCCAAAGGCATTACTGCGTGACCAGACGAGAACTGTTAGCCGCTGTCGTTTTCATGAAAGAATTCCGTCACCACCTGCTGGGTCAAGAGTTCATACTCCGGACAGATCATAACTCCTTACGCTGGGTTTTCAATTTCAAATCACCTCAAGGTCAACTGTCCAGATGGCTGGAAGTCCTATCTCAGTACAACTTTAAAATTGTACACCGGGAAGGCTTGAAACACGGGAACGCTGATGCCATGTCGAGACAGTGGTGCGATAAAAGGACCTGTGACTGTTATCAGCATGGAATCCCATTGGACAAACTTCCCTGTGGAGGATGTAAACATTGTTCCAAAATGGCTGATCAGTGGGAAACATTTCAGGAGGGGGTTGACGACGTGCTGCCATTAAGCCAAGTGGAAACAGCTGTTGCCTGCCAAAAAGTCTCCACCAGAAAAAGAACCCCACCAAATTCAGGTGAACAAGCACAGGATCAGCAACAGCATTTCTGTCATCAAAATTGGGTGGAAGTGTTTACATCAGATGACTTGAAACATGCCCAGCTGTCAGATCCCGACTTGGTGATTATACACGATTGGATCATCAGCGGTCAAAGGCCCAGCCGAGATGAAATTGCTGGTTACAGTCCTGAGATCAGACATTTGTGGGTTGAATGGGACAGACTAAGATCCATTGAGGGGGTTTTGTACATTCAATGGGAGAGCTCTAATACCAAGGTCACCTACAACCAACTGCTAATACCAGAGAAACTAAGAGACAAGATCATCAGTGCTTGCCATGAATCACACTTGTCAGGCCACCTAGGTGTCGAGAAAACAGTAGGAAAAATCAGACAGAGAGCCTACTGGAGAACCATGCACACAGATGTTAGGAATTACATCAAGAGATGTGCTGTGTGCGAGGTTAATCGTCGCATGGGAAAGAAACCCAGAGCCCCCCTTACAGATTACCGGGTAGGGCACCCCATGGATCGACTGGGACTTGATGTGCTTGGCCCCTTACCTGTGAGTTACCGCGGTAACAGCTTCATACTGGTCATCGCTGACTACTTTACACGATGGGTTGAAGCTTATCCCATACCCGATCAGACCGCTGAGACTACTGCGAACACACTAGTGTATGAGTTCTTATCTCGTTTTGGAATCCCCTTAGAGATTCACACCGACCAGGGCAGAAACTTTGAAAGTGAGCTTTTTCAACAATTATGTAAATTACTTGAGATCACCAAGACACGGACTACACCTTACCACCCAGCCTCCAATGGGCTGGTTGAGCGTTTTAATCAGACTTTGGCTCAGATGATTAGATGTTATGTCCAGGATAACCAGAAAGAATGGGACCTCTATTTACCTTTACTGACAGCTGCTTACAGAAGCACGGTGCATCCGGCAACTGGATACACTCCAAATTTCCTCATGTTTGGGAGGGAGGTTATGCTTCCAGTGGATTTGATATTTCCTAGGCCAGCCGACCCAGGGAACACCTGTGATGAATATGTGCAGAAACTCCAAGAAAATCTCTCTGATAGCTATCGCCGGGCTAGGATTCATCTAAAACGCGCTGCAAGACAACAAAAGAAGAATTATGACACAAGAGTGATGGAACACTTGTTCAATGCAGGGGATTTAGTATACAAACTGAATACCCGAGCCCGAAAACTTGATGCCCGATGGCTGGGCCCCTTTTTAATAACCAAATCCCTGGGGTGTACATTATACCAAATTACAGATAAGAAGAAAGCTCAAGTGGTCCATTATGATGCTTTGAAACCCTACAACTCCTCCTTCATCCCCTCCTGGGCACTAAAAATGAGGGCTAAATTGTGATGTTAAACTAAGCAGCTGCACCAGATCATCCATAATTCTAGCAAAGCCTTATTTAGATTAACTGTCAAAATAATGCACCAGTCAGCTTTTCCTCACTTGCTTGCCCCGGCCATACCTGGAGTGAGTGTCTTGTAACTGCCTGGGCTAAATGGTTATGTGGTACCTATATAACCAATAATTTGATGTTGCTTTGATGGAAATATGCAGCACCTTTCTGACCAACTGTCCTTTTGTTATAGGGAAAAGCCTGCTGACCGGCACCATGCATACCGATGCAGCCAGTGCAACTTCCAGGGAAGAAAGACCAGAGCCATATGGCACTATCGAAGGGAACATCTGTCAGTGGGCATGGTCCCCTTCTACTGTTCGAGATGTGGCATTAAAGGACAGACCCGGGCAGAGGTGGAGAGCCACGTACATAAGCAGCACCCCGAGTACCCCGAGGCTGCAGTGACGAACCCCACTCCCTATGTGGTAACATTTGGCCGGCACCCGGGAGCAGATCTGACCCTTGTCCCTGTCCGACAGAACAAATCGCCCTCCACCACTACATCAGGCGTATCGAGTGCGGCACATCTCAGTGGGCCTGAAGCCAGCCCTATCCAGGGTCGCCTGTCTGAAGTCAGCCCTATCCAGGGTCGCCTGACTAAAGCCAGCCCTAGCCAGCCCCGTCAGGTTGAAGCCAGCTACAGCCAGCCCCGACTGACTGAAGACATCCCCAGCCAGCTCCGGCCAGTAGCTACCTCAACCCCCCAGCCCAATCCTGACATGATGAGGGACTGCTTAGCCACCATAAGAAACCTTACTGAAGTTAAAGATGACACGTCACGACTCCAGAAGGCAATCGCTGGTGTGAAAACCCAAGCTGTCACCACCAATCTAAATCTGGGACATGTGAAAGCAAAGGCGTCAGCCACCTACCAAACTGTAGAGAAGATAGCGGCTGGGGTGACTGAAATCAGGCGAACATTAAAGGCCCCCGTGGACCCAGCAACCAAGACCCTGGTCGATGCCTCCAAAATGCTTATGCATGAAGTAACATCCCTGAAGGAAGGCATCTTCCCCCTGATCCAGAGCCTGGTAGATGGTCAAAGGGAACTGGCTGAACAGCTTAATTCACAGTCGGCACAGTTCAACGGTTTCATGAGGATGCTGGCACTACACCTCCCGTTTCTGAATGTGCCCGCCCCAGCTCCTGGCACTCCAGAGGTTCCACCACCCGTCCCCACACCTGTGCTTAGTTTGTCCTATCAAGACGAAGAATTTGAGGCACTGTGGAACGAGGAGATGTTTGGCTCTGTTTCCTCTAGTTCGGAGCCAGATGAGTCCCTTCCAGGTTCGGTTCCGCTGGGAGAACCAGGTTTACCAGCTCCTGCCAGCCTCACCGTGCCAACCGCCACCAAGGAGGTCATCACCAGCCCCGAGGAGAGCCGTCCAGTGATCCTCCCTGAACCTGTGGTCGGAAAAACAGTCCAGCCCAAGACAAAGGTTGATGGCCCAGCAAGGAAGGAATCCAAAGCGAAAAACCTTAAGCCAGCGCGTGAGACCACAAAACAGGAGACCGTGCATGAAAGAAGGACCCAAACCTCTGCTGAACCAGCCCCGCAGAGCTCCCTCACTAATCACGAGAGGACGACAGATCGCTGGAGCCAGCCGGAGGGGCCCACCAACCATCCAAGATCGACAGTCCATCGACAGCACCGTAGGGAGTGGCGGCCCGATTACCGGACAAGAAGACCCACCACAAGTAGAAGGAGACCCCCATATAGGGGGAAGCCAGGGAGGATTAGGCCATACCCATCTTTTTAATGTGACTCAGTTTTTTAGTGCATTTTTAGTATGTTTATTTACAGGTATATGTAATTTGTTAGATGATCAGCACTTTAGTTAAACATGGTCGGTAATTTAATTTTTTTTGGCAGTATTTTCCAAACTCAGGGAGCAGCACTACCAGGATAGGTAACTGGACAGTAGCCAGTATTTGTCATGACTTGGGAATATTTATTTATTTGTGTCTGGAGTCTGTTAAATCTGCAACTACAGGGGATGGTAATTTACAGCTGGTAACTTTCTAATAGCTTGGTCAAAAAAAAAAAAAAAAAAAAAAAAAAACTCCTATATCATTTCTGGGAAGAAATGAGGTCTGGAGGGGGGGTAGTGTCACGGTTATTTTTTTAAAACCGTTATTAGCTTTAGTAACATATAATAATTAATCTTTAACCTAAAGATTAATTATTATATTTCGTAGGGTTTCACTATATAGTAACTATATTCGCAGTAATAATTGGAGGATTATTACTGTTTTACCCACCATCAACATATATATGTAGGGTGTATTGACAGTACAGTCAATAACTCCCAAATGGTATTCCAATATCTATATATGTGTCCACATGAGTGCCTTAATATTATAGTATTGACAATACTGTAAATGCATAGAATGGTTTTACTATCAATTATCATTTACATTGACAGTACAGTCAATATCTAGAATTGTTTTACTATCACGAGTGTCACTTTCAGTTTTTATTTACATTGACAGTACAGTCAATTTCTAGCACTGTTTTACCATCATAAGTACGGACAGCAAGGTCAATCCCTAGAACTGTTTTATTAATACTAGTATCAGTTATAATTTACATTGACAGTAAAGTCAATTTCTAGAACTGTTTTAATCTCGTTAATATTGACAGTACAGTCAATAATCTCTCACTGACGATGTATAAATAATATTATGATGAGGAACCGTCACTCGGAACCATGCCTGTTTACGCCGCTACCGGTAGCCTGTGAGCGCCGTCACGGTCATCATCATATAATACCGGGATAATATCTTATGTATAAGAATTCTCAGGCCTTTATAATCTCATTAGTCCTAGTATTTTAACAAGTAATCGTTGTTGTTGTAGGAAATATTCGTGTAACTGTCAGCATGAGATAATGTGAGCACATGGCGTTGTCACGGCTGAAGCGGACCGAGCGATAATGAGGAAACACTTATTTTACCAAATAATTCAGCGTCTGTTGGTCTTACCTCGGCCGTCGGACCTTCCATATACCCAACAGATAATTTCTATTGGCGACAGGACCGGTGTCATTCATGATAAAATCCATTTTTTTCCGTGACAAAACCATGTTGCGAATCAGCTGTTTTGCGCTTGGATACAACCGGCCGGGACTACTTTCCAGGTCGCCGTGTCACGGGGCCGACTAACTGGTCCGTGATTGGCTGTCAGCCGGATCACGTTAGACAAAGTAGAGTATATATTTTATGGTTAATTCTTAGTATTCAGCGTCGTATTTCTCGATACATATACCTGAAAGTGGTTGTTCAGGGCTAATTTAATTACAGGTAATATAGCAACTATCAAACAAGTCCGTTTGAGTAGTTTTGGCCACTTGTGACTAAGTTAATTTATGGGGTCACCAAGAGGTCACCATCTGTACCCTATAAAAGGGAGGGGACCTTGAGCTGAGGAGCCTCTCTCAGGTTCTCTGAACTTGATTGAACAGGTCCCCGGCTAACCTACGTCATGTAGGTATTTTTTGGCTACAAATAACAGTTTATAATAGAACTTATATAAGTTGGGCCAAGGTTGTGACACAAATGTGGCCACTGGGTCACATGTGCGCCACAAGTGGCCACTGGGTCACAAGTGGGTCACAAGTGGGCCACAAGTGGGCCACAAGTGGCCACTTGGTCACAAGTGGCCACTGGGTCACGAGTGGGCCGCAAGTGTGTCACAAATGCGCCACAGGCAATATTAACGTGTCGTGTAAATAAATCACAAGTTTCTCCATAAGCTAAATAAACTTGGGGTGTTAGATTATATTGACTGGCCACAAGTGGGCCACAAGTGTGCCACAAATGCGCCACAGGCATTATTACCATTCTGTTTAGATACATTTATAAATTTTGTCTATATGTAAGTTCATCGAGGGCTGGTAGATTATGGACTGGCCACCAGTGGGCCACAAGTGCGCCACAAGTGGGCCACAGATGTATCACAAAGGTTCCATAAGCAATGTAAGGACTGAGTGTAGTAAAAAGGGGTAGATGTTATTCTAGAGGACTAAGTGCTGATCCAGGGCTAATATTCAAAAGCGAAGAGTATAGTTTCATATCTCCTATAGTATAGGAGTAACTGTATATATGTGGGTTTTGTTAACAATCTTAAAGCTTATTCCATGAATTGTTGTCTTTTAAATGAGAGACTGTGTGTGTGTGCCTAATAACTGCCTATGTGGTGGTATTCTCCGCCCCTAGGATAGCAACTAAAATTTATACGCCCTAAATAACTAATCCTCAGTAAGCTTATTAATTCCGTTCATCCCCTTGGATAAATAAGGCCATCCTGACAAATTGGAAAATACCAGAATCCTAGTAAATGGTTACAGCAGCAGAATGTCCTGGTCTGCCGGGTAAAACTGGCAGGCCAGGCCCGCGACACTACACACTCACTCGTTACGTGAACAGTGAATGACACTCTGTCACCATTCCTGGGAGTAATCAGTCGTGAAGCTGTTGCAGACAAATACACGTATCACACAATACACTACCACTTAATTTTTTAAAAATAAATGTTTTACATGATTATATTTGTTGTTGTCAGAGAGAGAGAGAAAGATAGAGAGAGAGAGAGAGGGAATGAATTAAAATAAATAGAGACCGAGAGGGAATGAATGAATAAATAAAAGAGAGGTTTAAAAATAGCTACAAATAAAGGCGTGTATAATTTAAATATATATATATATATATATATATATATATATATATATATATATATATATATATATACTAGTATAAGGTAGTGTTACCCTCCGATGTAAAGTGCTCTATGGCCTACAGACTAGGCCAGAGCGGTATAACTCTGAAGAAAAACAACACTGTTAATTCACAACAGTCTGTTTCACGGGATGCGACCCGATCATCAGGTGAATGTGGTTAGAATCAAGTATATATATACTAGTATATATATATATATATATATATATATATATATATATATATACTAGTATATATATAGATGTTTATATATATATATATATATATATATATATATATATATATATATATATCCTTTACAACCCATGGGTTGTCACGGCGAACATTTGACAACCAATTAGATATTTTGACAACCTGGGTTGTTTTAAGTACACCAATTGGACAACCCATTTAAGGGTGTCGATAAGACAACCCTATATTTTCAGCGTAACAAATATGCAAAAGGCCAAATATCTCATAAAAGAAAAATGGAATTTTATGAAGTCTAATTGATCTGGCACAACATAAATTATTGCTGAAAACTGATGGCGCTGCCTGTAATTTTCTATTTTAGGCATTTTATTAGGACTTTTTTAAGATGTCAGATTACAATCATCGTTCCATAACATAATTTTAAGCAAACCACAATTCGTAGCCGTATATCCGAGAAAGTTCAGACTTAACATGGCAAACAGGTCCTGACAGATCCTCTGTGGATATGCAAAATTTTATTACTATGTATTATCCGATTTACATTTACATTTGGCCCAGTGGACTGCCATGAGCTCTATTTTTCACCTGAGATGAAGTTTCATTATCATTCTACCATTTCTCTGAGTGATTGGTGGGCAAATTGTGATTTAAATAAGGCAAATAAGACGAATTCTATTTAAATTAGTACCATGGTTATTAAGATAAGAGAGAATTTGGCTTTGTTTGGCCTAATTTTCTAAAAGTCCTACAATACAGTTTCCTTTTTAACAATGGATCGAAATAATGATTATCCAAAAATAAGAATGGTAGGAGGTAGTAGATAGTTTTATCTGATAATTAAAATTTGCGACGCCGTGTATAAACTCGTCTACATATAGGTAGAGGTCCGAGCTTATTCAAATTAAGGTCATCATCTTCACTATATAGAAGCGCAACCCCGACCTGATGTTGGGCAATTCTGAGTAATATTGATACATGAGATCAAATTTTTCAGGAATGATTCCTCTGATCGTCCACTCATATGTCCTGTATATAAAATGCACAAAATGCACGTACATATGTATTATTTGTGCCTGTTTATCAGTTTATTTTGCCACGCAAGAAATTTAGATGATGGATTTAGATAACACACATACACATAGGCCCTATATATATATATATATATATATATATATATATATATATATATATTCTTTCACAATATGCTTTGTATATTCACATTAAATATTTTATCATCTCGCCGTATAATGTTACGAACAACTACTGTGAACTGAACTCTGTTTAAGAACATTTTTCACTAAACAGGCTACTCGGTCTAAATATTTTACAAAATATAAATGAATAATTGTGAATGTCGTTGCATAACTTACACGTGTGGTACGCCTGCGTACATTCGTGTATTTAAGACAATAAAATATATGGTGCAAATTTAGAAGTTTTTTTTTTCATATCTGGATAAAATCCCACTGTAACCTAGCATTATGGCACCCAGTGACTCTTGAACACGTGACATTATGTGTGGTCCTGTATTTCATTATTATCACTATATAATAACTACAAGCCTCACTTATTTAAAGCCTTTCATTTATAATGAAAACAAAAATCAAAAGCGAAAACAAATTTTACAATCATAAAATGGCATTTACTATTATAGGACGGGCATCTTAAGGTAAGGATCGAATAACCAGTGATCTAACATGGGAAAATATTTCAGCGCCTTTACCATACGTTTGTTTAAAACCTTGCCACAACCACATTGTATATCATTATACAATACGACCCAGCCCGTACATACATGCGTTGTGGTGAAAAGGCTCCCCATTGGTTGAGGATCATTGTGGGTGACCTGAAAGCCTTTGTTACTAGTATAAATGTAGTTACGTTCATAACATAGAAACATTTTCACTTGATCATGAGTGCATGATACACTGACGGCTGAATGAGCGATTGTTCGGTAATAATGCTGATTACTGTGCCATTATGCCCCCCCCCCCCCCCCTCCAAATGGTCGCCAGAGTATACCTGTACCAGTAATTTGAGAAGTTGTTCACGTACTTCACCGTCATAAACCCGCGATTAGACGTCCAGGACTCATTCATTAAATCTTTGTAAGGGCAGCACGCAAAACAAACGGTGAAGCGAAAGTAATTAAAGCATGCCCTCTGGCCTAATAAGCAGCCCATTACCCGAGCAAGTCTGTACAAGTCTTGCACAGATTTTACCTATATCGGTACCTTGTTTAAACTAATTAATTTTGTATAAAAATAATTACCCTGTATAATTTTGTCATCCGTGTTAGCTATTGAACATTTACTTTAAAACACCTTATTCTATGACAAAAATTGGTGCTCTAATCAAAATCATCATTATTATTATTATTATTCTATATATATATATATATATATATATATATATATATATATATATATATATATATATATAAACAACTTTATATATAATCAAGAGGTTATCGTTTGAATTTTCAAAGTACCACAAGTTATATAAAAATAAAACGCATGAAATATTATGAATACTAATATTTTCCAGATATTAATTAATAAAATAAACATTTTTTATTCAAATGGGATCACTATAATAGATCTGTATGTTGAACCAGGGCAAGGTAGATTGGCCAGCTTTGTAAAATTCATCTATACATATTGCAATAAGATATGTATTTAATTTGAATTATTTGCGCTAGGAATGTGTAAAATTATATTTTTATAAACGTACGCTTAGCTAATATCTTTGCCTTAATTAGACGGAGAGCAGATAAAGACGGACAAATATACATTATATACGCATGTAACTTTATTTAAATACCATCTATCATCTTTATAAACACCCTGCATGGGATAAATCAATTACCACTCTGTGTGACTGTTATGAACTTTACATGTAACAACTTGTAATGCCATGCATATTTGTAATATCCGGCATTGCATTCCTCGTACATGTAATTTGTCATCTTTTTTTTTTTTTTTGGGGGGGGGGGGGGAATTTAAGGTTAGTAACGGGAAATCAAAATGTTGCAAGTTTCAGTGGGAAAAACCGATGTATGTGTTCTAATACGATGTTTGGACCGTTTGGCTGGTTAATAAATGCATGTGGGCAGGAGTACTACATGAATGGAATGAGCACTCAATGAGGTGTTAACTACAGAATTGTTACCATAAATTTAAATAAAACTCGCTTTAATCACATCGTTATCATGACGAATCACAAGCCCGACCGCCAGACAAAAATAGCTGAACAGTGACTAAAGTCAGGTGTGGGCGTACACACACACACACGTGCATGCAGATGATGGTATATATATATATATATATATATATATGAATGACATCTTGGAAGAATCAAATTAATATATTGTTTCTTAGTAATTTAATAATAAAAACGAGTAGATATTTATCAAACAGCTGGGAACTCCGAATTGGTTCATCAATATCCCGGATTTTTTTTTAATTGAAGAAGCCGTCATTATATATGTAAAGTTTAATGTTTATAGTTTATAAATAAGAAGTGTGATACAAACTTTTACCATAAAAATCATCAAATTAATAGTTTAAAGAAAAGCAGAAATAACTATGGAAGATGCATTGTACGTTTACAATATGGAACTTAAACAGTTACTTTGTGTCTTTGTGATATCAACGTAGGATGAAATCAACACTTACTTAAAGTTCAATACGCCCCAGGAAACATTAAATAAATCATTTTTGTTGATGGGAAATAGTACTAACCTTAAGAAATTACTGACGACACTAATAATTTTTGGACATTTTTTTAATTATAAAACCGTGAACAGTTCCAGCAACAGCTCGGAGGCCCGACTCGTCACGCCTGACGACAGGTAGCCTTACATCTAATTAGGTATATATTCCTTTTGTATAGAGAGCATTAAATATAACAATCAGCGAGCTACAAGTAGACTCATTATACTTAAACGCATGCCGTCTGATGTAACTTAGTACTGTAGCTATTAATTAAACATGCATGTACAAGTCATGTGCATGTATAATACATATCCAGGTAAATCCCAGCTAATATGCAATAACCATATTCATACCCCCGCCAGTGGTGTCGCCAGGGTTACAACGTGACCATACTAACGGTGACTAACCAACGAGGATTGCAGAGGTAGGGTATAAATAAGGGAGTGTGAGAGGGGTTTTACCAGAACAACCTCAGCTGCTGGTCGGCTTGGACGGGTACATACTGAAATACAAGTAAAACTTTAATATTGAATCGACAATTAGAGTAAGCAATACTGTGACATAGTCTGTACAAGATGATTGCTCTACGTTGCGCCTGTGTCTTGCTGGTCCTAGGACTGGTTAGGTCTAATTCTACACCTGCCACGATGACCGAATCCGTTGGGATGAACTATCTACAAAAGTACGGGTACATGGGACCTGACAATCCGGATCCTATGATGGCGTCCGTCACTGACCCGGAGGTCCAGAAGATGGCGCTGCAAGACTTCCAGCGGATGGCTGGGATTGCAGTGACGGGCGTATTTGATGAGGACACGAGAAGAATAATGGCGATACCTCGCTGTGGAAACAAGGATAGACAGGCGATGGGGGACAGCGCCAGAAGGAAAAAGAGGTACACCTTACAGGGGAGCAAGTGGGGCAACAACAGAATCACGTACATGATCAAAAACTACACGCCGGACATGAGTCCTACAGCGGCCCTCACGGAACTTCAACGGGCGTTCAAGGTATGGAGTGACGTCACACCTCTTGAGTTCGTCAGAGTGTCCAGTAACCCGGATATTGAAATATTGTTCGGAGCTGGAGAACACGGTGATGGGATCCCCTTTGATGGTCCTGGGAGCACACTCGCGCATGCGTACTTCCCGCAGTACGGAGGTGATGCCCACTTTGATGAAGACGAACAGTATACGTTCAATACAAGCTCAGGAATCAACCTGTTCCAGGTGGCAGCACACGAGTTTGGACACTCCCTTGGTCTCAGCCACTCCCGTGTCGACGAGGCTCTGATGGCGCCATTTTATCGCGGGTACATCCCGAACTTTAAGTTACATTCTGATGACGTTGCTGGAATCCAAGCAATTTACGGACCGAATGTGGCGCCGACCATGCCCCCGGCACCTCCATCGACCACAAGACGTACCACCCAGCCCCCGCCAACACCGTCCCCTGGAGCCACAGCAAGCTCAACAATAACACCGCCCACAGCGCCACCTAGTAGCACCACCATTACATACCCAGATATGTGCCAGATCTCGAAAATAGACGCCGTGGTGTACTGGAGGAACAACGACAGAACCTATATGTTTGTGGATGACGTGTATTACCGCCTGAACGACTACGGGGTTGACCGCGGGTTCCCTCGTCCTATATCTATAGACTGGGAAGGTTTAGAAGGTAACCTGGACGCAGCTCTAGAATCAAGAGACCCGTATGAACCAGCAACCATGTACTTCTTCAAAGGGAACAAGTACTGGAAGTTTTACGGCGGCAGGAGACTCGATGGATATCCAAAGACCATCGGGGTCGATGGCTTCTACGGCCTCCCGGAGAACATCGATTCTGCATTTGTATGGAGTGGAAACGGACGGGCATATTTCACCAAAGGTAACCTGTATTACCGTCTGTCCAACAACTTCGGTACACCGTACGAGGACCGCACCATTGACAGTGGGTACCCGCGCAGTCTGACCATTTGGAGGGGACTTCCGTCTGAAGTCTCAGCCGTGATGCGCTGGAAAAACGGCAGAACGTACTTCTTTGCCGGGGCTGACTACCACCGATTCAACGACTATTATTTCCAAGTGGACAGCGGGTATCCCAGGTCTACTGCTCGCTGGTGGTTCGGTTGCAGCAACTCGGGAATAGCGAAAAGCACGATGATGCCACCCATAATGGACGAGAAGGACGACAGCGGCATGACGGTGATGGACAACGGGGGCAAAACGCCGGGAGAAACCAGCGCCGCTGTTACCCAGGTGATGCACGTGACACCAGCGCTACTGCTGACGTCATTAGTTGTACTACTCTGTTAAACATAAAATTAAGTAATGTGTCAAAAGTGAGTAACTTAAAATATTATTTTTGTGAAATATTATAATCAACAATTTTCCAAGTCAAATTCTGATAATAAAAAAATCTAAAAACAACAAAAACAAAACAAGTGTCTAAATAGAAAGCTGCTTATGCTAAACTTGAGAAAAAGCTGAATGAAAACATTCGTCATACATTATTTTGCAACGACTGTTATTCTTTTATGGAGTATATTTGTAGGTCGAGTTTAAATTTTGCATGTATAGATCAGTACTTTGAATTGATAGAAATTGAAAGAAATTAAACTGGGAATACCTACGAATATTAGAAATATTGATGAGCGCAGGCGCTCTTTCCTATGTGTGCATATATATAGATTTTATGTACACACAAAAAGAGGAAGACCGTTATATTTTGTATATATATATGTGTGTGTGTATATAAACATAAAGAGTCCGTTTAAATATGTGTAAACAGTCGGTATCACATGTTTAATTATGCATTTTCTGTTGGAGAAATTTATTTCGATGTAAGTGTATGAATGAATAGAACTTATTTTCATATGTATACACAGTTATGGTCTCTAAACTCTATGCATGTACTTACAGTTAAATTTTTTATTAGAATTACCTAGACCGGCATTAGTTGTGCTAATAGATAATATGGTTTACCTCAAAGAGTATAAATAAATAGTATAGAAGTATATAAATAAAAGGAATAAAGATCATTCCTGCCTGCACTTGCATTGATGTTATAGATCTGTTTGATAGATAATATTATGTTGTTAATAGTTAGAGTTACAGTTGAATTCGCGCCTTAACATGGTTATAATAATCCAATGCAGACCATATAAGAGTATCCAGGTATTACATATTCGGCCAGGATTTAGCATGGTTAAATTATTTTTCACTCATAATTAAATTTACACGAAAATTTAATGGTACATGCTACAAAGGTTCTGTTATAGTTTTCACTCTAAAAATGGAGTTTTAAAGGTTATTCCAGAACCTAAATGGTTGTAAATAGAATGGCTGTGGATACTTGATTTAATAAACTGTTATATGACAATTTCTACAAGGTGTACTCTCATTTGAACGGATGAAGCTTGATCACAAGGCATCTGGTAATCATATGAAAATAAAACAATATGAATACTTGTACTATTGTGCATAGTAAATGCCACATCTGTGCTTTATAATAAGTATACTGTTTTAAAACAAAGTAAGAATGGCACCATGTCTTGTTATGAAACATTTTTTTCAAAGTAGGGATATGCTTCATGTCTTTTAGTTCATCTTTTCTGCTCTAAATACAATATTTCGATTTTAATGTGATTTTGGTGATAAACTTCAACAAATTCAACATATGTTGCACTTATAATTCAAATTAAATGAATAAAGTGTTTTGTTATTTACTTTATGATTATTGTTACTTCATGGAGATGGCTACAGAGGAGTGAATGTGCAGATCATGCTTTGCGCTTCTTTAAACAAAACAGAACTGAGCATATTGGAAAAAATGACCTTTAAATTTTAACCTGATAAACTATCCATATCGATTAAAAAATATAACTCTGAGCTGTCTATATATGCCTATTGGAAGGACCATGTAAAGTGAAGAAAGCTTAATTATACCTCCGACATACGGCGAGGTACAATGTATTACATTTTCCCTTTAGGTGGTTTGTCTGTTATCTATTTTACGTTATGAGTTACAAACAGATTATGGAGGAATTTTGTTAACGGTTAGGATCACAGCCAAGGCAGAGTCCATTACATGTTTGATACTATCTTGATCGCCATTATACATTTTCCATTCAAGAGATTATATGCCATGGTGGCACAGGCTGATGCATTTGTTGAGACGGTCCCGTTTATGGTTCAGCAACTAACCAGGTGAACAGCCCGAAACTGCTGGGGCATATGCACCAATGAACCTAGGAATATGGGCCAGTGAGTGAATTCAAACACGGGTTGCGGTTTATGGGTATGCGTAGGCAGCATGGCGGAGGACTGCATTCGTGAGAATGCATATTTTTGGTTACAAATCTGGGATTAAATTGCCTCAAAGCCCACTTGTCCTGAAATTGAATGAAATCGTTCAATGTAATATTTTGAGAGAATGGCAGGTGGACTTTGTTAAAAAAATAAGTATGCTAGTACTCTTGTCGACTGTTCTTGTGTCACATTTTCTTGATAACATTTCATAAAGTTTCTTGTCTAAGGAATATAGAGTAAAATATGGTAAAGACATGTTTCACGCTGATCCTGAAAACTGTACTTTCTGCTAAAAAAATAAATTTCTCCAGGTCAGTTTCTCTCTGTTTCGATAAAAGGAATATACAAGAAAGAGGAAAAATACGACATTGAAAGTCTTCATCCTTTGGATATTTATCTATCAATATGAATATAAATATATAAGTATAACTATTGCCCCTATATATGGCCCAAATTTGCCCGACTCTGTCAAATCGCCGACGGGAATGACTGAACATAACACTGAGAGAAAATGAAGTTAAAGGTCTTTTAGTACTGAGAGGAGGAAGAGTGAGAAACCAAGTCTTCCTGTAACTAAAGGAAAGTCCGCTCAAACAATATCCAGAAAGAGTCGAGTGACTTTGGGATGACGATAGAAAACACTATTGATGTAGGCTGTGCTAATACACTGCTTCCCGTGCGTAAAGATTCCGTACTCTGCTGATGCAGGGGCGGATCCTGGATTTAGGAAGAAAAAGGGGGGGGTGGGGAAATCAACCCAGGAGGACTAATGAAAAACCTGAAAAAGGGGACCGAGGTCCGGAAAAGGGAGGTCCAGGCCGCACAATTTTGTTTGAAACCCTTGAGAAAAGGTTACCTCGGATGATAAGGGGACACCCCTCCCCCCGGATCCGCTTCTGTGATGATAACCGAGTTCGATGTAAGGGTTCTCGACAAGCGCCAAACTGTCTGCATGCTGATGGTTGAGGTGTCGTCACGGAAAGCCGATGGGTGCGGCTGCTCTGCTGGCTCGTCCGACATGTCTTCTTGCCCTCGGTGCGGGTTGTCTGGGGTTACACTGGATGGTGCTTCTTGGATACCTGTGCACTTGGCTTGGAGTGGTATCTGATGTATGGAAGCTTTGGCTACTCACCTCGATCACCTCTTTAACATTCCAATTAAAGCGAACCAAATAAATGAAGAGCACATAACTCTCCATTTTTACGTAGTTGAAGGAACTTGGCTTGGTCCAGTTAATAAAACGTTGCTCTTCCTGATATCGCTCAAGTGCATGTATACGTTTTGCCTGCATGCTACGTGTGCCAGACTGTTATCAATTAATAATTACAAAATCAAAGTACGACCATATTTTGCGTTAAAAGACCAGTCAGTGGTTGAAAATAACGCGTTGCTCCACAAATGTCCCGTGCCAGAGCCCTCCGTCAAACAACAACACATTAATTGAAAATATAAAAAAAGATTTAGTTCAGTCATAGGTATAGTATATATGCATTTTCAAATTTTGATATCAAGTTTCATGCAATCCACGAAAATTAGTTTGACCCAATATATAACCATTCTGTTCAACAAATGTCAAGGATTCATTTAAATAACGTATTAAATCAGAGAACACCCTTTCATGTTAAAGTCATTCTTGATTTATTCAATATTTTTGTTCCATTTGAGTGCAGACTCGAGTCCACTTTTTAGGAAATCGGATTTGGACGCGAGGGTCCTGAACTTGGACTTGGACTCGCAAGTATAAGGACCCAAGAAATCAGCCAGAGTCCATCTCAAGCAGAAGCGGATCGAGGGGGTCCAAGGGTCAGGACGCTCCATTCTCATACGCTGCAACCTTTTTCAAGAGCTACAGAAAAAAAATTTGCGCCCTGGACCCCCTGGTGAAAT
Organism: Sipunculus nudus; assembly: GCA_026874595.1. Taxonomy (NCBI): domain Eukaryota; kingdom Metazoa; phylum Annelida; class Sipuncula; order Golfingiida; family Sipunculidae; genus Sipunculus; species Sipunculus nudus. The sequence goes on along the minus strand of CM049317.1, from coordinate 75,450,468 downwards.
ATTTAAAGAGCGATAATTCCATAACTAACTGACATAGAAACACATTTAAGGTGTCATTTCCAACTAATATTAGGATGACACCTCTTAGGTCATCAAATGTAAATATCATGCATACAGTTCAAGGGCAAGGTTATATTTGGCAGAAAAAAAGCCAAATTCGCCATGATATTACATTTTTTTCATCCAAAAGACATATCTTAAGTATTATTTCTATTGGACATTGGGCTGCCCATTCATTTTATTATAAATCTGAGTTCAAAATGGTTTATATCCTGCTGTAACGTCAGGGTCAAGGTCAAACTTGGAAGAGAAAAAGCAACAATCGCCAACAATCGCCATGAAATGGCATGATTTTGCAAGAAAATGACATAGAAATTCATTTTAAATTGCCAATTCTAACTTACTGTAGATGCTGTAGATGAATATGGGAATTGGTTTAAAAAAAACAATGCTTAGGAATCCCTTGGTAAAATCTATTTTACCCAGGTTTTTTTGGTTATTTTGCCAAGGTTTTATTTATTATTATTTTTTTGCTACTGACATGCTCCCATATATAGCAGGGTATATCTCAACGGGTGATCACTATATGTTCAGCTATAAAAAGTACAAAGAACACCCTTATGTCCATGACTAAATAAATTTATTTCATCAGTCACTATTTTTTTAGCTTTGGGATAAGTTTGCAAAGATGTTAGAAACATATATGATTTGGACAGCACATACTGAGTGAGCTGTGTTTTGCAAGAACGTAACATAGAAGCACATTCAAAGGGCCATTTCCATTTAAATCTAGATTGCTCATTCTTTTAGTGATAGTTTTTAGGCCAGGCCAGGAAAGGTTCATATCCCGCATCAAGGTCAAGTTTGATTGAAAAACACCAGTACTGTCCATGATTCCATGTTTTTGCAACAGAGTGACATTTAAGATGTAACTTCTAGCTATCATCAGAATGCCCATTGATTCCGTGGTTCTCCTTAGTTGTGAACCTATTCATCATTTAGAATATTATTATATTCTTTTTCTTCTTCGTCTTAATCATAATCATAATCATCATAATCCGTATCTCAGCTCTTAGTGTGAGATCATTTGCAGAAGAGATGGTCAAAGCAAATATCTCTGTTGAGTATGTAGAAGCATATGCTGATAGCTAAATCTACAGGACCGCGTGTTTTTGAGCGAAAGTTCCAAAAAAAATTCTTGCAGATTGTTCTGATGTATTTTAAGTTACACACACCATGCTGACATCACAGGTGATAGTTTTAACCTATTCATGGCAACAGCAAAACCAGTCAGTTTGAATAACTACACTGAAGAAGCCTCCACATAATATCTAATTAATGTGTTTGTAAGTGGATGTGATACCCCCTCAAGGACACACAGTATGCAGCACACAATTAAAAGCCTGGTGCTAACTTCATGTGTCCAAATTACCCGAAATATTAGAATGGCAAGCATGTAGATGAGCTCTACAAATGATGTAGGGAAACCAACCCACCAAACCCCACGTCTGCTCGAGTTGCAAAGTTTCAACCCATAGTGTCAACTTCAACAGGGCATGTTCTTCGACTTCCACCAACACAAAATGTGCATCACGATGCTTAGGCCTGATGACATATGCGATGACTATGGAAGACGGAACTTTGCCAATGCCACATGGCCTTCAGGTGGTATCGCATCTACCTAAAGAATGCGGACTGAGTAATCATTTCGTGAGGTCAAAAACTAACTACTCTTCCAGATAGTCACAGAAATTGTCCGTTTGATAATATGATAAACAGATTTAAATAACATCGTCTTACCTGTGGTATCAGCATAGCGTCTGTGTAACATAAATGCATCAACAACCACTGCAACAACAGATGTCGGCTTTTGAGTAGCAGAAATAAAGGATATATACGCTTTTGTGTGCATTTGGCATTCTGCATTTCCTTCTGCATGCTCATCAGAAATGTTTACTCTGACCCTCTCTTCTACAATGCATATCACTGATGCCCCTCAGAAACTGCCATTGACAGTGACTCTAGTTTTAACCCTGTCAAGAATGCATCAGGGTAAGAATTCATATAGATTTCCAGTGTCCTTATCAGCGGCTTATCCTGTCAGATGTCAACTACATCCCTCTTCTGGATCTCCTAGCATATATCATATCAGACCTGGACAGCTGAGTGGTAAACGCTTGGCCTTTTCCGCTGGCGACCCGAGTTTGATTCCCTGCGTGGCCCGTCCAAGGTCGGTGGCTTTCTCCGGTTCCTCCGGTTTCCTCCACCCTTACTGACTACTGAGCGCTAACATGCGAGCCATTGAGAGTGCCTCGTATAAGTTATTATAACTAGTTGTACAATCCATGTAAAATAAAAACAGTTTATAAAGTTTATATTTATATCATCAGGTCAAAGCATTGTGTGACATTAACATCCCCCGGAGGTTTAGGGTTTGAAATATTCTTCCATTGCCTTTGCCTATCAGGGTTTCGCAACCCGCAGTACCTTAACATATTAAATAGTAAAGTGCAACTGTAGGGGTGACCTGTTCTCTTAAGCCTTTACTTGATAAACTGCTGTGTAAAACAGTACTTGGCTGACGCTAATAAATTGCTTGCATGAATGTAACACAAACTACGAGTAGGGATACGCTTGAAGACGATAATGCAAAAGGTTCCCACGTTATGTACATGAACTATGCAAATACATGGTACGACAGAATCATATTAATCTGTTATTCAAACGTATTATAACATACGCATGATAAGACATAATCATAATAGTCACGTGACAAGTTAATAGGCCTACCGCATCTCATTAGTGTCATATTTTTCCAAAATGTATCATATTGCAAGTTCTGCAAATATCATATTAATCTGGAACATAATGCATGATATGTTCCAATTATGACATCAGCAATATCACCAAATGAGTGAGAATTCTATTGTTAGCTGGAAGTGATGCCCTTAATGTTTTCAATGTCATTTTCTTACAAAAAATGCCACATTATCGACGGTTATACTTCCTAAGAACTTGGCCTATCAGAAGTGACACCAAATGAATGGGCATTCTTAAGTTAGTTAAAAATGACAACTTAAATGCATTTCTATGTCACTTCATGCAAAGACATGTTATATCATAGGGATTGTTGCTTTTTCTCTTGGTAGTATGACACTGAACTTGACATTAATGCATGATATGTACCTTTATAATCTCAGAGGAATCACCAAATGAATGGGCAGCTTAATGTTAAATGGAAATACTACTTGAGAAATGGTTTTTTTTTTTATAATATTTGGTAGAAAAAAATGCCATATCATGGCGATTTTGGTTTCTTTTTTTCGCAAAATTTGACTTTAACCTTGACCTAATACTGGAAGTGTACCATTTATGACTTCAGAAGTGTCGTCAAATGAACGGGCATCCTGATATTAGTTGAAATGACACCTTAAATGTGTTTCTATGTCAGTTATTTATGGAATTATCGCCATTTAAATATTTCACACCTTATAATTGCGGCCATCTTGGATTTTGGGTAAAAAATTACACTCTGTCATGGGTGGAATCGGGTGGGGTTTTATTTGTGCACTAAGGCACCATAAATAAATCCATTTCAGGTGAGAAACCTGTGATAACATTTTTGTACAACCTAAGTCATCCGTTGACTGGACTAAAAGTAATTGCTGCAAAAATATGGCCTTTAGAAGCGTTACAAACACACACACATACACACACACAAACAAACAGACATACGCAGCTGACCAACATGCTTGCCGAAGCAAGCAACCAGAAACATGGGCCCAAAAGCGTCATCAATTTCCAATCCACCCCGGTGCGAACCCGAGGAGCACTGGGCGGCAAATCCAGGGTCGCTGCACTAGTGATACACAGGGCAGCAGCTATTATTTTTAAAGATGTTACTGAACTGCAAACATTAATGCCATATCTTTTCACATCTGAATTTAAGACAGATTATTCTCTTATATTTTCTATGACTCACACTGGGTCCTCAGACTTGTCGCTGAGTTAAAATGTTATTCATAGTGGACCAGTTACATTTTTTAACTTTCTTCACCACTGAAAATCCAATTTAACCTTGAACAAAAGTCTCCCCTTCGTAAAATACTGTTGATCCAAACTCAAACTTTGTCGATTAATTTTATTTGCTGCAACAAAAGTTCCATCAAATGTCTGACATATCAATATTTCTTTTCTAATGAATTTGATTGTTGTACATCCGTTTTGATTCAAGTATATTAATTTATTATACGCTCATTTTCATTGATAAATCACAAATACTTTACATATTTAAATGACAAATATATATTTTAATTTTGAATTATTGTTTATAAGGTTAAGATTTGATACTTGAATATATATAACACGTAATGAAATATGAAATAGAATATATGAATTTTTGTGCTGCGTATCATTAAGCACCAGGTCATTTTAAGAAAATTAACATTTATCCTGTTACAGCATGACACTAAACAAACTTTAATAATATAGAATATGACTCTTTAAAAAATATACAGGTATAATTTAAAAAAGGATTATGCTTGAAATCTAAAATTATTTAGGAAAAAATATGATGATTTTTGCTTTTTCTAGGTGTTTGGATTTGTCTAGGGAGAATAATGTCCCACAAATTTTGACAAACCTCAGGCAATTGGCAGTTTGTCAGGAATAAACTCTTCGTGATTTATCCTGACGATAAGCGCTATAGCCTTGAAGGCACACCGACCTTCTGTTTAGGTCTGACATGTATGCAGTCACCCTTAAAGCTGATATCATGTTTTCGTAATAATTAGCAGTTGTATTTACAATATGTGTCTATTGTTCCTTCATCAAAAAGCCCAATCTCGATGAAGTACTCGTCGGCTGGCAGCCCGCCCCATGTGCGCTTGTTTATACATAGTTTTCACTGACGTCATAGAATTCTCGGGATATCCCCACGTTTTGTTGATTCAAGGTCTTGTTTATAAATTATAATCCAGTGCAAGCGCAAGCGGACGGCTTAACATTGAAAATATTATGTGAAATACGGTAATGGCAACAAAACCACTTAAGATTAAGTACAGAGACAGTCTTGACAACCTCGCACAGCAACGGTTCACTGAGAAATTAAAGATCATATGAGGGACTGACCCATATTAAGGCAATCGAGGCGGGGGAGTTTACGACCGACCAGAGGGGTCTGCCAGCTTTGCCGTACGTGGACATTGTCAATTACCTGGTCTGTACCCGGGGCACGTACCAGGGGCGGATCTAGGATTAAGAGAAAGGAGGGGGTCCATTCCAGGAAGACTTATGAAAAACCTAAAAAAATGTCCTCCAAGTCCTCTAAAATAGGGGGGGGGGAACTTCGCAGCAAAATTCTGTTTGAAACTTGAAACTATTGTCTGAAGTCCCTGGAGGCGTACAACTACGTGGTCAGCGCACAGGCGCTTGAATCTCTATTTATTATAAAGTCTTCATATCTCTAATGTTCTTAGAGATATAACGACGAAATCAGGTCAAACGACCCAATAATAAAACGGTAATACCGTGTTATCACTTATAATATGGCAAGGTAGATAATTCATGATTCAAGCCCCAGCATCAGGCCTACTGGCTCATACCAACTGGTATATTCAAGGTGGAGTATAGCCCAGTGCAGAACACTGATTTCAGTTCACACAGGTCATTAATTAGAAAAACGACAGTGCCATTGTGAGAAGTTCATGTTCATCTACCAATCCTACTGAGTCTGCTAAGCTGCCAGTTGTTCCAGAGGCAACCGATGATGACTTTTCAGCTTACTTGCATGCCCTGCATGGACACTTAGCATACCATCTTTCCTGGCCACCACCGCGGAATTTGCTGCAGAATATGTGCAAGAAATGGATGCATTCCCATAAGTGCTCACAGAACTTTTTATGCAGTGATGTACTTGAAAACAGCTACGCAGATAGGATTCATTGTATTACACCAGCAGTGCTATCTAAACTTTTTTTGTTTAAATTTATGGTATGTTTGATTAATGGTATGTTTGATTGTTATTCTGATACTGACATATGTTTGTCGAGCCAAAGTGTTTGTTTTATAGTAACACTGGGATGTGTTTGACCATACCTTGTTGAAAATAAAACAGAAAATTTATGCAGTGGTGTATTTGTCATGGTTAATTTCATGAATGTTATATGCATGCATACAAGTTAATGCAAGATCTAGTGTATTCATGACATGTATACATACTGCTTTATCAATTTTAAAGGTCATGAAGTGAACCTGCAGTAATAAAAGTTTGGTCAAATGGATTAATGATCTTCGTTCAGATATAGGTGTTCATGGTTGTTCATTATCTGAAATTAAGTGCAGGCAACACAAGCGAGATCCGTGTTCAACAATCCTCGTTAGATTTCGGTGCATTGGAACAGGATTACTTAACAATCTTAAACTTTGCTTATAACTATATAAGCTTATAAACATTTGACCAAGAAGCCAGGAAACCATGTGAAGTTGAATAACTTCCCTCAGTTAAAAGGGATGACAGTATCGCACATGTTTGTAACACAACAAGACACAATAGCTATTTTTTCTATTATTTGGGTACCTTCACCAGAGGTCAGCAGGTAGTCAATAGGCAGAGTTCCTGACAATATTCTGTATTTGTTCCTTACAAGGCCTATGACACGTTCAACATGTATTCGAACATGTGCTATGTTCCTTGTCCGTTCTATTTCAAGTGCTGGCAACTGGGTCCTCCCTTTTGTGAAGTTTGGGATTTTTACCTGTGCACATTTCAGGCCTACACTTTCATGTATATCGAACCCTCTATCAGCAAGCACTATGTCCCCTGCTATGCCCCTGCAGCCCGCTATGCTCTGTAATGTGCTTGTCACTGGTGCGACCACCCCAAGATTTAGACAGGAAAGACACAGATCCCTGGGGTGTATTACCAAGCAGAAACTTGACAGTGTTGTGGTGTTTGTAGGAACTCCATGTTTTACTCCTTGCCAATAGGGTTGAGGGTTCTTCAATGAAAATATCACAACAGTCAATCAGGACGCATACTTTAAGCCAAAAATAATTCCTGAATTCCATAGGCATTGATAATCTTAGTTCCTCTTTGCTCAGCTAGTAGATGCACCTTTTGAGCCTGATGTACATAACATGAATGACTGCAACGAAAGTGCGAGAAGCAGTTGATGGTAAGACATCAAACCTGCAAGCCAAGTCTTGTATGGGGAAGTTGTGACGGAGTTTCATCAAAACTGGGTAATCCAGTGTAGAAGTGAACCATTTTATTAACATTTTCAAAAGTTTCCTCAGATATTTACCTGAAAATCAATATAAGTAATATACTAAGAAATCAATAACCTAATAAAAACATTTTCTAAGATAATATATAAATTTAGATATACAGAGCTGTATTTTAAATTTGGTCTGAAGATTGCTTGTTGGCTGGCCACTAAACCGGTATGTTGTGTGGAATTAATTTTGTGTTTTGTTGGAGGGAATGGCATCCAGTAAAAGATAATATTTTATTCCTCTGCAAAAACACAATTCCCAGCTTGATACATTTTTCTTGTGGGGTTGGAACATTATAAGCTTTTAAAACAAAAAAAAACATATCACAATATCATATATAGTGCGAGAATTCCAGTGTTTTCAGTACTGTCTGTATTTTCCGCCATGTTCGTGGACTACCTATAATATATACCGGAAAACCCAGTTTTAGAGCACGACCCTGTCAGTTTGTCGAACAATGGTATCTTGGATATACAAGTAATACCCATGTTGTTTTTACATTATAATCATTACTTCCATACAGAATTAATTAAAATGTATCTCACTGAAATGAAGAATATCCTTATATAACATAAATGATTATCAGAACACAGACAGACCCTGATGATGTCATTATCATTTGGCAAAAATCCCAGACGACATGTTTTTGAACCAAAAGTATGTACAGAAACCCATATCGTGATACTATATTAATATAGAGAAGGTCATAATACGAATATAGCAGCTGCTTAATACTATAATAATCCCTGATACCAGGTATCCTCCCAACCTTAATCTCTTCATTCTCTTGTGACGTTTTCTTTTGAATTTGCAATTATTTAAGCTTAACTCTGACATGTCAGTTCACTTTAAATGATTTTATCCTGTACGATACCATTTTATAATATCCTTAACTGGCATATATGAAATAACCAATGAATAAACAACTCACATACTGCGTCAAGAGTGCTGCGTAGCTTAAAAATTTCTCATTATTTTGACCCCCCCCCCCCCCCCCCCCTTCGCGCACCACACTCGCTTCTTTCAAAATCGTCGAACCCTGCCTGATTCTGTTGGTAATATGAGCATATCTTAGAATCCATCTTACCGCTTATAAAGTGATCAGAACAAATCTTGTTATGCTTGGATGGATGGAAATCTTTGCGGTTGCATGTTTTTCCTGCTGAGCTCCTCCGCCTGTTGCCCCTCATGTTTCCTTACTGTCGGCATCCCCGCTTGACATCATCGTCAGCCGTGTAATGACAACAATGAACGGCACACGTGTGCACCATTTTGTATTAAAAGTCGATATGCGAATGTTCAGAGCTCAACACGTGTAGTCTGTTTATTTACTGTTCAGTGACCTACGACACCTTGAGCCACAAAAAGGCCTCCAGGGCTTCCCTGGAATGCGTGACGTCATGGGGAAACCATGTTTTGACAGAGCCACGCAGGGGCTTTCCCTGGATTGGCCAATTTTATCCCTCATCCGAGCCTGTGGAAGAGGCTTAGCGGCCTTTGACGATTTTGCTTAGTGGTGCAGGACTCCATGAATTCGTGCCTTAATGGGGACTCATTTTTTTACGCCTATATAGAACACGGCTTCAGAGACACGTAAGTGCAACTGAACTGTGATATAAAATATAGAACACGTCTTCAGAGACACGTAAGTGTTACTGAACTGTTATTTTATATATAAAACACGGCTTCAGAGATACGTAAGTGTAACTGAAGTGATATATAATATATAGAACACGTCATCAGAGACACGTTAATGTAACTGTACGGTAATAATATGACAAGTGGGTTTTATCAACTCCGTTCTTTTCTTTTTTTTGTGACCGCGCAAGCTTCAGCCAGTTTGCCCCCGCCCTCACCGTTGTGTGGCAATGTGTAAAGAATCGAACGACTACCGGTACCTCAGATAACTCGATGTGTAAAGAGTCGAACGACTACCGGTACCTCAGATAACTCGATGTGTAAATAGTCTGACGACTACCTGTACCTCAGATAACTCGATGTGTAAAGAGTCGAACGACTACCGGTACCTCAGATAACTCGATGTGTAAATAGTCTGACGACTAGGCCTACCTCTACCTCAGATAACTCGATGTGTAAAGAGTCGAACGATTACCTGTACCTCAGGCAGGACCCCCTAATCAAACTTTCTTGTTATCCTACACAATATCAAGCAAATATATATATATATATATATATATATATATATATATATATATATATATATATATATATATATCAAGCAGGTTCACCTTTATCGTTTCTAGAAAGTGCTTACCCTTAAGCTATGAATGACACGGTCTTAACGTGGACAAAGGAATCGTCCTGTGTCAAAGTTGTATACAATTCTTTAAATTAGAATTATATTATGGCGCTCCAGATTACCTCCGACACATGAGTAATTGTTCTGACCCTCCAAAAATGTTTTCAAAATCCATCAATAGCTGTTTGCGTAAATTTATAAAAATAAAAACCAATGAACCAATGATTCAAATAAAAGAAAATAATTGTTGGAGGTAAAAATGACAGTTTAGGAAATTACTTTTAGCAATTTATGGTGAGTGGAATCATTTCAGAAAGGAGCCATTTCCTTACTTTCACATTTGGTTGGAGCTTATAAACTTTAAGTTAATTAATGTTTCCTCTGTTATATCGAATGACGAGTCCTGATTGGGATCCACGCGTTGGTTGAGGTAGAATATAATATTTCTTTATGTTTTTTGTCTTGGGGAAGTACAAAGACGTTTTATCAGCTGTAAACAGAGACTCTATCAATTGTAAATTTTTATATGAACATCAAGTTTAATTAACTGACTAAAATAACTTGTTGGCTAGAAAAATGATATTCGATATTTTTTAACCTTTTTTCCAAATCTAGAAGTGCATCCATTAGGCATTAATAAACCATTTATCATCAATGTCATTTGTTTATTCACACATACTTATGGTGATTTTGTCAAGAAGAAATACCTTTCTTCCGTCATAATTTAGTTTTTCTATTGGTCTCCGTATCTGGGAATTTCGAGTTATAAATATTAATGTACTTATTATTATATTTTGTTTTTTATTTATATTATATTTTCTTTTTTAATATAGGGTAGGTGCACGGGTCACTCCAAAATGTCGGAGGTGAAGTTGGTAGACCCAGTGACGGGCCTGAGACGTTTTTTGTATTTTGTTTCTCCAAATTAAACCACATTCAGAGAAGAAGCAGAAGTCCCTAATTACATTAATGAGGTAATTATCAAACCCTTAGATCATTAACTCTCAATCTATCTTTTGTATAGAATTATCAATCAACAAATGTGTAACAATGGAGTAAACCTTGAATATAAGTCAGTATTTATTACTCACAGATGCATGTCACAACTGTCTGTCTGACTTGGATAAACCACTCTTTATTTTGTCAACGGATCTGTTGGTATTTTGAACAAAAACTCAATCTTTTTATTACACATCGAATAGCGGTCCACCCCATAAAATAAGATATACGATAAAATAAAAACATGTTTATTTTAAGCTCTCTCAATTTCAGACTTATTATGGACAAGATATGGAATAATTTTAAGGCATATATTGTCATTAAGACAATCGACTGAATCAATTGAGTTCTGTCGAGATCAAATTCGGGACCTTCTGCTGTGTAGCCGACCACTTCGCTACTTGGTTCCAGCATACCCCCCCCCCCCCCAACACACACAGGTTCCTCACAAGTCCTCCTCACAAACCGTTGTCACTACGATATTATATGTTATGTTTTGTCTGAGGAATCCGATATCTAGACATTATATTTTAACCAATTATCATCGAAAGTTTTTTTTCTTAAGGGTGCTCATTCACTTAACTTTTTAAAAATAATTCATGTGATTTCTGGCTTCCTCTGTCTATATATTAACGATCTAAGGATAATTCTGGTTATGAAAAGTTCTTATACGGCCTTTGTGAAGGATGCATGAACTTGTTTATCAACAACATGTTTGTAAACACAGCAATGGTGACAAACGGGAAAAACGTGTAACCTTAGGTGGCAAGTTGCATATTTGCGGAGGTAGAAAGGTCACTTGTTCCAAAACGCCATTTGCAAAGCTCTGGCTTATCTCACTTGCAGCAAGATGTCCTTGTTGATTTTTTTTATTATTTTGGCGGGCCACCACATATTATAAACACATTGATATAAATAAACCGAGCAGCATGTGTGCAGTGATATCCACGTTTTCTGGCCTATTTTTAATAAAAGCTCAAAGGGATTACTTTTAGTTTATAAAGGTCAAATAGGTGATTGGGCCTCTTAAAAACAAAGAAAACAACATTTTTTGTTAATGGCTGCCCTAATTTACATATTACAAAAGTTGCCTAAGATCGCAATGAAAGACAAAAATTCTCTAAATTACCTGCAAGTATCAGGTTACTCATAAAATTACAAATCTGCCGGCAACTTTGTATATTTTAGAAAAATTCATATACCTCCTACCTAACTGGTAGCGTGTAACTTGGAACAAGCAAGAAACAAAATGAATATCGTTACAGCTTTAAGTGGCTTAATTTAAAAAAAAATTTATACATGTATAAGTTTGGATTTTGGAGGTGTCACCCTTTGCAGGGTCTCACCAGTTTACACTTTACAGTATTCTTTTACTAGGCATGTTAGATATACTAGAAATACAATGTTCTCTCCTGGAAATAAATTTGTATCTTCAAAGTGTGCGTTCTGAAAGCATTTATTTTCTTAACGCTTATAGACAAAACAACTGAAATTGCGTAGGTTGTGATCAGTGACACGAAAGAAAACCTAAATATATAGTGTCCTGCAATCCTGTAATAAATCAAGATCGCAACGTGTTAAAAATCTTATTTATTTGCGATTCGTGGCAAATCATCTTCCTACCTTAATTGCAAGTTTTTGCGCATGCGCAATATTATACCTTCGGTCACATGGTTTTATTATAGCGCAACAGACATATGTGGGTTGTATTTATCCACACAAAGAACCAAAATACTAAATAAAACAGGTGAACAAGAGACACTCATCTCGTTAGAAGAGGTGGTTGCTCTAAGTAATATTTTTATTCAACCAAACTGATAGAGGAAAATAATACACACCTCTGCAGCTGACCTAGTACGGAAAGTTTTCAGTTACGGCACACTGGGAACACCTTCTCTTTGGAAAAACATGCGCTGCTCTCGTCACACGTTGTGCTAACTCAGATCCGTGATTTAATTACGCAGGCGGTACCATACTTCTCCGGCCTCATCATTTTAGAGATGGTTATATGTCACCTGAGAGGTCACCGCGTCCTCCGCATCAACGATGGCATCAGCTCAATCAGCGCAGGCCTTGTATCCCAACTTCCTTTGTAAGTAAAACAAATACAAACATTGTCTTACCAAACATTGTATAACCAAACATTGTCTAGCCGAACATTGTCTCCATTCTTTTTTTACATCAGGTACCTCACATACGTGTCGGCGAATGACAAATATACGTTTCATAAATTCTAATATTTAATGAGTGTAGTTCAATACTTATTATTCACGGACTGGTGTACTGTTATAAGGTGGAAACGTATTTGTTATTTATTTATCCAGATTGCAACACTTCTCCTTGTCTATATTCTAGATAATGTTTTAATACGTAACTATATATATATATATATATATATATATATATATATATATACATATATATATACAGAGAGAGAGAGAGAGAGAAGATAGAATTACCCTCCGTTGTAAAGTGCTCTATGGCCTACAGACTAGACCAGAGCGGTATAACTCTGAAGAAGAGCTTTACAGTGGTTTTTTTTACCCACATCCAACTCTTGTAGGTGAAACTTCGTTCGTATGTTTTAATTGTATCATATTTGCGCACAGGATTATTTATTTCAAGCAAGTTCAAGATCAGTACACAAAATCAAGTTCCGGTGGGTCCATATTCACCACAGTTTAAAAGAGTATCTTTAACATATAATTATACGCTCCACACAATGTTCAACAGAAAATTAAATAAGCAATTCCATATTGAGCAGAGTTTAAAAAAAGGAGAGTTGAATTATCCTGAAACTCAAAATTATTAAATTAATGTTTGGTGCAGTTTAGTATAAATATTACATTTTTATTATTATAATTAATCACCAAATCACCAAACCAGGTTGCTTTGGACCATGGATTGAAAACTCGTTTATTACGGAGAATAACTGAACACAGGACAGTTATAAACAAGAAGAAAAGTAAACTTCCTCTCATTTCATGTAATTGTGCCATGATTAATTTAAAATATCATATTTGGTTTCAATATCCTGTCTGTGGATCTCCTAATTTATATATATGTGTGTGTGTGTATACTCCAATATATACTGGCCAAGCTAATAATTGAAGGTACCAACAAACTCAGGGGTTATCTAACTGGTTATCACCTCAAGCCAATGTCTGTTGCTCAGTACCCACTGGACCACGACAACATCTAGCATGAACTATCATACTGCCACATTAGGACTACCACATCAGGCATTTATTGTGTTTCAATATGATCAAACAAACATCGGTTGTAATAGAAAAATTATAGCTACTTTGGGTCACATTACAGTTTAAAATGTTTACTACTTTTACTGTTAATTTGAAAACCTGTAATTTCTATTACAGTCCTATAGTAATTTTTTGTTACAGTCCTATAGTAATTTTCTATTACAGTCCTATAGTAATTTTCTGTTACAGTTCTGTAGTAATTTTCCATTAGTCCTACAGCAATTATCTATTATAGTCCTATAGAAATGTTCTATTACAATCCTATGGTAATTTTCTGTTACAGTCCTATAGTAATTTCTGTTACAATGTAATAGTAATTATCCTTTGATGTGTGTTTAGAATATTCTTTCGGAGTGCTGAGCTGGTTGCGTACCGCTACGTTTACCAGAACTGGAGACTGGTTGACCTGCCATGGGACTCCCCCCTGGTCTGGTGGATCGCTTTCCTCGGTGTTGACCTCGGTTATTACTGGTTCCATAGGATGACGCACGGTAGTTCTATTTGAACTTAACGCCTAAAGTCATTATAATATACTGTCAACGTGATCCATAGCATGTGACACGTGGAAAGTCAAATATTCCACGCGCCTCTTGTAGGGAAGGTTGAGAACATCTTGGCAAAACATCACGTCCTTTTCATTACATTAACAGGGACGAATTAAAACTAATATGCACTATATAAGCAAGTAATACACAGTGCCGTTAATACACTATCTACAACCCTTAGCACCGTGAAAATGTAGGCGTATAAATAAGTATAATGCCACCACACTGTTATATCATAGATTGAAGATAGATTTATTACATATGATGGACAGTCGACGCTCGGCTTTCTCCGCTGGCGACCCGGGTTCGATCCCCGGCGTGGCTATGACTGTGAGAGTGGGTTATAGTTGTCCATCCAAGACCGGTGGTTTTCTCTTGGTTCTCCGGTTTCCTTCGCCCCTGCAGACGACTGAACGCCAACATCTGAGCAATGGAGAGTTTTTCGATTAGTAATAATAAATTATTGTACAATCCATGTAAAATAAATAAGTTTATATATATATATATATATATGAATATATATTAATTTCATTGTTAGCCACAATAACTTATAAATGTCTCATGTTTACTACTCCTGGTCATCGTCGCTTTCCACTTAGCTTGAAAAATAAGTAAAGTAATAATTACAATTATGTGAAATGGTGATTAATGCACGGGGGCTACGGACTATATAATGTTTATGTATGCACCATTGAAAAAAATGTGATCATATATCTTTTTATATAGATCATATATGTCTTTTTTGACAGAAGTCAATATCTTGTGGGCATCCCACCAAGTCTATCACAGTTCAGAGGATTACAATTACTCAACAGCGTTGAGACAGTCAGTGTTCGAGCCATATGTATCATGGGTAGGTAGAAAGAGTATAAATACATGGATTGTCTTGAAACTTGCTATGCCTATTCGTCATAGATATCTTTAGGGATGACTTAATGAGGTTTGCTTATCCTGCTCACCTTTTCTTCCATCCATGCATCAGTAGGACATGTATACGGTTCTTGTACCGAGTGTACACTGGATAGATAAATTTTAAATTTGATGATTTGATGTCCGTCTTTGACCATTTGAACAAAGCCCTCTTGCTGGCCCGTAATTATGGTAGATGTAGAGATCTAATAACGGAAGATGGTACATCGTTTCAAATTATGACAGAAACGGCCCAACATAAGTTCAAAACTGTCGTCCCAGTAAATTATGATTGATTGAGACAATTTAAAAACACAGAAGCAACAGCAGTACTATTTTTCGTTTAATTTTACGAATATTTTAAATATTCCTTGTTATCAACAAATTCTGCTCAGTACTTTGCGAGTAATTCTATAAATCATGTTGTATGTGATATAGGTAACTTATACAACTTATACATCTTATACGTCAAGACCAGAGCAGATCAGTATTATCTCACGAAGCGTTTCAGTTTGACATATTTCCTTTATGCTCTGTGCTTTATCATTTACTACAGGTCTTCTGTCTACCCATATCTTTATTCGTACCCTCGTCTGGCTTCATGGTTCATATCCAGTTCAACATGCTGTACCAGTTCTGGATTCATACCGAGGTAGCCTGGTACCATTTGTACAAGTACTATTATACAAAGTATTGTGAATTCTTATTTTTAATATTTATATATTCATGAGATAAAAAATGAGCCATGTTTGCTTTTTCTGTCTGTCTGTCTATCTGTCTACTGATGTATTGGCGCCATCTGGCGAGTACATGTGAAACTATGTATGACGGCAAGAAGTCGCTTTATTGTATTGGAGATACTTAAGAATAAGTTCCGTTACTGCAACATGTCGGTTTTTGTTTGTGGCCTGGGGGCGCCGAACACAAAAGTGGCGACGACGAAGGGAACAGTCGGCTGACACGCTGAAAAATATCCGGGCAGAAGCAATATCCGGTATGTGAGCTGATGAACTGTAAACGTTTCAGTGCCATGATATTCATAATATTAACACATTTGCCAAGTAAGGCTCAGGTTGTGGCAGACCTTGTTTCGGACACGTGCAAAGCAGTAAAATTTTGTCAAAATGGCGTCAGTCCTAATAGGCCAAATAGGACCATACGTACCTAAAGAAGAACGTTGTCAAACTACCGTTCAAGATTTGAGCTATGGATGAAAGCAAATAAAATCAGAGGCGATCTAAGGGCAGCAATGCTGTGAACTGTCATTGGACCGGCAGCTTTGAAAACTGTTACTAGTTAAGTGTTCCAAGATCCGATTGCAGAGAAAACTTACAGAGAGTGGATTCAAGTGTTAGGTGAACCTTACTAGTGTAATATTACGCCTTTAGCAGCGAGGTTGAAGTTTACATCCAGGAAACAAAGGCCTGATGAAAGTTTTTGATGAAAATATCATACAAAAGACTATATTGCAGAACTGAAAACCTAACAGTACACTGTAAATATACACAAGAGGATAAAGTGGAGGAAAGACTCCTTTAGGCACTCTGTCAAGGTGTGAGAAATGAGAAAATTACCAATCACTTGCTAGATCAGTCAGCTAGAGGGGATTCAACATGGAACAGAGCCAGTGAGATGGCAGTAGCCATGAAGATAATTGATATTAATCTGAAATACTATGGGCATGAGAGACAAAGTACCAGTGACAGCAAGGTTGACCGTATTTCCAAGTAAGTTTCAATCGCCCCATAGAGACACTAAAACAGGAACTGGTTACGATGCACAAGGTATTAAAACACTAGTCATAGTGTAAGTGCTACAAGTGTAATAAAATGAGGCATTGTGCCAAGGCATGTCACACAAAACCTAGTCGTTAGTAAAGGTCAGCAGTCAGGTCAACACAAACGGAAGAAGCCTGTATATTAAGTTTCAGATGAAAATACAGATACAGGTAATGAGAGACATGAAACTTTGAATTTTATTAATCATATGAGTTCTAAAAGTAAGGCTGAAAAATACAAAGTAAAGATAACTGTAAATGACCAGGACATTTTATTTGTGTTTGATACTGCGACTTCAGTGACGATCATATGAGAGAGCACATAAAATAAGTATTTGTGCAATAAACTTTAAACGGAAGCAGTATTAAACTTTGGAGTTATTGCGGCCCGCAGATCGAAGTTATTGGCAAAGTTGAAGTCACTTTTACATATGAAGGCCAGACCAGACACTAACCATTGATCGTGACTAGGGGGGATAAAGTTTCCTTGCTGGGTCGGAACTGGTATCAAAATATTAAAGTAAATTGGTCTGAGATTTTTGCTGTCATAACCAAACCGCCAGCACAAGTATCCTTAAAGGGGATGGAGATATCAAGGGCTTCCACGCAGATTTGTACTTTGAAGCAGAAGCTGAGCCCATATTTCATAAAGCAATAAAGCAGTGCCCTACTCATTGAAGGGACTTTATGAATTTAACAAATTGGCTTACGGGGTCAAAAAAGCGCCCCACATATTTCAGCAAGTATTGAACCAGGTATTGATAGGTCTACCTGGAGTACCTTCATGACATATTGCTGAAGTCAAATAATACAGTGTTTGAGAGATTAGCTCAAAATGGCGTAAAACTCAAAAGAACAAAATGTCTATTCCTCATGACAAAGGTTGAATACTTGGGACATAAGATAGACGGAAATTATATTCATCCTACAGAAGACAAAATCAAAGCCATTGCTAGTGCACGTGCACCAGAAAACAAAACAACTGAAATCATTACTGGGACAAATTAATCACTATCAAAAGTTCTTTCCTGGTCTGTCAATCAGACTTGAGCCATTACACATAATATTAAGATCTGATGTGAATTTTGAATTGACAGCTGAATGTGAAAATTTGTTTCGGCATGCCAATACTGAGTTGTCCAGCACTATGGTTCTTGTACATTATGATGTCAAGAAACCCCTGGGTCTTGTTACAGATGCATTAGCCTATGGGTAGGTGCTGTGCTATCCCAGACTGACAAAAACGGAGTCGGAAGACCAGTTGCATTTGCTTCTCTGACTTTAACTACAACTGAGAGAAACTATGCTCAGATTGAACGTGAGGCAGCGAGTATAATTTTTTGAGTGAAAAAATTATATAAATACCTGTATGGCAGGAAATTTAACCTTATAACAGATCACAAACCGTTAACAATCATACTAGGACCAAAACGAGGATGCCAACACTGGCAGCACTCACATTACGGCGGTGGAGTCTCATTCTAACGGCATATGATTATGATATTGTGTACCGTCAGACAGATGCACATGGAAATGACTGGCTCTAGAATGCCACTAGACAGAGATAAGGTTGGGATAGAAGCTCATATTAACTATTTCATTCATGTTGATCAGATACCCATAACAGCTGAAGATATCAGTAAAGAGACTAGAAAGGATCCTCTTTTGTCGCGAGTTTATCAGTATGCCATGCCAGGATGGCCAAAGAAAGGGACATTTATACCAGAAGAGATGAAACCATATTACAGTAGGAGTACAGAAATTTGTGATCAGGGTGGTTATTGTGGAGAATGCGAGTGATAATACGCCACAAGTCTCAAAGACACTAGTAAGAGAGCTACACCAAGAGCACATGGGAATAGTCAGGACCAAGGCTCAAGCTCGTAGCTATTTATGTTTTCCGGGACTGGATCAGAGAATTGAGGATATTTAAAAACAATGTAATGTATTTTTATTGTTACAGAAAGATCCATCACTGTCTCTACTGTACCTGTGGACATTTCCTAGCAGACCATGGTTTATAATCCATATGGACTTTGGTGAATATAGAGGTAAGAAATACCTGTTAGAAGTTGCTAGCTATTCCAAGTGGCCAGAAGTTATCCAGATGTCTACAACCACTGCAATTAATACTATTGGTGTTACGCAATATATCTAGTACCCATGGTTTACCTGAAGAAATTGTCTCGGACAATGGTCTACTATTTGCGTCCGTAGAATTAAGAACATTCTTGAGAAGTAATGGCATAAAGCAGACATTAGCATTCTGCTGAAGATGTCAAAAAGGCATCAGTTGGCTAACTTCTTATTAATGTACAGGGTCACTTCACATTCAGTGACAGGACGTTCACCCGGAGAGATGTTAAACAAAAGACAGCTACGCACAAGGTTTGAATTACTAAGACCAGATGTTGAAAAATATGAAGACAAACAGAAAGAAATTCATGACATGCGAATATAAAGTGAATGAAATAGTCAAGGGTAGAGAACTGTCGTGACAACCAGGAGGTTAAGCACATTCCAGGCAAGGTAACAAATAGATAAGAACCCTTGTCTTATCGTGTGATGGTTGGAGGTAGAAAACGTTTTGTTCATGCGGACCATCTGAAAAAATCAGGAGAAACTGAACCTGTTATTTGTCAGAGAGGGAATGATGTTGGTGAGCAGTGTGTAAATTCCTGTATAATCACTGAAAGTGAGCTACTGAACCACAGTTCTAAGGACAATTCTTAATGTGAAAATACTTAAATTGCTTGTGGAAATGGTGATCAGTTAGAGTCAATAAACGGACCAGATGTTGTAAATGATAATGAGCGTGATGCACCAGGATTAGAGGATATTGCAGTATCATTTGCATCACCAAAGATGGTTCATAACGAAAGGCGTCATCCAGCGCGATAACGAAAACAAATAGTGCACCTGCGAGACTTTGTAGCTAAGTGATTTTGATAGTAAAAGAACTCGTTGCAATATTTTGTGTATAACAATAAGTCATTGATGGGTAAGTGCATAAGTTATTTCCTTGAGCTTTTGGAATCTTGGCATCCGATTCAGGTGTCAGGTCAGATGAAATCATTCTGTCTTTAGTATTATAACCAGCAGTGTCTAACAGCATACTAATACAAACAAAACTTATACAAAATCTCATCACTTAAGGAACGTCCCAGAACGTGGAAAAATTGGTGAAGTAAATAAGTGAGTTAATCAAGACATCATTACCTATCTTCCGTTTATAGCTCAGCTGACTGAAAGTCATCTGAGCTATAGCGATCACTCTTTTTCCGTCGTCCGTCTATCTATCCGTCTGTCTGTCTGTTTACCAGGCACAAATCGTAATCATTGGACCTAGAATCTTCTTATTTGACATACAGGGAGGTCCATAAAAAATCTCCTTTGGAAACCTGAAATTAGGTCTCTTTTACCAATATTCTCCGAGCTATGGGGCTTAGAAGTACCCCTCAGTATAATTAAACATTTTATACAAAACCTGCAGTTTTTTAACTACTAATGCATTCATCACCATGAT
The DNA here is from genome assembly GCA_026874595.1 of Sipunculus nudus. NCBI lineage: Eukaryota > Metazoa > Annelida > Sipuncula > Golfingiida > Sipunculidae > Sipunculus > Sipunculus nudus. The sequence goes on along the minus strand of CM049317.1, from coordinate 75,429,917 downwards.
TCTTTGCATGCACATTCATCATTGAGGGATTCTTCAGCTCCTGCAGACGGGTGGCCCTACCTGGATTTTTTTTTCAAATTTGTACGCATTTTCTTCACATTTTTATTTTTGAGACCTTCAAAGATGCGGTTACCTGTTTACAGGGCACAAACCGTAACCATTGGACCTAGAATCTTCTGACTGAATATTCAGGGAGGCCCATGGTCTCCTTGGAAACCCGAAATTAGGTCTTTGTTACCCATATCCTCCAAGCTGTGCTTTAGTTGAATGGGGATACCACCTACAAAATTTTGAATTCTGATGATAAAATTCCTTTTGTGAATGTCTTCCTAGTCACCTGAGCGTCATTTCCCCGGGGTCACTTATTTTTAATTGGAACAACAGTGATCGGCAAGACGTATTTGATTTATCGTTTAAGAGTGATTCTTATATACCTGACAGCTGGTTAAGTCCCTTGGTCCCCTGGAGTACATCTTAAATACCCCCAGTCATCACCGCGTCCATCACGGCCGTAACCCTTACTGTATAGACAAGAACTACGCTGGTACGCTTATAATCTGGGACAGAATGTTTGGTGAGTTTATCACAAAAGTTTTCAATTATTTATTCAATGAATTAAATCATTTACCTTTTCCTGTGTTTGATAATGTTGTTTGAATTTCTCTAACTTTTCCTCATTTTATCTACAGATTAAATTGTTTATGATACTCTATTATAATAGACATTCGAGTGCTTCCTGATGTTATATAACCTTGTCCAAACCGTAAAATATGAGCATTGCAAATGAAAGGCTTTTATTTCTCTGAAATGCGTTTGTGTATTTGAATCACTTGCTGAACAATTACATCAAGCGAAAACTTTTAAATAATTGTACCCTATGTCTAAAAACACTTTATATGACAAATGTACATTTATTGAGATTATTGATATTTTCTAATTTGGGATATTTCTAACATGCCATATAGGAACCTTCACTTCCGAGAAAAGGGAAATTGCTTATGGCCTTGTACATCCACTCAAAACATGGGATCCTTTTGATGTACAGGTGACACCTTTTTTCGTATTTACTTATAAACATCTCTCTCATTTTCACCATCTATTTCTATTCACGTTTCCTGTTTTAGGTCTCTGTGTCGTGAGTAGCATATGGCTTTTATTACAGTAAAACGCCTTCGTTCACAGTGATGAACTTAAAGCTGATGGTGCTAAAGTTATGAAGTTGGCATAAAACGATAACTAAAGCTATAATATCACTAACAACTCTTCGGAAGATATAATGATAATTTTTTTGTCTCGTAGCTGTGTCACCTGGGATACATGTGGAAGAGGTTTCAGCGGGAGAAGGGAATCAGTAACAAGTTGTCTGTGATCTTTTACGGACCGGGGTGGAAGCCTGGGACACCTCGCCTCGGTAATCATGAAGAACTCCCAGAGGTACGTACAGGCCTGGCAAAGCTAAATGACCGACAAAGAGAGCACGTGCTAATAAGAAAGTGTAGCCCTCATTAACATATAAGGGTGAAAAAAAGTAAAATCAGCGAAAATTCCCAAATTCTTCAACAAAAGACTGATTAAGATGTGCTATGCATATTACGCACGTATATATATTACTCCCAAAGTCTCAGATACAGAAACATACATGATGCACATCCCCCTTCATGCAGGTGAGGACATTTCCCTAATGCTGTGACAAAATAATAGATAATACTCCAAATGTATGCTGTCATCATGTTCCTTAAGCCGATTGTGTCAAGATCAGCAATAAAAATTACATATGAAAATAAATAACAATTTCTACATTATAATGATTTTCTATTATAATGGCAGGTAAAATTCCCAGTTCAGCGGTATGACAGCGGTCTTCCAGGCTTACACAGTGCTTATGTGCTAGTCCACTTTGTCCTGGTGCTGGTTGGCTACCAAGAAATGGTCGCAAGAAAGGCTGTAAGTTAAATGCTGAGACAGCTTCAACACACATTAATTACTTAATTGCAACCTATCTCTTGCGTTTAAAAAAAAATACTTTATCACGAAAACAAACATTTCAACACAGATAAGAGCAGAATAGCGCCAAGTAAAATAATTTTTAGACCGCGTTAGAATATATATAGAAGACATATATCTTAAAGTGATAATATTTATGGGTCAATAAAATGTCTTCCTTCTTTTGTGCGCTATACTTTGTTGCCTGACAGAAATTATGTGTGATACTGACCACAAAACTCTGTTTTTCAGTTTAATCTAGACCTATGATTCTGTGGACTGATTGAAGTGTTTGTAATTTTATTTGACCGTCAGGCACTACAAACACATGAATTCACGCCAAGGCCTGCTACCAATGAAATATCCAAGACGTACTGTACAATGTACAAAGATTATGCAAATCCAAACGTTAAAACCTATTGGCGTTTGCTGGCACATTGCTTACTGTGATTTTTTTACTGCTGTCTCAATGCTGCTATTGTGACGTGACTTAAAGTATACCAGAGAAAACATTGCTCAAGTATGACTCAAATCATTAAATGCACAATTTTATTATGAAGAATGTTTCCATTCATATACCGGTCCTGCCCCATTTTATTTCTTTTCTTCCGGTGTTGCCTCTGTTCTATGAAAATTTAGAAGATATTTATGATGAAAGAATTATATTGTGATGTTACTTTTTATTACAGTAGATGTATATGGTTTAGTAATGACGATGTAATGTGACTTTTAATTTCAGGAGATGTGTATGGTTAAGTTATGACGATGTAATGTGACTTTTTATTTCATGAGATGTGTATGGTTAAGTAATGAGGATGTAATGTGACTTTTTATTTCAGGAGATGTGTATGGTTATGTAATGACGATGTAATGTAACTTCATATTACAGGAGATGTCACAGGTGACAGTGTTCTTGGCAGTCATCTACATTCTCTACAGTCTTACATGTTTTGGAGCTCTCAATGACAGAAGGTAAGTAAGAATTCTAGGGTTTAGTTTATGTTTGTAAATGTCCTGTGTTTGATCTTTCTAAACTGATATAAACCTTGACATTAAATTAAGTAACATTTATCTAGAAAAGTAGAAATTCATATGTTATAATATTAGGCTAATAGATATGTTTGTATGCAGTTCGAATCAGCTACCGTTACAACGTCTGGCAGTTAGTATATATTTCTATATCAATATATATATATATATATATATATATATATATATATATATATATATATATATATATAAGTATCACGGTGCACATATAAGCGTTCCAACTTCCTTGCCAAAGAAGCTTGCTTTTCTGGAGAGGCGGTTAGAATGCCGGACTTCTGTGCATGCCGTGCGGGTTCGATTCCCCGATCGGCCCACCAGTCATTTCCCACCCTGTGACGTTTGGCGCCCAACGTGTGGCCCGGGAGTTGTAGATCGTGTCATTACCTCCACCTAGTTCACTGATGTGACCCCCGGGATGGTAACCCTGCGTTCTGGGGACAGAACGTCCTCGCAGAGGGGGTGAGTGTCACGGTGCACATATAAGGGTTCCAACTTCCTTGCCAAAGAAGCTTGCTCTTCTGGAGAGGCGGTTAGAATGCCGAACTTCTGTGCATGTCGTGCGGGTTCGATTCCACGATCGGCCCACCAGTCATTTCTCACCCTGTGACATATATATATATATATGAAGAGAGCAAACATTTGGCAAAACTGGAAGGAAAACGTCTAAAATCGCACACAAACCAATAAAATGTCTGAAAGTGGACATAAACGTTATGTGTGAATATTTTGAAGTTTTCACACTCAGTTATGCAGGACGCATACTAAAATAAAGCTCAAAACACACTAACGCGCACGTCACGCGTGCGGCTCGCGACAAATTCAAACGCACTAGTTACAACGCGCACGACACGCATATGATTGGATGGTTTTAACAAAGCACTTGTATTTCTTTTGTTACGTTGTAAAATTGTAATCTTGATAATCAGCATTGGTTTAATTGTATACAAACATGTTCTAAATATGCCAGTACGCAGTCATTCTTCATAATGATATTTGTGTTGCTTTATTGTACTTTTTCAATCCAGAAACACATAAATAATTACAGTAGAATGAATTGAAACAAAAATTCTATCCGCAGTTTAATAAAGACTGCGAGTGCTTGGGAGGGAAACCCACGCGGCAAGCGCGCGTCACGCGTCAAAAACCGCTGCAGGAGTGACTGCTAACTCGTGACGCTTGACGTGTGTTTTGCTTAAAATAAATAGACTGAACCGATTTTTTTCCAGATTTGACCCTTGACGCTTGACCGTCACGCACTAGTGTGTTTTGGGCTTAAAGAAGGGTTTCTATCTCGTCCAACGCTTTTAAATTGCCTGATGGATCCTTTTTAGATCACATTGCCTATGAAACAGAGGTCCCTTCTTTCATGTTTTTTCATTCTTCAGATCTATGGCACCATACATGGAATGCCTGCGCTGCATCATCTTCCTGGGTGTAGACTGGTACCTGTCTTCTAAACGTGCAACTGGTTCTCGCTCCCAGCTGCTTTATGGACTACAGGCAGTGTTTATGTTGTCCGTGGCATTTTGGGTATTTGAAATTATACGTTGGTGTTCTGCTGGTGAAGAAACGCAGAAAAACAAGTAAACCAGAGATCTTTAAATCTTTAAATTGATGTTATACCATTACACACGGCATCCATTTCTGTGTTATATTAGGTGCAGGAATGTTTGATTAAATGCATGACTAACATGAGGTCTGCTATTTTTCTGTCTCTGCTGTATTTCTAATCAGTATTTATACTACATGATGGAGTATGTTAATGAGTATTTGGCCAGAAACAAAACAAATGTGTGTTGCATAGCTATCAGAATTTTGCTAGGATAATCTGAATAGCTGAATAGACATAGTCAAGCACTTTGTCTGTCCCTAAAAAGTCCATACACTTTTTGCAATAATGCAATAAACAATTCTGGTTTAATAGGATTCTGGGGGAAAATATGGTAAATATTATAATATTTTACACACTTTGGTATGTGATCACTGCAGACGTCCAATATCCATCCACCCCAAAAATGGTACGAAGAATATATGTTTCTGTGAATAATAAAAGGGATTTTGGATAATTGTTTTTTTTTTATTTGTACATCCCTGTTTATTGTGAGGATGAAGTGACAGCAGGTGCATTATCACCAAATATTAGCAGGTAATTATGACATCATGTGTTCAACATGTGAAAGTGAAACTGAACAGTAAAAGCAAATAGGTAACCTCAGCTGCCATATGATTATTAATTTACGGACCTTTTAGAGCATTTTACATACATTATTTAATTTTCTCATGTTTAGAGTAACAGCAGACTACCCGTAAACAGGATTAAAATTCTAAAATATCTCACAAGATGATAGGAGATACAGCGTCCTAAAACCACCACCACCCTTCCTTTTATGTAAGTGAAACAAATTTTAACTTATTTGCATTATTTTGAATTGTACAGATAATTATTACCACTCACCTCGGCATTCTTCATGGTTCAGATTATGTCTGGGGATGAAGGAAACTCGAGAATCCCGAGAAAACCAAAGGCCTTAGATAGACCACTACAATGCTGGAAACTGAACATTGGTCGCATATAGAGAGAGCAAAAGCATGAGGGTGATATGTATTACACACAATGGGAAACTTTGCATTTTAATTTAGTGAACATTTGGGTTACCACTGTAATTTCAAAGTGGATTAATAGAGAAGAAATGTATATGTGAGCAGGGCAGATAATCTGAGAGTAATTGTTATTTTACCCTTGTTAGCAGTGGTTTAAGACTTTTTCGAGAATTAAAATGACTATCTCCAATAATTATTTTCCGAACCTCCGTAACTACAGCAGCAGGAAGAACTTTTTGAGATTGACTTACTAGAGAGTGATTTCTAAATAACTACATATGTGAACAAACATTTCATTGATATAGTCGTTGTATCAAGCAGACGCTGTCATCAGTTTAAGCGCTATTTCTCGGGACGGATGAAACCCCTGGTTCTACGCTCCTTCTGCTGCTGTTATACATGCAATCGTGTAACCGCTGCTGTGTATGGCATGGTCCTCTGGGCATGACCACCAGGGTGAGCACAGAGCAGAGAACTTGAATCAGAAGAAATGTGGCATTGCATTTAGCATCCTCTCAAAATTTAAAACATGCGACACCCGCTCTCGTCGGTCTGATAACATCGTTTCTGGCACAGGTCCAAGAATCAGACCAATGAGTGCATTGGCAGTATCAGTTTTTGCGAAGAGGTCAGTGATGACCACAAGATAGACTTACAAGCTCTCAGACCTGTCCTAATATTTAATAGAAAGCGAATACCGAATGCCGTGCGACATTCATGCGACATTCGTAAATAGGTAGCGCGGCTATCTTGCAACCGACGTGAAATCCTCGCATTTGCTCTCTGGCGAAGACACCTGGGGGGGGGGGGGGGGGGTGAACTCGAAGCATTCGTAAGCCGAACGAATGCATAACGAACTCGTTACTCCATCGTTACACATTTTTTGGGTAATTCGAAACTTTCTTTAAATTCTTCTCGTTCGTAAATGCTTCATTTTGTTCGTTATTTTAACGGACGGTCCGGACCATCCGTTACGGTAACGAAAACGTGTACAAGTGTCGTCAGACGGTTTTTTTCTACTTACTCGACTGCGATTAGTCAACCTAATACATTTCTTGTGCCGTGCCTATACCATATGTAATGACATGTGTAAATAATAACAAATTATTTCAACCTTTAACTTCATTTTTACACAAAAACACACACACACACACACATATATATATATATATATATATATATATTGATATTGATATTGATATTGATCTGATATATCCCTCTTTTCCTAGAGAACCGAACGCAATCATCCATGCATGGAAGTTTTTTGCAATAGTTGTGATGACAATTTATATACATTGTATATACCTTTGTCTCTATGTAATACACATTTAGAGCTGCAAGCGAATGAAAATACCATTATTCGTAAAAAATAGTGCGACAACGGAAGAAAAATATTTTATTGTAAAATATTAATTACATGTATGACAGCTATCAGTTTTTTTATCCCTTCTTGTTCAAAGTTGGGAAAGCAGATAACATTAACAGCATTTAACTCATTCAAATATTAACATGTATACCCAGAACTACGAATCCTTTAAGGGGTTGCGGATGCGGTAAGGGCGTGATTGTGGATCGAGTCAAAATTATGATTTTATGAGGTACCGTTTCCTTTTTTTCGGTTGTGGAACATATCCGGCCTCATCGGACATCGGACAAAAAAATGTCGGATCATATAGCGACCCGTCTAATAACAAAATTTATATACGCGGATTCGGTATGGAGAGCAACCACGTACATTTTACGTTGGGGTATCCCAGAATTAAATGTGTTAATCGTTATAAACCATAAGGAAAAATGTCCTCGCATGGAAACGAAATCATTGCAAATATGTATAAAACATTCCCTTATGGTCCACTCTTGATCTGTCAATTCATGTTTACATATAAGATGCCGTTTTCTTAATCTTATCCAGTCATGTTTTACATTACAGGGAAAATAGTCGTAATATATATATATATATATATATATATATATATATATATATATATATATATATATATTACACATACATGAAATTTATCCGCGACCGCATACCTGGACAACATTCCGAATCATATGAAGGTTTACAACACCTAACAAACGAATGAAGTGAGGAAAATTGCTCGTGATTACGGTGCAAATATTTTCTAAATGCATACCGGTATAAGGATATTTTTCTTGTGTTGTATTTATCTAGATTGCTCGCATGAGAATGGAAAATAAGTGGCAAAATTAGCCATATAATAAAAGACGAGCTGAGAATGTCCCTTTAGTCCCTTATTGTAGATGGACATTGTGCAATTAGTCCCTGATTGTAATATTTAATTCTGTAATTTATGCAATGAACAATGAGTGTGTGAAATCCACGATAAATATATCGGTATAAAATATTATTTACCGCAAAATGTTTCATCACGTATAATTATCGATAGAACCAATTTTAAATGACCGAGAGAAATGTTATCATAATAAAGATAGTTTTCCTGAAACAATATAAAACAAGTAAAAACGTATTTTAAACAAATTTTATAATACTGATATCACATCTCAGTTTTGAAACGTAAAACGGATAATTTGTATACATATAAGTAGAAAATGTGCATGTGTTTTATTTCTCCCATACGTAATAATCTCAGCATAAGCGTTCATTTCGATCGTAAGCATAGATGTGTTTCCATGTGCGCGTATATGTGTAAAACATCGCGCTCATATATGATTTGTCAACTGGGGTGTTTCCATGTATTCGTCATCGTATTTGCGAATGTGCGTGTATACGTGAAAATCGTCACAGGAGCGTGAACTCATGGATTCGTGCTAAAATCACGTCACACTTTTTTTTTTTGTAGAAGGCCTGTCGATACCATTGTACACAAATATACGTCTGCCAGTCTGCATACACGCGCATATGGAAACAACCTTTACAATTACACAATTAGAAATAAAACAGGATTTATAACACCATACAACACCATTTTGATGTTATTCATTATAAATATAATACAAATAATCATGATTTAAAACACACATTAAAGGTGTTGAAGTTAAGGGACATAATCAGAAGCTATATTATGAGTGTTCTTTCACACTATCAATTCAGTTTTGCTTTTCACAAAAGTTTCGGGCCTACACCATCCCGGCACACAGTCTCAGTCTCAGTCTACAGTTGTTTGATAACTTTATATGACTCCGCTTGTTTGTAAACACAGTCCGTGTGTTTCTGTTTACCATAACAAGGCTGTCTAACCGGAGGTCTGAATGTGAGGCGCAAACGTGATGATTCAGCCAGTGGGAACATGTATTACATTTTTAAGGCCAAGTCAGTCAGGGCATCTCCTAGTGTACACATGTTGTGGCCCGGCGATGCATATGCTGTGTTTATGTTCACACCTTTGGTCCACTGTTTTGAATATATTCTAACTTTCAGACATTTTGAGACATCCTGTAGCAGAGCACACATCGTAAATGTTAGAGCTTTACAAATCTCGCTTAATACCAGCTAGCCATTAAGTGAAACCATTCTTTTGATCACAATGAACGCCGGACACGAAGCCGTGTTGAAAATGACCGGAAGTAGCTGTTTGCAAAAGTAAATCCAGCAATGCCTTCTTCTGCCGTTTGCAATCTTGTATAGTTCCGTATTGTTTGCCTACAGGTGGCCTTTTTGGATTACGATTGGCGGACATTTAAAAATTAACAAAAATGCTTTATTTCTTTGCCGTGTTTTTTTATTATTATTCATCTGATAATATAGATGAGGAATTTTGGAAGTTCGGCATTTTGACACTGACAAGAATAATTCAGACACTTCACAATATATGCTCGTATACAGTCCCTCCAAAACTGATGTAAAAGTATTCCCTTTGCTTTCGGTCTCAATCGTCATCATATAGTTGCTTTAAAACAATGTTTATAGTTTGTAAACATGATTTGGTAGCAGGACACCAACAAAGACTTCCATCTTGTAAATAGAGGAACGCTTTGTATTGCGTCAAGTGAAGCTTTTATGTATGCACATTAAAACCAGCTTACATATCATGGAGATTATTAGGGGAAAGGCACTCTCTCGCTCTCTCGCTCTCTCTCTCTCTCTCTTAATCCCAAGCCCAAGAAATGGTTATAATCTCTCACAACTAGCACGGGATTCAGAAAAGTATAGGAATATTGACATTACATGCTTCAAGTAACCTTATTAGAAACGGCAACGAAAGAGGCTAACGCTGTTTCGTTACTTAAAATGTGGACAAAAACGAAGGGTTTCGAGTTACGCTCGTTGTTTTCTCGTTTGATTCTCGTTGTTTTCTCGTTAAAGTACACCTAACGAATGAGATAACGACAAAACTATAAAATTTTCGAGTTCGAGTACGCGAACAGGTCGTGAAAAGATCGAGAAATGATCGGATGAACTTCGCTGCTTTCGCGAGACATTCTACAAACGGTCGGAATCTGTTTACGGTTTCACAAAGATTTTGAGAACATCACGCACGTCGTTAGTAGGTCGTGTACATATGACGAAGGTTTTTAGATTTTCGAGACAAATCACGAACAAATCACGAACCGGGATGCGGGAAACGTTCGCGAAAAAATTTCAAACTCTTTTTAAATTCCCGCCGAACTAAATGCGACTCCCGCGAACAATTGACGACGAAACCGAACCCCCGCGCAGGTTTGACGAACATTTGGAGCCTAAAACACGAATGTTGGGCTTGGCCATTTTTTCAACATTCGCATCCTTCTCAAATCGTTCGTGCGTCCCGTAAAAAAACCAATAAAGCAACGACAGCGGGTTTCGCATGTTGCTGTTCTCATCAGAATCCTTGTCACACAAGCGAGGAGTCGAGTTTCAATAATCAATCACAGGACCCTTGTCCGCATATTCTTTATAAAATTATGAATTCCTTGAAAGCTATTTGCAGATGTTACGTACCGCCAATTTTGGGTAACGTAATAATATCAAGTTAAAAGTATTTACTTTGCCATCTTATTGCGTTGCTTATGTGAAAGGACCGAGAGTGGCGTTTTTCCGGCTGTACAGCTGAAGAGTACGTTCCTCCATTGAACACTTTCAATGTCTGTGATTCTGAGAGCTGTTTATAAGACAATAGTGAAGTCATAAAGACGTCACTTAATTAGGTCGGGTATGACGTTGCATTGTCTGACATTAGCTGAAAGGCTTATTTCTCTGTTCACCGATAAGGAACATAACGCAAACATTGATGCCTGTTCTGTCATGCTGAATTGTCTTATGCATATTCAATTCAAGGGAAGACATTTTTTTACACCCAAGCAGTCAGCGGAATAGCTCGTCAGTTGGGCCATATTTTTGAATGTTTATACTGTGTCACAAATATAAACATGACACTAGATGAACTGCTATGCCAGCTGTCATTTTGGGATCTCAAAATAGAAAAAAATGCGTAAAAAACGAAGTTTCCAGATCCAGCGGTTATATTTAGCTAAAATGTATTCTTCGTGTTCTATAATAATGTAGTACTGAGTTTGTACAAAATACTTCATTAAAAGTTAAAGGTAACAACGGATAAATAGCCCTGTACATTAATAAATCAACACTCTAACTTTAAATACTTTTCTAGAGTTAATAATCTGAGGGAATTAAATTAACACATCATGTGGATGTGAATTATCGGAGAGGAGGTAATCATTCGTTAAACTCTCTTCAGCAGTCAAAAGTAGTGGCAATAGTGCAAAAAACCCGTACACTTCAATACAGTAGGTAAAATAAGATTAGATTAAAGAATAATGAAATGTAAACAGAAAAGGCCTTAGTAACACCTGCATAACATTCCGCATAATTCCTATACCTTTAATTTTTTTTATCTTTATGTGCTGTATGTGCTAAGACCACTTCACTTGTGAGATTGTTGTTACTCCTAAAAAAATGAATTCCGAACGAGCGAGTAGTCGCTCCCATTAAAATTTTTGTTGAAACGGTTTCTGAGGTGCAGGGGTAGAGCAAAGGACTCTAAGCCAGGGAAGGTCGGGAGTTCAAATCCTAGCTGAGGAGGGGGAGGTTTTTTTTCGTTCGGTCCAACCTCGGGCGAGGGCTCTGCAGGCTGGATTGGAAGGCTTGGTCCCACAGCTGTCACATCACTCACATACTGGTGCGTCTTTTGGGGTTCCTCGGTGTTATGACCTAGTAATAGGGCCAGGCACCGTAGGTGTGGTAGACACTGAGCCTGAGTGACACCAGGATATAAAATTATAAATGATGGAAAGCGACTGCTACAAGCCTGTCATGTAGCCCCAAATCGAAATGGAAACCTGCACATGCATGTACATGCTTAGATTAAAAATTAGACACTTCAGCATTATATATATATATATATATATATATATATATATATATATATAAGAACTGTGGGTAATTTAACAAGCATCGTGCTAAAATAACATCTTTCCTTGGAGACAGGGGATAAAACAAAACTGTGTATGAGTCATCAATAAAAAAATTTCTTCTTCGCTCCTTAAAAAAAGAATCTACACAGAAACTATATTATACTTATATAATACTATAGTATACTGTACATATACTTCACAATAATATCACAGCACCAGGGATTTTAATTAAATGTGGACATTTGTATCCTATGTGCTAGGCAAGTCTACTGATATGCACACTAGGGATTGACCTAGGTTTAGGAAATCTGAAGTTTTACAGCAATCCAAGTTCCACATGAGAATCAAAAGTGTATCATGGAATTATAAACTGTGACAGTATATCACACTTTCTTCAAATGCTGGCTTTATTGATAATTTTATAACATTAATCAGTGGCGGATCCAGAAATTCGGGAACAGGGGGGCGCTAACATTTGGTTGTGGCTGATGGGTATTATTAAATGTAAGTTCTTAAAATTTTGTTATGAAAATCTTATATATATATATTGTTTTAAAAGCATAATGCCGCTGTTTTTTTCTTCTTTGACCCCATTCCTTTGACAAATGACAGCAAAACGATCGTGCCTGAGTAATGTTTTTCTTTACAGTAAATGCGAAATGAAGAATAAGCTGAATCACAGCGAGTTTAAGCAAATGACACAAATGCTCTTGGGAATGGACTGCTCATTTGTTTGGCCAGGCCCGCTGCTTTGTTATGTCCTCGCGCCTAAACCTGTCCGAGCATAAGCGATGAATGAATGATACTTAACCAATGTCCACACTGCAAAGTTTTAAATTACCGTGCTAGTCTGTTATTTACAAAAAGTAATGTAATTGGTTGACACCTTTTTAAAAGACTAGTTTCGTGTAGTTTCCTTTACACAAGCTTTCGGGTGCTCGGCCCCCTTCGTCAGGTGTGAATGGAGCTGTTCCTCATGTTGCTGTTTCCAGTGTGGATCAGTTGGCAAGGATTATAACAATGTCCACACTGTTGAGTTGTTTGGCCTGACATCCTAGCCCAGGCCGACGAACTCTGCTTGCTTAAGTACAAACGAGATATGCATGTAGTTGATAACACACAAGTGCTCTTGCATAAACTGCTCAGCCTATTTCTGGGGTATAGGGATCCTATAATTGCGGTACAAGCTTTAGTTTTCATACCTTTGCCCGGTGACAAGATCGGCCAAGAACTAATAAGGCCCCTAATTAAGGTCAACACTGGGCTTAACCCTGACTGCAGGCCCTTATGAATCATATTTACAAAAAAAAATTCATTTGATGTGTTTACAAGCATGAAAAATATTTCGTAAATACAAATACATTTTCGGTTCTCCAATTTAAATTTCAGTAAAAGGAAATTCTCGGAAATTTGGCTTTCAGAAAAACGGCGCTATAATTTATATATACAGGCTGTATAATAAATATTCCTTAAATCGATTGTGCGTATGTATAATTTGTATATCAGTAATCTAGTTTATGGCACCAATTCCAAACTGCGAATCTGCAGTATGAATGCGTATATAGTCTTTATGAGTAGCACTGTTTTGCGTACTTCGCGTTGATATGTACTCGATAAGGAAAGTTCTTTATAAGCTATTACCGTATACTACATCATATGTTTATTGAACACAGTTAAATATAAACTTGGTTAAATAAATGATAATAAAATTAATAATTTCGAAAATGCTCCTGGTAATATCTATTTACGCTGTATAAATGTATCCGCTTTATATATATATATATATATATATATATATATATATATATATATGTAAATGATATAAAGACAATAAAATTAAACTCAATTAAGATTTTTTTTGTGTAAAGCAATAATAACAATTGGAACATAACGAATGCCCATACACCACTGCTTGATTCCAGAAACTCCTTGCTAAAGCCTCGAAATGAAAAGGTTTTTGGTATGCGTAGTGCGCTAAAGTCTGTCCCGCCTGTTCGTGGATATACGGACTCGTTACAAATGTGGCCTATGGCATGAACATGCGTTATATGATAGGGCAGTACGTCTTTACCACGTCCCGTGCTGTTCAGTGAAAAAAAATAGATACACACATTCTCTTAGATGAATTAAGTAAAAAGTCCATATTTCAAATTAAATATTTATTTGTTTAGTTCCAGAAGATAAAATACCAAAGCCTTATAAAGTTGATAAATCAGACGTCTCACAAACCAGAGTCATACAAATGGCCCTTGCAACTTCCACGCTGATGTGTATCCTCTCTCTGGAATTTCACCCGAAGACTTTTGTCCCCCTCCCCGCCCCCAACCGGACATTTAACCCTCAGGATAAATAATCCAAAGGCAACTACATTCTGAATCCTTAGTCCAAAAGCTTCATCCGCTTTTTGCTTAGTATATTATAAAACATACCGCAATATATATATATATATATATATATATATATATATTGTAGTGTGCTGAATGTGTATGCCTTATAAGTGCCACAGGATTAAATTAGAAAAAGGATTGCAAAAATATACAGTTATTGATACATAAAGGTTTCTTGATATAATATTATGCTAAAGTCATATTGCTATACCTCACCTGACCTTTGTCACGGAAATCCACTGTGCCCCCCCCCCCCCCACACACACACACTCACCCGAATATCCACATTTCTGGTCTTGATTTCATACATAATAAGGGGCTATTGCAGCGTCATCAGTAGGGAACCTCGTTTGTTTGGTAAGACAGAAAGCAGTTTGTCACTCTGAACCAAGGCCCCCGACCTTTTGTTCTACCCGGTATTTGACGCGGCAAGTTTGTTACACAACCAACATTGCAAGAAGAGGTCAAACGGTTCAAGATGATGCTTTCAATTTGTCCATCGGGTTATATGTCCATATGATGGAGGAATATATGTCCATATGGCAAAGGACTAATTATCCATATGATAAATGACTATATCTCCATATGATAAAGCACTATATCCATATGATAAAGGATTGTGTTGCTATATGATAAAAAATTGTATGTTCATATGATAGAGCTCTCTCTCTCTCTCTCTCTCTATATATATATATATATATATATATATATATATATATATATATATGTGTGTGTGTCTATATGTGAAGGATTATATGTCCGTATGATAAAGGATTATATGTCCTTATGATCCGAACACATCTAAAATGCCATTTTAGTTACAGATTTTGTTACAACATTTTATTAAATAATACATTAAGTGTGCATCAGTCAGCGTATACCAATACAATTGTTACGGAAAAATTTGATCATTATTTGATCAAAGTATATTTCTAAAAACAAAACACCCCTGGCATACCCTGACCAACACCTTTATTGGTGAACGTCTTGTTTTACTGCTGTCTATTGTAATTGCCGAAACAGGGCTCTGGTTTAGCTCAATGCTAGGACACATTTGTTTCAGCAATGATAAGTGTATAGAGGTCGCATAAGTGGACTCAGAGCAAGTTCACTTAAAATGGGAATAAAGCACCCAGTATTTGGACTTTTAAATGTATGGTTAACATTCAAACAATCGTGTTCGTTATATAGTGTCCCCTGTTTCAAGACTTTTCTAAACCGAGTTAATCTTTAGTTTTTTTATCCTTTACTTATTTAAATCTCAAAACAGATACTAAAATACAAGGAATATATATTTTCACCCCGTGGCCATAATATGGTTGACCTTTTTCCTTTTATATTATGACTATGAAATAAGCCTTTTTTTGTTTTTTTTTTAAATATCCTTGAGATCCGTTCATATTAAACTCTCAGCAAAACATGTTATAGTGAATTTCTAAATACAGGTTAGGTGAGCGAGTAGTCACTCCCATTAAAATTTTTGTTGAAACGGTTTCTGAGGTGCAGGGGTAGAGCAAAGGACTCTAAGCCAGGGAAGGTCGGGAGTTCAAATCCTAGCTGAGGAGGGGGAGGTTTTTTTTCGTTCGGTCCAACCTCGGGCGAGGGCTCTGCAGGCTGGATTGGAAGGCTTGGTCCCACAGCTGTCACATCATTCACATACTGGTGCGTCTTTTGGGGTTCCTCGGTGTTATGACCTAGTAATAGGGCCAGGCACCGTAGGTGCGGTAGACACTGAGCCTGAGTGACACCAGGATATAAAATTATAAATGATGGAAAGCGACTGCTACAAGCCTGTCATGTAGCCCCAAATCGAAATGGAAACCTGCACATGCATGTACATGCTTAGATTAAAAATTAGACACTTCAGCATTATATATATATATATATATATATATATATATATATATATATATATATATATAAGAACTGTGGGTAATTTAACAAGCATCGTGCTAAAATAACATCTTTCCTTGGAGACAGGGGATAAAACAAAACTGTGTATGAGTCATCAATAAAAAAATTTCTTCTTCGCTCCTTAAAAAAAGAATCTACACAGAAACTATATTATACTTATATAATACTATAGTATACTGTACATATACTGCACAATAATATCACAGCACCAGGGATTTTAATTAAATGTGGACATTTGTATCCTATGTGCTAGGCAAGTTTACTGATATGTACACTAGGGAATGACCTAGGTTTAGGAAATCTGAAGTTTTACAGCAATCCAAGTTCCACATGAGAATCAAAAGTGTATCATGGAATTATAAACTGTGACAGTATATCACACTTTCTTCAAATGCTGGCTTTATTGATAATTTTATAACATTAATCAGTGGCGGATCCAGAAATTCGGGAACAGGGGGGCGCTAATATTTGGTGGTGGCTGATGGGTATTATTAAATGGAAGTTTTTAAAATTTGTTATGAAAATCTTATATATATATATATATATATATATATATATATATATAAATATATATATATATATATAAATAAATTAGAAATATTTATTTTTTATTTCATCTATTTTCACCATGTATCCCTTAAAGTTAATTACAGGTATATGGGGGAGGGTATCGGGGAAATTTTGGGTTTTTTTTTAATGTGCAATGTAAAGAGGACATTTTGTGGTACCTGTCTCACAAAGGATGAGGATTTTCTGTTAGGGTATATTAACATGTGACCGGCTTTCATATTTATAATTCCTCAAAATAAGGATATTAACTGGAAAGTAGACATCAACATTCTACTTCAATACTTTTAACAATTATTTTTGCACGAGAATTACTTTTTAAAGATGATATTTTGCAATTCATAAACATAGATGTGCAATTTCGCCATTGACTTCAACATTCTATGTTTATAAATTGCAAAATATCATCATCTTTCAAAA
Organism: Sipunculus nudus; assembly: GCA_026874595.1. Taxonomy (NCBI): domain Eukaryota; kingdom Metazoa; phylum Annelida; class Sipuncula; order Golfingiida; family Sipunculidae; genus Sipunculus; species Sipunculus nudus. The sequence continues at coordinate 75,412,662 of CM049317.1, read as the reverse complement.
GTAATTCTCGTGATAAAATGATTGTTAAAATGTTCAAGCCCTATTTATTTTTTTACCGGCCTTTCCTTGGGCTAACCGGAAGGCTGTCCTTCACTCACAGGCGAATGCTATTCCGGGGTCCTCGGTGTCATGACCCAGCAGAGTGTAATAACAGAAAAGCTCGGTATAGAAATATTTGAATGCTACCTTATAATATGGATTCAATGGCAAATCTGTAAATTAAAATCCTCAACTTGTGAATAGGAAAGTTATACTATGTGGATAATCTAAAAATGTTTTTTATAGGGAATTAAAAGGAAATGTGTCAAATGAAAATAAATAAGGAATAAATCGGAAAAGAAATAGATAAAATTAGAGATGTTTAAGCTCAACCGGGGGGCGCGCGACGCGGGCGCCCCGCTCTGGATCGGCCACTGTTAATAGTTTATATGTGTCTCTATGTGTATGTGTAGATGTAAAATAATCCAGAAGGCTTAACACACGTAACATGGCCCAACCGCTTTGCAAACATATCTTCAGGCATGTCGCGGTGAATAATCTCTCTATATATATCTTAAAAAACATATATATATATATGTTATTTTGATAAAACACACACACACACACATACATATATATATAAACATTAAAGCGCCGTTTTTCTTATACTGTCGGGGATTGCTTTTCTTTCGGTAAACGAATTTTCGGAAAACTACTCAGGGGTCAAGCGGCAAATTCGTACGACAGGTAATGATTAGGCCTAATTTATCGCCATTTTACTGAGGAAACAACGTGTTTCTTTTCTAAATCATAGCATTTATTTTCAGAGCTTTATTGGTAAAGATCAGTCTTACCTGTTTTAAGGATACGTGCGTGCCTTTTTTACAATGAATTCACTGGAGGAAGGGTCAAATGACATCGCCATTGGTGAAACTCGGTTAGTTTCTTTAACTTCCCACAGGCGGCGCCAAGGCGGTAAACGCAAAACGAGTGAAAGACAAGGGAATACATTTTTTTTGTTCAAATCTAACGCAGGTTACAACTTGTTGAATACCCTAGCCCACGTCGCAGATTTAACTTCCTGACTTCGTTTTATGAGATTTTTCTTTTTAACATCTTGATGATGGCAGATGTGTCACCAAGGTGGAGCCACTCAAGGAGTGTAAGCTTGTTTTAAAAGCATAATGCCGCTGTTTTTTTTTTCTTCTTTGACCCCATTCCTTTGACAAATGACAGCAAAACGATCGTGCCTGAGTAATATTCTTCTTTACAGTAAATGCGAAATGAAGAATAGGCTGAATCACATCGAGTTTAAGCAAATGACACAAATGCTCTTGGGAATGGACTGCTCATTTGTTTGGCCAGGCCCGCTGCTTTGTTTTGTCCTCGCGCCTAAACCTGTCCGAGCACAAGCGATGAATGAATGATACTTAACCAATGTCCACACTGTAAAGTTTTAAATTACCGTGCTAGTCTGTTATTTACAAAAAGTAATGTAATTGGTTGACACCTTTTTAAAAGACTAGCTTTGTGTAGTTTCCTTTACACAAGCTTTCGGGTGCTCGGCCCCCTTCGTCAGGTGTGAATGGAGCTGTTCCTCATGTTGCTGTTTCCAGTGTGGATCAGTTACAAGGATTATGACAATGTCCACACTATTCAGTTGTTTGACCTGACATTCTAGCCCAGGCCGACGAACTCTGCTTGCTTAAGTACAAACGAGATATACATGTAGTTGATAACACACAAGTGCTCTTGCATAAACTGCTCAGCCTATTTCTGGGGTATAGGGATCCTATAATTGCGGTACTAGCTTTAGTTTTCATACCTTTGCCCGGTGACAAGATCGGCCAAGAACTAATAAGGCCCCTAATTAAGGTCAACACCCTGACTGCAGGCCCTTATGAATCATATTTACAAAAAAAAATTCATTTGATGTGTTTACAAGCATGAAAAATATTTCGTAAATACAAATACATTTTCGGTTCTCCAATTTAAATTTCAGTAAAAGGAAATTCTCGGAAATTTGGCTTTCGGAAAAACGGCGCTATACTGTATATATACAGGCTGTATAATAAATATTCCTTAAATCGATTGTGTGTATGTAGAATTTGTATATCAGTAATCTAGTTTATGGCACCAATTCCAAACTGCGAATCTGAAGTATGAATGCGTATATAGTCTTTATGTGTAGCACTGTTTTGCGTACTTCGCGTTGATAGGTACTCGATAAGGAAAGTTCTTTATAAGCTATTCCCGTATACTACATCATATGTTTATTGAACACAGTTAAATATAAACTTGGTTAAATAAATGATAATAAAATTAATAATTTCGAAAATGCTCCTGGTAATATCTATTTACGCTGCATAAATGTATCCGCTTTATATATATATATATATATATATATATATATATATATATATATATATATATATATGTGTGTGTGTAAATGATATAAAGACAATAAAATTAAACTCAATTAAGATTTGTTTTGTGTAAAGCAATAATAACAATTGGAACATAACGAATGTCCATACACCACTGCTTGATTCCAGAAACTCCTTGCTAAAGCCTCGAAATGAAAAGGTTATTGGTATGCGTAGTGCGCTAAAGTCTGTCCCGCCTGTTCGTGGATATACGGACTCGTTACAAATGTGGCCTATGGCATGAACATGCGTTATATTATAGGGCAGTACGTCTTTACCACGTCCCGTGCTGTTCAGTGAAAAAAACAGATACTCTCATTCTCTTAGATGAAGAAAGTAAAAGTCCATATTTCAAATTAAATATTTATTTGTTTAGTTCCAGAAGATAAAATACCAAAGCCTTATAAAGTTGATAAATCAGACGTCTCACAAACCAGAGTCATACAAATGGCCCTTGCAACTTCCACGCTGATTTGTATCCCCTCTCTGGAATTTCACCCGAAGACTTTTGTCCCCCCCCCCCGGACATTTAACCCTCAGGATAAATAATCCAAAGGCAACTACATTCTGAATCCTTAGTCCAAAAGCTTCATCCGCTTTTTGCTTAGTATATTATAAAACATACCGCAATATATATATATATTTATATATATATATATATATATATATATATATATTTATATATATATTGTATTGTGCTGAATGTGTATGCCTTATAAGTGCCACAGGATTAAATTAGAAAAAGGATTGCAAAAATATACAGTTTATGATACATTAAGGTTTCTTGATATGATATTATGCTAAAGTCATATTGCTATACCTCACCTGACCTTTGTCACAGAAATCCACTGTGGCCCCCCCCCCCCCCACACACACACACACTCACGCGAATATCCACATTTCTGGTCTTGATTTCATACATAATAAGGGGCTATCGCAGCGTCATCTGTAGGGAACCTCGTTTGTTTGGTAAGACAGAAAGCAGTTTGTCACTCTGAACCAAGGCCCCGACCTTTTGTTCTACCCGGTATTTGACGCGGCAAGTTTGTTACACAAGCAACATTGCAAGAAGAGGTCAAACGGTTCAAGATGATGCTTTCAATTTGTCCATCGGGTTATATGTCCATATGATGGAGGAATATATGTCCATATGGCAAAGGACTAATTATCCATATGATAAATGACTATATCGCCATATGATAAAGCACTATATCCATATGATAAAGGATTGTGTTGATATATGATAGAAAAACGTATGTTCATATGATAAAGCTCTCTCTCTCTCTCTCTCTCTCTCTCTCTCTCTCTCTCTCTATATATATATATATATATATATATATATATATATATATATATGTCTATATGTGAAGGACTATATGTCCGTATGATAAAGGATTATATGTCCATATGATCCGAACACATCTAAAATGCCATTTTAGTTACAGATTTTGTTACAACATTTTATTAAATAATACATTAAGTGTGCATCAGTCAGCGTATACCAATACAATTGTTACGGAAAAATTTGATCATTATTTGATCAAAGTATATTTCTAAAAACAAAACACCCCTGGCATACCCTGACCAACACCTTTATTGGTGAACGTCTTGTTTTACAGCTGTCTATAGTAATTGCCGAAACAGGGCTCCGGTTTAGCTCAATGCTAGGACACATTTGTTTCAGCAATGATAAGTGTATAGAGGTCGCATAAGTGGACTCAGAGCAAGTTCACTTAAAATGGGAATAAAGCACCCAGTATTTGGACTTTTAAATGTATGGTTAACATTCAAACATTCAAACAATCGTGATCGTTATATAGTGTCCCCTGTTTCAAGACTTTTCTAAACCGAGTTAATCTTTAGTTTTTTTATCCTTTACTTATTTAAATCTCAAAACAGATACTAAAATACAAGGAATATATATTTTCACCCCGTGGCCATAATATGGTTGACCTTTTTCCTTTTATATTATGACTATGAAATAAGCCTTTTTTTTTTAATATCCTTGAGATCCGTTCATATTAAACTCTCAGCAAAACATGTTATAGTGAATTTCTAAATACAGGTTATCTGCACACTTTACGTTTGAGAGGCGAAGGAAGCAGATCAAAAATTGGGGGGGGAGGGCAAATTAATATTTAGGAATTTGAAAGATGGTGGTGGATGCAATATATATATTTTTTTTTTAATGTGGGACATATTCTGCAAATGTTAGCGCCCAAAAGGGAGCGGGGTGTGGGAAAGGGGGTTCCCCTTTCACAGATTGAAAATTTTTGAAAAAAATAAAAAATATGCATTTTCAGGGCAGTATTTTCACCAGTTTCTTATTATTTTTCACAAGCTGCACCACAAAATATGATGTTAATATTTAAATATATATATATATATATATATATATATATATATATATATAATATACAGCATCATGAGTAGAATAATTTGATAAAATTAATACCTAATACATGTATAGTCTTTTTCAAATCTGAATAAAACTTCATATCCGTTACTGGGAATTTTAATTTTACTGAAAACCATTTGTGTGCATGGTATAACGCCCGAAACAAATAGACCTCATGAGAGGCAAAGGATATACCATTTTCAAAACTTCATGTAGATGACGAAGAGAGACAGATGACACCGGGGGAGGGGGGGTCTGTGGGTGTTGGGGGCGGAGGTGTACATGTAGATGACAAAGAGAGACAGATGACACCAAGAGAGGGGGAGGGGGTGTTGGTTAAGGGGGTAGGGAGTGAAACCAATGAAAAGGTCACGTGATCTCATAGCAGATTCACAAGAATGCTACAGGTCACCATTTTGACGCAAAAAGAAACTTCAATTTCGCAAAGTCAGCTTGTTGAGAAGGCTGCTGATGAAAAAATATATCCTTGCTTTTAACCAGTGATTTTTAGCAGGCCCGGGCAAATAGTTCAAGTTATTCACGCTTCAAAGAGAAATCCTTGACCTAGGGTTAAACGAGTATATAATATATATATATATATATATATATATATATATATATATATATATATATATATATATATATATGCACATATATACAGCCGTATCACATATTCACTACACATGTACACCATGAAGATCTTCAGATTCCTAAGTACCTTGATGACGTTACTTTTGGTGGTGTCCGGAAAGAAAAAGAGTACGTATCTGCAATTATTATTGAGCTTTTAGTAGTTTTTCTCAGACCGTGTATGTATGTATATATATATATAATGTGTGTGTGTGTGTGTGAATGTAGAAAATAAGATGAAGACGCCTTTAGTGTAGACTGACGGTTTATTTGTTAACGAGATTTCGAAGGCATGAACTCAACATAACCTGAATACCTGGATTGGGCATTTATAAGCTTGCATTATGGGTGATTGAACAATAACCCAGTCAGACCGTTCATTATCGGAATCGTTCGGACCAGATTTCCGCCGTTTAAGCAGAGACGATCTGGTACCCAGCAAATAATTAAATAAACCTAAAGAATTATACCTAGCAACTTTGTGAATAGGTTTAGTATTTACTCAAGATTTTCCGGTAGTCGTAATTATATTCACGACAAGGGCGCCCTTTCACATCCAGTGTTCTCACTGCTGTACGGTGTTATACAGTCTCGCACAAAATTAAAATTTTATAGCTCATTGGTCAAACCGATCACATGATAGGTGAATCCCAACTGTATCACGTATTAACTAACAACTGTAAATATGTCGATTCACGGAGGGCCAGCCATAGGTGGTCACAAGAAATGGGCAAAAATCTGTCCACGCTCTGAGAGAGCCGCTACCTGGCGGATTCTGATATACATGTACCTACCTATATGATTCACAGAATGTATACATTTGAATAAAATGTATTGATGCTTGACTTTTCTATATCTATTCGTTTAACAGAAAGTGTATATTTAAATCAAATGTATTGATGCTTGACTTTTCTATATCTATTCGTTTAACAGAAAGTGTATATTTAAATCAAATGTATTGATGCTTGACTTTTCTATATCTATTCGTTTAACAGAAAGTGTATATTTAAATCAAATGTATTGATGCTTGACTTTTCTATATCTATTCGTTTAACAGAAAGTGTATATTTAAATCAAATGTATTGATGCTTGCCTTTTCTATATCTGTTCGTTTAACAGAAAGTGTATATTTAAATCAAATGTATTGATGCTTGACTTTTCTATATCTGTTCGTTTAACAGAAAGTGTATATTTAAATCAAATGTATTGATGCTTGACTTTTCTATATCTGTTCGTTTAACAGAAAGTGTGTATTTAAATCAAATGTATTGATGCTTGACTTTTCTATATCTGTTCGTTTAACAGAAAGTGTATATTTAAATCAAATGTATTGATGCTTGACTTTTCTATATTTATTCGTTTAACAGAAAGTGTATCTTTAAATCAAATGTATTGATGCTTGACTTTTCTATATTTATTCGTTTAACAGAAAGTGTATATTTAAATCAAATGTATTGATGCTTGCCTTTTCTATATTTATTCGTTTAACAGAAAGTGTATATTTAAATCATATGTATTGATGCTTGACTTTTCTATATCTATTCGTTTAACAGAAAGTGTATATTTAAATCATATGTATTGATGCTTGCCTTTTCTATATCTATTCGTTTAACAGAAAGTGTATATTTAAATCAAATGTATTGATGCTTGCCTTTTCTATATCTATTCGTTTAACAGAAAGTGTATATTTAAATCAAATGTATTGATGCTTGCCTTTTCTATATCTATTCGTTTAACAGAAAGTGTATATTTAAATCAAATGTATTGATGCTTGCCTTTTCTATATCTATTCGTTTAACAGAAAGTGTATATTTAAATCAAATGTATTGATGCTTGACTTTCTATATCTTTTTGTTTCACAGAAAGTGTACATTAAAATCAAATGTTACGAGACTTAACTCCCCATAGCCTAATTTTTTTTACAGAGGGATGCAAAAGGTCGCCTCCTCACAGTGACGTGTGCATGAGCAAAAAGTGGCTGGTTGCCGGATGCACGTCAGAGGGTACAGCTACCCCACCCAACGGGGTAACATTCTATTACTATTATTTTTGAAGTAGTAGTAGAAGTAGTAGTAGGAGTTATAATAATAATAATAATAATAATAATATTATTATTATTATTATTATTATTATTATTATTATTATCAGAAGTGATAGTAGAGTAAGAAGAACCAGTAGCCGTGGTAGTTGCATTGGTAATACTGGCAGCATTATTTGTAACAAAAGTAGCTAAGTAAAAATTGTAACATAAGTAGTATAAGTGGTCGTTATATTTTATATTTCGTTATATATATATATGTGTGTGTGTGTGTGTAATAAGAACCGAAATACAACACAATAGATCATCAAATAGGAATGTATTAATATCTGACAGAAATACCCTGCTGTTTTCACCATGCTTTTATCACATGATACTTTGTCGCGCACATTATAAGTTACTGAAAAAAACAGGTTTAAAATAAGAAAACTTAATAAGTAATTAAGCACAAATAAATGTGGCAGACCATGACTGAGACTTGGCGGAACATGAACATGCCTGCCATGAAAGAGAACATGAGGATGAACAGGAGGAGGGCCATGAGAGGATGGGTGGTCAAGGACGGACCGGACAAAGGGAAGGAGTACGTGACACTATGTAACGGCAAAGAGGGAGGTCAGTATAACCCTTCACCCTGTCTCATGCCGCATACCGCGGGCCTGTAGGGAGTATACTTGTGGTTAAGGCACTAGGCTTCTGAGCCGAAGGTTTCAGATTCTAACCTCCAACAGCCTCAAAATGAATAAAAAATAAATAAATAATCGTGGCATCTCGATGAAACCCGAGAGTTTCATTCTTACGTGTTATCGACAGTTTTTTTGTTTTGTTTGTTATCCCCGTCCAAGAGCACATAAAATCGGAAAACTTGCACCAAGAAACATATTTGTCAGAACGCTTTATTTTATCTGACAGAAATGTCAGATTATCAAATTATCCGAAGATACAAATGTGACTACCCTTTTCTATAGTCATTTATAACTACCATGTTTCAGACAAAAGTTTGTAACCGTAAGTAGGACGAGTTGTAATACTGATTTAGTCATTTTTAAGCTACCATAGTTATTGACAGGGGCGTCAATATAGGGGGGATGGGGGTATATATACCCCCCCCCCCCCACTTTTTTGCAAGGGGGGATGGCCAATGTAATCATTCCCCCCCCCCTATTTTTCAGAGAATAATATTATAATATTGCAAATGAAATATATTAATAAATAGAATTAAGACTTTGGATCCATTTACTAAAAAAATGTTATATCTAAACCTTGGTTTGAATTACAAAAACTTATTTTCTATTACAATATTATGATCTTTCGAAATATGATTAACATTGGTATGTTTATATATATATATATATATATATATATATATATATATATATATATATATATATTCATATATATAAAGATATATAATATATATTTATATATATAGTTGAATTTGTCACTCAGAGACGCTGAAACAGGTATATGTGTGTGTGTATATAAATATACAAAGTCATCCCCCCCCCCCCCCACCCTGGAAGAAAAATTGACGCCACTGGTTATTGAATACTGTTTTTTAGTATATTCATTTATATTACTTTTAAATAAACAGGAGACTGCGGACCCGGCTCCACACCTGGTCCTCACACACGGGAGTGTCTCCTAAAGTTGTGGATGGAAAGCGGGTGTTTTGTGACAGGAACAGCCAGCCCTACACAGGGAAAAGTAAGTCATCCACTGTGTCATTTAAATATGTTTACCCTGCGCTACAGCTGACCTAGCATCGTTCATGCATGTCTGTTCCGTCCGTCCGCTGTGTACTAGTGTACTGCTTATAACAGTGGTGTAAACGTGAACAACTGATTCATTTTTTATTTGCAAGTAATAGATGTTTATCTGAGTGACTTTTATCGAGTGACATTTATACATCCCCCTAGATCGATAAGACGAGAACCTCAATACAGATATAAAACGTCATAATATCAGAAGAAGAACAAATCATACCGGCGTTCTGACATAAAAAAACATTTATTCCTACATATTCTTTACTATCTTTAAGTAACAATTACGTGATCTGAGAAAGTAAAGCTGGTTACCTTTTATTTAAGCATGTCACTGTACTAATGCACTTTAAAAGTAGAGTTTGCATAACTTACTATGACACGATCAAGTTCAGTGTATCACCGGCTGCGGTTAAGCAGTTGTATACTGGACCATTCCGAGAAAACACGCGGAGTGACATGATATTTATCTCCAACATATGACTTTAAATCGCCCCTGCTTTCTTTTCAACTTGTAATTTGTTTTAGAGTACTTCTATAATTCATGAAAATATGTGCTGCCGTCATCAGTATCTAATATAGATGGGCTCCATTAATACATAATTGATGTGCATGTGAATGCAAGAGATATTACGGTATCTTAATGAGAAAATTAGGTATTTGTATTAAAAAAAAACCGCATTATTGTTCTAACTGTACGCTCACATGTGACTATCATGACAGCTTCCTGTTATGCTACGACACGCAAAATCCCACGACTTGCATACCATTTACATTTTTTATCTGGATTCGAATAAAATCAAGGAACAATCAGCGTGATACAACTAGAATGAAATTGACATATCCATCAACGAAACGTTTCAATATGTAGTATAGTTTTCATTACACCGCTGGAAGCTATTTTGTGTGGTGATTATTTCGATAGTACCGAGTGACGTTTACAATCATTGCAATCATTTTTTGTCCTTTTCAACCATCATGTTGAAATACCTTTATATGAACTTGTTGAAGTATCAAGGTATCGTTGTATCATTATCAGTTGGAATCTAAAATGTTTATTCTCTTGAACAATCTGATATTATTCCAATGCCTATTTACGTGAAGAAACTTTATATTTGTCTAAATTATAATAACAAAAATATGTTATAAAATATGTAATATACAACCTAACCGATCTTGTTTGTAGATCAACATTGTATAAAATGTAAAACAACATTGACAAAAAATAGCCTCTGGTCAGATCGGCCTGCAACTTATCTACACGATGGTCGACCGATATCTGGCTATACATTAAAAAAAGCTTCCTTGCCTGAGTCAGCATATTTTAATTTCCAGCGAAGACTGAATGGCACTAATTAGTATGTATACACTGTGGTTAATTTTGTCACCTCCCTGTGCCTGTCATCCGATATTTCATGTGATTTGTTACTGATTTTCTTAAAACTGTGACGCAGATTGGTGTGTATAATATCAGGTTCGCTATATTGTGACTATCTTAGCAAAATGCTTGTTTTGATACGTTGCACTTTAACGAATGAACCGCATATCAAAAGATGTATCTTCTTGCTGGAGCGCGGATCCTCCGATATATGCAGTATTTAAGGCAAAGCCACTTAGCTTCCTGTAAGGTAGAAGATGTCTGGACATTGGGCATGCTTTCCACTTCGATGTTTCAGAAAAAATTACTAAGCCTGTCAGGCAGGACCTTTCGTACCGTATTCCATTGTTACTAATCCTCTGAGTTCGCTCGGTAACATCTTGGCAGAGTGAGAAAAACCACTGACTAAAACCAACCTTAAACCATAACTGGTTTCAGTTGACAATTTTTATTGTGCCTATGCTTGGTAACGAAAATGAAGTTAAGGTTACTGTGCATGCGGAGCTAGAGGTTTATTCTATTACACCTGTATTAAATTGTACCAAAGTGCCCGTCTTAACGGCCAAACATGTCACATGGGGCTTGGAATATTACGTTTTTAATTCAATTTAAATAATCTATAATGTATTTAACTGTATATTTGACTTTTTACCACACTTTCGGTCAGTACGAAAATGACGTCATTAGGCAACCCCGGTCGTAATTAAATGTTGTCATTATTTAAAAAATTGGTTACCCCTGCTCTTACATTTTAAAGCAACAATACATCTTTTTTTATATAACTGGGCCCGGTGTAATGTCATATATACATATTAACACGCTATTTGATGACTGACCCTCTAACTATGGTAAAGACTTACTGACTCTATGACACTTTGAAAAGCAGCAGATGCTAACTATCTGGAAACATCTTTTGTTTTTCCCATTTGTGTCGGCAAGACATGCTGGAACAAAGACATTCGGGAAAAATCGACTCAATTCTAATGAAGAATATGTTACATATTTTTAGGCTACAGTTAATATATAATTGTAAGATTATTTTGTCTATTTTCTTCAGATATATTGTTACAAAATTGACCATTTTTAGTACCAGTACATTATATTCCAATGTATTCTTGATTCCTACTTTTTTTAGAATATGCGTTACTGGAACAGTATGACGGTGGCAGATGTAGAAAGTACAATGGGAATGTACAAAGAGAAAGCGCTGGTTTGGGAAGTGGACGTGGATGGCAGGACCTATGTGGACATGTGTTACGGTAGAGTGCTTATAACACATACTGATTAAAATAATATTAAAGGTTCAAGTATACAGGTACAAAGCAGCGGGTACTAAAGTATATATATATATATATATAATAAAGTAAAATAATATATATTAATTCATAAACCTTTATATCTGAAAGATATTTTCTTTGGTTTATAAATAAACACAGTATCTAACATTTCCCTGAATGCTTGCTGTATGCCTATTGTGAAAATATTGATATAACAGTCATGTATCGTTTTGGTACCTGTTTTTAACATATGTATTGAGATGTGGCCACTGTATGGTAAAAGTGTGTTGTCATATGCTTAAATTAGGATTCTATCAACTTTTGGATGTAAATTATGAATTACTTTGCAATTGCATGAGGTATGCTAGAAAGATATCTACACTCAGGGATTTATCAGAGACCAGCAAAGTATATATATATAAATATATATATATATATATATATATATATATGGAAATTTTTTGGAAAAAATGTAGGAACAAAATAGGTTTCTGTTTCTGTAAATTTTCTTTATTTCTACTTAAAGTTTGACTTGATTCAAACCCTCAAATACACAATACTATAATAATTTTTAACCAAATCTGATTGTTATAAAATTATACTTATTAATTGGATTTCAGTTGATTTTGAACTCTTCCTAACTCAAAATATCATACTAAACGCTTTTCAGGATGTGGTTCTGTTAACGCCAACTTTATCATAGGAGGCAACGACGTCAACGACATCACGGGGAGGCCATTTATGGTTGGTACAGCCTTGTTCCATTGTTGATACACGTAAAAAGGGATAACTATGATAGGATTATATTGAAGTTCAAAATAATAAGAATTACCTGGAGACATTATTATAGTTTACACTTGAATTTCATATTTATATGCAGTCTTATATGATATGACTTCAAACCTCCCTTTATCATGTTTATGATAACATTATAAGTTGCTTCCTTTTTTATATATCATGATGCTCATACATGCAAATCAACAGAATATTAAACATTTCATGTTCAAAAATTTTGCTAAATTCTGGTTGTTTAACAATCATCTCACCTCTTCAAATACAGAGTATGTACCGGGATTCTTTTTAATTCAATCTATGTTTTTTTTTTTCATAAAAAAAAACAAAAATGTGACACCCGAACCAAAGCAAAACCTAACTTTGCCCCATCTATACTCAGTTTGCCATAATGAGCCTCCATTTTCTTTTCAGGCCTCAATTTTTAAATCAGGGGAGTATAAGGCAACAGCATCAGTCTTAAGTCCACGTTGGGTTCTGACTAGTGCCCAGGGTCTGACTGGGTAAGCATTTTTTTTTTTTCATTTTTTTTACTCGAAGGTTAAAATAAAATTGACGTATGAAACATGATGTTAGTGCCGAAGTAATTCAATTTTGCTAGTGGTCTTTTCGTTTAGTGATACCGGTGAGGGTTTCTATGAGACATTTTTGTTGCACGAATATTCTAGCTATTGTTCGTTTCTTTGAGTGATACCTGTAAAGCCCTAGTCACATTTGTCTACGATCGCCTATGAACACCTACGACTTGATGGTCACGACTAGTCGTTACCGAACCCCTGTGACTTGTGACATGGGAGTAGCCTTGCGGTCACATATGGGGCCACGTTACGAGCGAGGGTAATCAGTAGTAAAGAATGTTTATGGTAATGTCTTACTGCGTTTTATGAGAACTGGTGCGATTGCTACCGACCGATCGTTGAGTCAGAACATCAGTCACACGAGAACTACTGAGTGGTGGTGGTTACATCAGTGCTCCGTCCTTCTGTCCGAGCGGTCGTACGACCACACGGGACAACTTACGAAGACTTAAGAGTAGGTCCGACTGCACGTGCGACTGGTCGTTATAGGAATTATGTTGCGAGTAAACTGAGGAACTGAGCTAACTATAGATCCGAATATATATATATATATATATATATATATATATATATATATATATATATATATATATATATTTACGGGTGACATAAAAGCGGACCGAACTGTCTCGCCAGTTAAGCTTGCATTTCTAGCGAAGCGGTTGGTACGCCGGACTTGTGCGCCACCGTTATGGGTTCCAATCCTGGATCAGCCCAATGTTTTCCCCTGAGCTATTTGTCTTCGTAACAAATGGGGGCTCGTCCAACGTGACCGTAAACTTTGTGGCCCAGGGAATAAGCTCACCAAAGTGTGACTTCTGGGATAATTAATCTTGTTCTGATAGCAGAACCCTCTTAAGAGGGGGTGTGTCATGGGGTGACATAAAAGCGGACCGAGCTGTGTCGCTGGTGAAGCTTGCTATTCTTGCGAAGCGGTTGGTACGCCGGACTTGGGCGCCACTGTTATGGGTTCGAATCCCGGATCGGCTCAATGTTTTCCCCTAAGCATTTTGTCTTCGTAACAATATATATATATAAATTATCACAATGTACAAGCTCTTAGCATCCCGCTAATATAGCACTATTGGAAATTATCACTATGTACCAGCTCTTAGAATCCCGCTAATAGAGCACTATTTGATTCGTTCTGCAAACATATAATCTATTGATATATATATATATATATATATATATATATATATATATATATATCCCGGAACCAGAGTGTTTGAGGGTGCTCATTTTTTCTATTCTTTATATCAGGTGGTGCATAGAGCCAGAAAATAGTTTCAGTTCTGTCACTTGCATTGGTTTTTCTTATCTTTATACAACAGAAATATATTATAACATCGTACAGTTTCCATTTTGCTCAAAGGAGCAAGGAAGTTTGTGTAAAATCTTCATATATATATATATATCGAAATGTAAACTGCATCAACTAATGTGTTTAATATTTCTTGGTCTGCTTGATACAGATGAGTTTGTGTATATCCAGGGACATATATACATAAAACAATAGGGGATTCATAAGTAGCTAGATTCTAGCCATTTCAGGTGTAGAATTTCCTAACATACGGAGCAATATTATGGAGCAATGAAAAAATTCTTTTTCCCACATATCCACTATTCTGGGGATATAACCCTCCAGTACACTGAGACATGCACATGTAGGTTTAGTTCATCATGTAAAGGTTTTTTTTTTTTGTTTTTTGTTTTTGCTATGGATCACACGAGTGATCAAGTTAACGTAGCCCTTTGTACGTATCTCTCTATGTGCTAGTTACGGGACCACGGCAAGTCGTACGACTCGTCGTGCCACTATTCGTGTTCGGTCGTGACCAATCCTAACCACACGGTAGTGGTCGTAGCCTATGTCACGACCTATCGTAAAACATTCGGTACCAGTCTGCGACCGCTCGGTAGCTCCGATTACCACCGATTATATAAGAGTACCTACGACCACTCGTAAACTAGTCGTACGCTAACTTAAGAGTATCACCGATCTCTCCAAGACCACTGCCGATAAGTCTACTTACGACTGGTTAGGAGTAGTTACGACTACTCAAGACAACCTACGATTTCTTGAGACTAGTAAAGACTTGTCCTAGGACCCTTTCCAAGACTACCTACGATTTTTAGGTCGCAGGTGGTCGTAACCTGTCGTAAACCGGTCGTAGGTGCATGCTTTACCGGGGCTATAGTGTTTATAGCAGACATTTATGTTGTTTCAGGGATGATCCTGCTTCGCTGACTGTCCATTTTGGGGTGGCAGATATTTCTCAAGGAGGACCAACCCCTGTCACTGCCAGTGTTACACAAATCATCACTCATGAAGAATTTGATTTAACACGATCTCCTTTCAAGTCAGTAGTCACATTCGTTACACCTTGTATATTATTTTTTTCGTTTCTTATTCTATATATAGATGTAGATAGTCCTTTAAAGTAAGACGGATAATACTAAAGACGATGGATTGAATAAAGCATTTCCCTATTCTTTTTTGAGACAACACTCAAATGTCAAATAAAACATGTATGTTCATTGCCAGTTACATATTCTTTAAATATTTATTACCTATTCGAAGTTAAGTATCTGGTAAATTCTAGCAGAATATTTATATCTCAAATTGTACCCAAATTTCTGATAGAAAAAGTTATGTTCATCTGTATCTGTTTACACAGTTTATCCTCGAGATACTCACATTTCATTGAGAGAATATCCTCCGCGGTGTTAAGGATTCCCTTACCCCTCCTGGCTGACAAATATGTTCCACAATAAAATGTCTGATTATGACATAACAATTTAAATATG
The DNA here is from genome assembly GCA_026874595.1 of Sipunculus nudus. NCBI lineage: Eukaryota > Metazoa > Annelida > Sipuncula > Golfingiida > Sipunculidae > Sipunculus > Sipunculus nudus. The sequence goes on along the minus strand of CM049317.1, from coordinate 75,396,592 downwards.
TATTAAATGTAAATGATATTAACTGGTATATTAACAGTTCCCCTTTGTAGTTAATGAAAAGCAAAACCGGATGATTGACAGCACTACTGGGAAAATGGTCTGCTTCTTACGTTTAAAAATAATTCACTGGGCAATGACGTTGATTAAAACTGCGTTTTAAATAATTGTTTAATGCATTACTCGTTATCAAATCAAGAAGTCCCAAACCACTGGTTTACATGATAACAGGAACGTGGAAAATGTGTCTGAAAGCATAAAGTGAGAGAGTTCATCCTAATTTCACATTGCATAACCTTGGTACAGATACAGGTAGGCGGCAGATTCAGGCTTGGAGTAAATCATTTGAATGAGGAAATATTTTGGGGACACGTTCATTTTTAAAACTAGCAATTTGATCTGTTGTTGTGATAAAGTTATGATAAGGCAAACTCACATAAAGATAGATTTTCCTTTTTTTGGGAAAAAATTTATTAAGTTTTATTATGTTCAATTAATTCAAATACGTAATAAACATGAAATAAATATGATATTTTCTGGGATTTAATGCATTTAGTAGTAGTTAAACGAGTGTATATAAAGAATTAATACACATCATGTTATTTTGGAGATAAGAAAATATAATGTTAAAAAGCAGTTATATATTCAGTGCGCATATCTTAATAAGAATCAGATAAGCCTTGTATGGGCAATTAGTCATGATTTACACTAACTTCTCCCTTTGGCAGGATGAAACTATTATCTACCTGTGAACCACAATCGTTTTCAAACTTAGATATTTATTGGTTCTGTTAAACTCAAATGTAGTGTTGTTAAGTTCCAATAAACTGATAGCAGATCTCTTCTCATTCAGGGTGATCCATGACGTGGCGCTGCTTGAATTGGATCAAAATGTGACTCTTGGCTCGACCATTAAACCAATATGTTTACCACAACCAGGGGGCGCTGAATACACCGACTGTCACGTGGCAGGTTGGGGACAACTTGTAGCTAATGGTAAGATACCGGTTATGGCCATCTACAATAGTTATCAGACAATCTGATACTCGGTGAAACTGTAAGATACGTCCAGTACGTTGAGCAACAAGTTGCGCATTGACTGCTTTGTGCATCTCACGTGATCTTGTATGCAAATGAGGGTGGTAGAATTTTAATCAAATTTGTCGGAATTGAGAAAAAAAATGTGAAAATAAATGAGCCGATATAAGGATAAAATATGCGCAATCAATCAAAGATATATAGGGCCATCCTCCATTTTTATTTCCACAGGACCTCCTGCGGACACACTTCAGGATTTAGAAGTCGAGTTAATTGATGACAATGCGTGCTTAAACCGCAACCCCAGCGTCTTAAATTGGGTCCCGACAGGTGGCGTTCAGTGTGCACAGGCCCCGAACTTTGGACGGCCTTGTCGAGTAAGTGACTTGCACCTGACTTTATGTTATATGCTCAAGACGTAATTGCTTTCTGAACTGAAGAACTGACTATCAAGCTCTTATAACAATAATTGTGCTATCATTTTCGGTTCTAGATGTGTTATGTTATTAGGGGTTGTTTCGTAGCGAACATTCCTAACTCATCACCATCAGTTGGAGTTATAGACCCACATTGACGAAGGACATATCACTCTTCTTTATCTAATGTAATTAAACAAATTTAAAAATATTAAATTAAAAAAAAGAAATATGGCAGTACACTTCATGGCTAAGATGATCTTAAAGATAATCTTAAATAGTAGGAAATATAATTGATCTTTTTTTTGTCAGCTTATAAATACACGTTTTCTTTTTTTCAGCATGATGCAGGCTCCCTCTTGTTCTGTAAGCAGGGACGAGATAACTATGTAGCCGTTGGAACGAGTAGCTGGGGTCCAAGGTGTGACATGAATCCTACCACAATCCCTTTTGGGTTCGGTCAGGTAGACGAAAAGACCGCCTGGATTCGGCAAATTTGTAGTAACTGTATCTGAGACAAGCAAAGTGTCATTATCGCTGTACATGATAACAACAATGTTTTTTCTTATATTATACGCTTGAACTGTTAGATTCTCATATCAGATTTATCTTTAGGTGGTAACGGGTCTGATATAACCAAGAAAAGAGTTGTTTTGGTGGATTACATGTTATGTGAAGACTAATAGGAACGCTTTGGTGTGAAATATAATAAATCTAATAATGATAAAATATTATAGATATTTACCACATCCTAACTGATAATAAACAAATACTAAACGTATAATGAAAAAATACCACTGTAATGACAAGACAAAAATTATGGTGGAGGCAAAGATAAAAATCAAACCATGATGCAGCTAAACCTGGGTCAAACTTATAAGTATATAACGAATTTAATGAACGTGTACGTATATTGGCAAGTTCTAAAGGAATAAGGTATTTTTATGAACACTTTTTCAGGAACATCATATTTCTCTTAAAATATTTAATCTTTTAATATTTAATATTTATAAACGTTCTTGCTAGGCGAAGCTTGTGAGCTTTTTATTTCGTGATCCACGAAAGAACACGTATAACTCTGTGTCTTGGAGAATATTTTCCTCCACTTGAAAATCATATTAATTATATATATATATATATATATATATATATATATATATATATATATAATATCAGTTTTATAATCCCATGTTTATGATTTTGTTTTCTATATTTTGTTAAAAGTGTAATTTCATATTGCAGTGTTTGCATCATATAACCTACTATATTTAATGTTAATACTGAGAGGAGAAATACTCTATGAGACTTTGTCACAGGTACTGTTATATATAAATGAACTATTCCATTTATAAATGCTTGTATAAATTTTATGTGTATATTCTTGTGGGAATAAAATGAATTAAATTGAAAAGTTGTCGGATTCTTTGCATTAAAACAAATACGAGATTCGTTGTCAAAGTGTCCGAGGTTTGTGTGTGTGTTTCCTTGCGTGTGAAGTAATTTATCTGATCCCTATGGACGAATCATGCAGATATTAACCTTTACTCAAATTTCTTGCTGTTATATTGTAAAAAAATACATCCATCATAAACTAGAATACGGGTACTAGAGTACTTTATATGTTATAAAGCTATCCAAGGGCTAAATTTATACATTTTTTCCTGATCGGTCAAACGGTTCCCGAGATATGTGGGTTAATGTGTGGAAACAGACGCACAAACGGACGCTGGGCAGAGAGGAAAGGTCAGAGGTCAAGGCCAATTGGTTAGGCACTAGTTCACATGTGACCTGATAATTTGTGTAAGTTTCGGAAAAATCCGTCCATTAGTCTCAGAGTTCTCCGGAAACGAATGCGGCGGCGGCAGCGGCGGCGGAACACGGTCAAAAACATAGTATCTGCAAAACTTCGTTTTGGCGGATACAATTAATTGTTGCTGAGCCTCTAAATGCCGACTTTTGTCCATTCTGCAGAATCTACCAGCCTTACATTTTATCTCAAAGAAATTTGAGAACACATTCCTGCTTGAATTACAAGAAAAATGTGTTTTTACAAGGGCACATTCACGGGGATCCGGACCTCATGTCAATGTAGACATCTTTGTAGACATTGTTTCTTTGCAATGGCTGGTTTTATTTATTTGGTCAAGAAATTTCACAAATTGTTGAACTTCAATCCATTCCTATGACCATTTTTTCCTGTGTTCTGATTATTAAAATCATTTTAGTTTTAATTACACAAACACAGCTTTATGGTAAAGCATATGGATGTTAGAATGCATTTACCAGCATGTGCTTTAAATAAATATCAATAAACCTAATCTCCACAGAAATAACATGACGGCACTTACCCTTTGTAGGTTAGAGGGACCTATTTCCAGGTCCGGTCAAGATCAGCCCATTTTGTGAGCAGGCATGAAATGTTGCAGGGAAGCAGAGAATGTTGGGCATTAAATTTATGAGGAAAAATATATTGGTTCCAGATTGGGGGAGACAGAAGACTTTTAATTCATTTAATTTATTTTAATTTAATTAATTTTTTTTCTCAGAGGTAGTCATAATTTTTCGTGCTGTTTGAGGGGATTCAATGTGTCAGTGCCGGTGTTGTGGGCATGGCTCGGCAGGTGGCGACATCTGTGGTGCACAATAGTAAACTTCAAAAGTTGGTCTCTGGCTATTAAACCCCCTGTTTTTCTGGAATAAAATAAATTTTCAGGTGTTGATCTTGAGTTTGATGTATAACATGATGCCAAACACTCCCTAGAAGAAACTTTTTCAGTGCACCCAACATGTGCACCTTATATGATAATATATAGGGCTTGGAAATACGTCCCTCTAACCTGTAATCTAAAGAAAGCCTACTTTTTAAACATAAGTTGATTATTATTCTCCCGCAAATGACAGTTAATAGATAACTTCCACATTTCTGAACGCTTCTGTCTTAAAGTTAGTGAATATTTAAGCCATTGTTTTGTCTTTAAATATACCAGTCAGGCATTGCACATTATGGGAGTCTCAGTCAGAAAATTAAGAGGCCAGGAATTACTGGCGTATGTAACGTTGTGAAATGAATGCACATTGGCCCTCATTGAATGTTTTCTATGATCCATATCTATTTGATATGCTTAATAACCTCCACGTCTATTTTTTGTTCCTTCAGGCATAGTGTTCGGGATTCATCGGTATTTCAGGTATATGCAATAAGCCTCGTTATACGAGGATCCACGGTGACGTCGAAGAACCCCCCCCCCCCCCCCCCCCCCCAGCTGCAGGGCTGGTAGGCAATAAGGCTGAGCTCCTGAACTAGCATACCATGTTCGCTGTATAGTGTTACACAATTAACTGGCCCTTACTGCTCTGCTTATATTTTGGTTATTTCATGTTTTTCTTGCTGATATCCGATTGTACCTATCCTAACATTAAACATAAAATTAAAGGCCAAGCCCCAGAACTGGATCAATCAACCAGATCGGGATCTGACTTAAATCCATTAACATGTAGATATGTATATTCAACTATATGTATAATTATAGTTATGCATAAATATATAGATATGAATATAGAAGGTAGAGTTACCCTCCGGTGTAAAGTGCTCTATGGCCTTCAGACAAGGCCAGAGCAATATAACGATGTGAATTCACAATGTTGTTTTTCTTCATCGTTAGATATGAATATTGTTACAGGTGTCTGTTTTATTGTGCGCAGGAGTGTTACATGTGTCTTTTGACATACTGATTCGTGTAGCGCAGGCATAGTTCTTTGCTGTGGGAGCCTCGCTTGTTTGGCGCTGGCTCGCGTGTGGGGTCTGAAGTGTTGAGACACAGCGTTCTTTTTTGTTCTAGATGTTTCGGGTCTGTTCATGTGCTTGTGTATTTATCCGAAGAGAAGCTATAAATTAGGAGCTGTGTTTAGAGCCGGCAGAAAGGAATATTCCAGCGAGCACTAAGAGTGTTACTTTCTCGTCAGTTTGGGACCTTTACCGATAACTGCAGTGGTGTCAGATCTTCAACGGATTTTATACAGATTTAATACGGATTAATTACGTTTAAAGACTCATGATGAGCTGTGACAGTGGAGGTATTCAGAAATCAAGGCCTAGGATCCGGACACTCTGGAACTCTACATTTTATTGTTATACTGTGTTACTGTATTGATTTAGTGTATTGTAATGTTAGGATTGTTTTGAGAATAAATTTTAATTATTTGTTAACAAAAAAAACTACTGATTTTTTAATCTCCTTTACAAAGTTAATGCTCGTCACGACTACGTGATCTGTTGTTATAAGGTTCCGTAACAATATATATATACATACATATATACAAATATATATATATACATATATATATATATATATATATATATATATATGTGACATACACAAAATGTGTAGCCACTTATGTGTTATTTTATATGTAATGTTTGAATATTAGCTTTAGTGAAGCGTAAATTGAGGGTCCGCTGACCATTTTTCACTTTTTGGGTGTAATCTAATTGCCCGGGGCCAGTGAAGGCAGTATAAGCAGTTGCCTGGAGAGCGAGTGCACCTAGACCGGAACTTCCGCCCATGACGTCATGTTTCGGTTCTCGCTCGATGAAGACATCGTGTTTACTATTCTTTCCTGTGTTTTTCAGGTTAGTAACGTTTCTAATGCCTTAGCCCCAATTATAAACCCGTTGTATTGTTAAATAACGATTAAGGATTAGAACTGCTTGAGCTTTGACACGTATAATCTTGTAGAAACGATACTTTGGTAGTTTCCCCGCATGCATATGAAACGTTTGCTACCCAGCGTTCGCGCCATGTTCATTTTCACAGAACAGAGTTTCTGAGTTTCTCCCGTGTCTGTATTAGGCGAATGAGCTCTCCTAAGCATGTATAAGGTTATTTAATACTGTTGTCTTGCTAGTTAAGAGTGTAAATTCTATTGATTATGGCAAGTTTTTAATTTGATGCGAGTTTATGAAGTTAGTGCAGATTTCAGGCTTCACAAGTTGTTCACGTGCAAAGGTCATAGGTCATGCCCCCCCCCTAATATTGATCTGAGACTGATCAGGCTTGAAGCAGAAGCTGTAAACATGTATTACTTGTGTTCATGACCACACATTTATTATGATATTCTCTTAATAATATAGAGAGGTATTTTATGTGTTTGGGTAAGGGTACATGCCCAGGGATATAGATTGTTGATGGAGAGTAATAGATATATCAAGAGTTAGTTGACAGGCCATACTCTATGTTGGTATCTATATGCATATATGTGGAATAGGCCAGTGTTTAAAGATCCAGGTCTTTTATTATGCCATTGGATTTATGTTCAACTCAGTAATTTTTATAAAACAGTATTGAGACAGAGGCTCACCATATTCAGGATTTATCAGGAATAGGTATTCAGCTATTTAATATAAAGCCATAATTTGTGAGATAGTTAAATCCTTACCAAAGTTCAAGTGGTAAACAGGGTCCTTGAACACTGTCATTTGGTTGAGGTAGAATGTCATTTTTAGTGACACCCATGTTTTGCTTGATGACAATAACTCTTAATGTAAATTTGCACATTTGTATTTGCCAGTTTTAAAAGAGGATTGTATAAGGCAAGTAGTAATCTGGAGGTAACTTTGTATATTTCATTATTGGTGTAACAACATATTTTGGACTTGAATTTACACTTGAAATGAAAATCATCTGAACATCATGGATATAGTTTTTGTTGTAATTGCTGCCACCTGTCGGAGGTTAGGAAAAGTGAACCATTATTTGAGAGATCAGGTTCCAGCTCTATGCATATGAATGACAGACAGTATAGAACAAGAATACACAGAAAAAGTCGGATCACCCCGTATGGGAATCGAACCCATGACCCTCCGATTGCCGGTCGTCTGCTCTACCACTGAGCTAACAGGGATCCCCAACTTCCTCTGTGTATCAGCACACTTTCATTGGAACCAGCGAAGTGACGTCACTACTGTGACTGGTATTATACATACTACATGTGTCGACACGGCGACTTTGCATGCAGCAGTGATAAACTGATGGCCTTTTTATTGTGTGCATCAAATATTATATAGAAAGATGTTGAATGGCCATGCTGGTCCATCTCATGGAGATATAGAACAAGAATACACAGAAAAAGTCGGATCACCCCGTATGGGAATCGAACCCATGACCCTCCGATTGCCGGTCGTCTGCTCTACCACTGAGCTAACAGGGATCCCCAACTTCCTCTGTGTATCAGCACACTTTCATTGGAACCAGCGAAGTGACGTCACTACTGTGACTGGTATTATACATACTACATGTGTCGACACGGCGACTTTGCATGCAGCAGTGATAAACTGATGGCCTTTTTATTGTGTGCATCAAATATTATATAGAAAGATGTTGAATGGCCATGCTGGTCCATCTCATGGAGATATAGAACAAGAATGACAGACAGTGTTAGAGAGAAATAAATCATTGGACATGTATGATGAGTGATAATATTTAATTCTATCAATATTATGATGATGTTTGTTTTAACATAGACATCCTAACCGTACTTATTACATAATAACTAGGGACCAGATTTTATTGTTAGCAGGCATGTGAGCACTTCCGTTGTAAATGCCATTTATTTATCAGGTTGTCAGATGGAAATTCAGCACATGTGGATCAGTCAGATTGTTAACATATGTTTATATATATTACCATTTATTTATAAAATTAAATGTAGATCACTTGCTTGTGCATTAAGTTAGTAAACCAGGATCAATCGATTACTTATGGAAAACCTTGTGCTATATAATTTAAATGCAGTTGACATGATAGTATAGTTAATGATAACACATATTAAACACAAGTATCCGAGGGTGTTAGGTTTGAATCCAGAACAGTATGTCCATGTTTACATAGAAGATGATGACCCTTAAATTGGAAATGTTGCATGTTAACCCAGATCAGCTTATGACGCTATATGTTAAACTCAGTTTCGTGAATATTTATTATATGAGACTACTGTTTATTTCTTATGATGATATGATGACTTAATAGGCTAGTTCTATCATGGTGATATTGAAATGTATCAACAACATTGCATTGAGATCAGACTGAATATTGCAATGAGAGACTTTGATTAGAGGTTTGAGTTTAAAGGCCAATATTGTCGGACTCGTAGTCACACGGCATTTATTATGCTAGTAAATGATACTTGAGGGATGCATACATGTGACGATGTATTTGTACTTGAAGAATAAAGATGATGTTTCGGTTCTCGCTGGATGAAGACATCGTGTTTACTATTCCTTTCCTGTGTTTTTCAGGAGTGACATCTGTCTACCCAGGTCCCCTGTTTGGACCTGTAACATATATATATATATATGAAATTATATATATATTTACTTTTAAATGTAGAAATGTATATCAAAACTATATGTATAACTATATATACATATATAAAAATGAATATAAAACACACACACACATATATATATATATATATAATACACAACAATTTATATTCAAATGATTCAGTCTTGAGCAGTGGCATATTTATATGAAGGGGCAGTTTAAATATTGAATTTATATACAGTTTGCACACCTGCATCTATAACACGCACACACACACATATGTAACAGTCCTTCGGGTTCAAAGATAATTATATAGATTAAACGGGATGTTCTCTCTAACTTCATACTTAATCAAATATAAGGACACAGAAGTGTGGTGACGTGTGATATATTCTGAAGATTCAATTAAGCCATTAATATGTTATACCCATTGATACCCCTATAAGTGTGAAAGACACTATGAAAAAATCATGGAAGATAGACGAAAGTAAGGCTTACCTGAAGAAGCAAAAATAGAACGTTCAAGGCGTGTTGCCACCTAGGGACACTCTGAAGCACTATTGACATTTAATCGGTACAGAATAAAACCCGGATGCCACATATCACATGTCACATGCCAAATCGGATGCCTCGCCGGATGCCGCTCGGGCGGTCGGATGCCACAGGCTGTGTGTAAAAGCCGGACGCCGGATGTCGGACGCAGATTTTACAAATTTCACTATATTATTGCTATTATGAATAACTGCACGGTTGACTGACCATAACAGCCATTTTTCTTGCCTAAGGTCTATAAACAAATACAAAATGGTAGACTTAATTTTATGTCTTCAGTATTTATAGGATACCATCTGATACCAACTATGAGGAAACTCATAGGCACAGGCAGGCAAACTAGACCATATCTTAGTTGTAAGAGAAGCTAATTCTGGCCTTTGCACTGGACGTGGCTATACTATATATAAAGATGTATATTCTGCGGACAAAGCTGATACTATGCTAACTTGAACCCGCTTATAAGAAAAAGATACAATTAAACTATCATTGCAAAAGGCTGACTCTTCCTGTTTGGCTGAAATAACCACCCTAGTAGATAGAACCCGCGTAGACAGAAGAGATTTATCTAGCATTCGTTGGAGCGGTGTGGACTCTTGTGCACAGGTTAGTCAACAGACTGTCCTTTATGACTGAGGCCAAAGTCAATCAATTGATAGCTGAATTCAAAACTATTAGAGGCAAAAGCATCCGACTACATGCAGCCCAAACTAGCTCAAACTGTAGTAGCTCCTAATATTTCCACCTTAACTGGGAACCAAGACAAAACAGATAGTTATGAACAGTGGCAGCTACAGGTAAAGGCTCTGATAAACAATGCCTCCATACCTTAACCTCAAATAATTACCGCCATCAACCAATCTGTAAAAAGCATAGCAGCCAGTGTTATATTTTCCATGTCTGATGGCTCAAGTCCTTCAGAGGTATTAGGGAAATTTGATAAATACTTTGGTTATGTTCTTCCTTAGACCTTCTTAAACACAACTTTCATTCAAGTTATCAAGAACCTACAACATTATCACATGGAGTTTGGGCTGCATGGAATGCTAGACCCAATCAATAAAAAGCTACCAATGTCTTGTACAGAATACAATCAAACGCTTCGTTCCAAGTTTTTTTTTTTTGTTTAGCTAGCAAGGAAATTCAAGATGCCACTCACTATCATTATTATTACGATGAAGTGTTCGATTAACCCTTTGCGGCTTGGAGAGCATTAGAATCCCAAAGGTTTCCTCGAAAGACCGCAATCACTAACCAACTCTCTTCCCAGTCAGGAAAGGCTGACAACTCCTCCCTAAACAAATTGTTCAATCGTCTAGATTCTCTAGAAGGAAAATTTACTAGTAGGATGAAGAAATTAAAAGGCAGTTTGACACGTAGTGAGAAAGTCCCCTCTTCGCATAAAACTGCTAACTCTACAAGTAGATTTCACAGGACTCAAATTCCGCCAGAGTTGTTTTTACCCATTGCAAGCGAAACCCATAATGTAAACCAATCTCATGCTCAAAGGAACAAAAACGACAAGTTACTTAAAAACTAGGCCCTGCCTGCCCTAAGTCGTGAGGAAGGACAGGTATGTTAACAACACCCACAAAACAACAGAAAGACACAAACCCTAATCTACCAAAATTCCTCCCATAGGAAATACACAACTCTCGAAATGGAGGCAGATTGGAAATCTTGTCACGGTCCACTTGATTCCGGGTCAAAAGTGTGTACTGTTGCTCAATGGTTTGTTTAATAAAATCTGTCTTTGGAAAGATCTAACGCCAGTTGATGAACTGGTAGATCTGAAACAGGTGAGTGGACAACCAATTGAGTACTGTGGAATAATTCCAGTAGACTTAACATTCCCATCCTTACTTAAAAGGACGTTTTCGGTCCCTGTCGTGGTAATTAAGGACAAAAAATTTAACAGCGATGTGTCTTTCCTACTAGGTACCAATGTCCTCGCTACCTTATAGCATACTCTTAAATGTTAATAGGAGAACACTTTATCCAGCAATAGCAGGTATCTACACCGTGGCAACTTGCATTTAAGTCATTGCAAGTAATCCAGAGTTCCTCCAACCACGATAAGCGTGGAACTTAGCCAATAACTGTTCCACCTCATGGTTGAACCACTGTAAATACTATTACAAGGGCAGTAACTAAAGGGAAAACCTTAGATATCACTGCGACTGATAAATTCCATATGCTCCCAGCTGGATTAGTGTTTATGCCCAATATTATAACAGGTTGATTTTTCCACTGGCTCTAATCAAAGTGGTAAAGTTCTGATTCAAAATTGAACTTGTCATAGAGAAAAATACCAAAAAAAGCTGTAGAGTGCGAGTTACAAGAAGCTTCTGTGACAGAATCATGCACTGGGGATAGTACACCTAAGGGATCATTGCTTGATTGAAAGATAATTTAGGAAGTACATAAAATTGTCGATAAATAATCTTTATTTTTCAATCATCGATTATGATTTTAAAACCAGTTCCTACCACTAACTTTAACTGTTATTTAAATTGCACTTTTTTCACATTTTTTTCTTCTCCCGACCCCTGTGGGTGATACTTTAACTTTTTTCGTATATTTTAATTGCAACTTTTGTAAATTTTTTCCTTAATTAAAAATGAAATAACATAGTTTTAAATCCTTTAGCATTAAAGAGCTTTCTCTCGCAATTAATGCGCACAATTCGGCTAAGTTCAGCATTATTCCTAGCTGGTTCATGATCTGTCCAACAAGAACCCAGTTCTGGTAGGTAATTCACCACAGTTAAAGACACTATCTTTTGCATTTAATTATTCATTTCACACAATGTTCAACAGAAAATTAAATGAAAAATTCAATGTTAAGCACAGTTTTGAATACGCTCCCGAGGCAGCGGAAATCTTGCGCTTCTAAAGAAGCAACTGATTTTCACGCTGCCAGCTTTGACCGTTTATGATATATTTAGACGACAGATGGCGGTTAGTTTTCCACTGAAATAAACGTGCGTATGATGTGACAAGCAGCCAATCAGATGCCAATAAACAACCACTCGACAGGCATTCTGGCTCCGCCCATTGCTGCGCTATAAGCGCCGCTTGATGAGTTTCCGGTCGAATTTAAATTGCTCCCTCTGCACTCTCGCATCATCGACCGATTCGAATATGACATTATGACTGTGTTAGCGTAGCCATGTATCTGTTGCCTGCAGAATTGAAACCAGCAAGCGAGGTGTGCACGCAGCCTTTGTTGTTACGTTTCGTTTGAATTACAGCTCACCGGCCGAGCATCCTATGTGCCCAAGGCCCTAAGCAAACCACGTCAGGGGCAATTCTCTCCGAGCCTGTGGCCTGTTCAGACGGTTTCGCTGGGGGATGAGCTGTCACTCAAAAAGAAATGAATATGATTGGCTCCGTGTATTCCTCGCTTGGCTTTGTCTTCCAGCACAAGGTCTCATCTGATTGGACAAAAATACAGTGCTCCCCTCTGGTGTTGCAATTCAGGATACGAGGTCATAACAAACAGCGCCTTATGTTATAGGTAGTAGCCCTATAGGTAAAGCGCTGTGTAAAGAGTTTAAGTTTTGAAAGAAAAACAGAAAGGTTTGAATAATCATAAAACCCAAACATATCAATTTTTTGTGCAATTAAGTATAATTTAACCCTATCTGTACCAGTTCAACACAAAATAAACCAAGTAATATACATGTATAAATGTATATCTTTTAATTATAAATTATACAGTGCGCACATAGTTCATATGGCTTGTAACATTCAAATTCAACATATTGATGTTCATAAAAACCCAGAAATCTGTGAATTTCGTGTCTACCACTAATTTATCACTTATCGTTACGTTAGTCTATTTTGATTTTCTTGAGCCGGTGTTTATTGCACATGATAAACATTAGATTTCCAAACACGCTCAGTTTGATTTTTACAAGCTATTGTACTTACACTGCATTACTGGAGAGAACAAAGGGCCTCATTCACTCTCTGTGGCACCTATAATTACCTCAGAGCTTATGACTATTAGACTGTCCACCTCTGAAGTACTCAATATCAGCACACTGCAGCAGCACTAACTTCAGCTTACAGTAACTTGCCCCACACAATGTGCAAATTGGCCAAGCACTACTGCTATGTATCTAGGTCTACTCACCAAGCCTAGTTAATGGATCTGCAAACAAGCCCAGGGTTTATCTAATTGGTGATCACCTCAAGCTAATGCCTGATGCCCCGTGTCTGTTACTATTACATGTTCAAATTTCTTGTCTATTACTATGACTATTATTATTACTTTGAAAACCTGTAATTTTCTATTACTATTACCATTACATATTACTATTACCAAATTCCTTTATATATATATATATATATATATATATATATATATATATATATATATATATATATATATATATATATTGGAAGTGAACAAGCAACGACACAATGCCTTGACTGAAATTGTCCAAACTTGAAAATAAAATGTCATCAGCACAAACATACATAAAAGACACAAATGGCCATACAATGATACATTTTTCTATACGGTTGTATTGAATGCCCATGGAGAGATGGTTGTCATATTTTCAGCAAAGGCTTCAGTTGGATCAGTGGTCTGGTGGAACTGGAACACTACAACTCCATAAGTGACGATAGTCCCGAAAACCTGACAATAACACAAACATTAATTACGTGATCATATTAATGGAAATTAACATTTATAGTAACACATAAGGGCACCTCTTTAAAAGAGTGGATTATATCCAGACATAATATAACCCATTCTTTAATTTTTATACACATTTTTATTTTATGTAGAATAATTGTTTCAGTTTATAACAGAAAATTAAAAGCATAGAGAGGGTAAACGCCGAGAAAGGTTTTAACACCTCTGTATAAACAGGGCTCTCATTATATACTTCGAAGTCGTTGTATTAGCCCTCAATTTTAGAGGTTTGTCTGTTCGACTGTAGACAAGGTCTCTGGTAAATTATGATATTAGTTTATTTTCGAAGAGCTGCCTCTGGAGACAATATTGTTGAAATTCGGGATATGAAGCCGGTCTTTACATGAATTTAGATACAGCTAATATTTTTAATCCCTGACTTTTGAAAAGTACTGATAAAAAGGCGAGCAGGCTTCAGAACAGACAGACGTGCTTAAAATAATAAAACATTGTCCCACATATCCCTTGAGGAAAAAGTAATAACGTTTTATCATGTGCATTTTGTGAAAATGCGCATAAACAAAAAATATTGCATTCTACATAACTGAAATCAAAACAAGGCCTACAGGCCTAATGCCAACCTGTGCAATGGGATATACATCCGGTATAATGCTTCTATGAAAACATGCCTGACCATTATTTGAAAAGTATCTGATTACTTTTCATGTACATGTGTGACATTTACATTGTGACATGTACTCAATATTTTGGACTCGAGTACAAGCCCAAATTACACAACGTCACTCCTGAAATACTGACATGGATGGATACAACACAAAAATGATTGCAGGTTGCACCACAAGTGTTGTGTATGAAAAAGCTATCGCAGATGTATAGACATGCAAAATTTCAACAACAAAAAAAAAAAAAAAAAAAAAAGACTTGCCAAAAGTCTTGTACATGTAAACAACGAAACTATTCGAGATAATTGGACATACACAATATCAGGCTCATATGTTTAATCACTTCTGAAAAATAAGCAGGGCAATACACTGAGCAAAAAAATTGTAATTGGATCAACAAGTCTTGTATACAACGAAACTATCTGAGATGTAAAGATATGCACAATTTTAGGCTGATATATCAAATCCTTCCTTAGAAATAAGCAGGGGCACAGACTGTGCAAACATTGCTGTAGGTGGCGCCACCAGTTTTGTATATGACGAAGCAGTCCGACATGTAAAGACATGCACAATTTCAGGCTGTTATATTAAATCCCTCCTTAGAAATAAGCAGGGACACAGACTATGCAATAATTGCTGTAGGTGGCGCCACCTATTGCCTAGTATGATACAGTTTGCAATCTGCCTAAAGCTATAAATAGAAACAGACTGAAACCGGGCCTGTTGCCAAATCTGAAACAGTTGACAGTCTGCCAAGCTATTAAGAGGAGCAGACAAAAGCTTGGCCTGTTGCCAAATCTGTGTACACTTACTGAAAGACTTTGGCTACATTTTTTTTATCATGCTGACATATTCATACATTTTTTTTTTCAAAAGAGTTTAGAATACAGATGACAATAAAAATCCTACCCTAGGATAATTCTTGTAAAAATTATACCATTCGGCTTGACAGTTTCATCATAAAATATTTTTTAACGTAGAAGCTGAAAGAGGCTAAAATTGTTTGCCCAGAAAAAGGTCAATGCAGGAGGCACCATAAAAACCTCAAGTTTGCACAAAACATGGTGATGCTAGCTCCTGTCGTATCTGAGATTGTTATGTCAGTATGTTTACTTGGCCAAATGACTAAGCTGAATGACCAATTGAACAAACATGAGAGAGAGCTCATCTCTGGAATCATTTTTTTTCGAAATAATGAATGATTTCGGAGAAGAAGATTTTCAAAGGTTGTTTTAACTTTTCCCGTAAAAATGTAAGTTGATGCAGGTGGCGCCATAAAATGCATAATCCCACATGTTTGACGTGCTGACTTTTGCATAAAATTGGTGGATGCTAGCCCCTGTTGTTCATGAGAAATGATGAGTTATTGTACTGATGTCAGTTTACCCCGTAAAAAAAGTCGAAGCAGGTGGCGCCACCTATACCTCAATTCAAATATTACTCATGTGACTAAGATTTGCTTCAATTTGGTGATGATAGCCCAAGCCGTTTCTGAGATTTTATTATGCTTTTTTTGGCTAAATGACTGAATTCAGCTTCCTTTATCACGGCCAAAAATCACAGAACTGAAACCATTCGAATAAACTTGAGAAAGATTATTTTAGGAATTATTTCTTTGGAATATCAAAAAAATTGACTGGACAGTTTCAGTGAAGAATATTTTATTTTTTTAGCTTTTCTCCTGTAAAGCTGAGTGAATGAAGATGGCACAAACATATGCTCAATCCGATCAAGTTTTACATGTGACTTATTCTTCCATAACATTTGGTACCGTAAGCTAAGACGGTTTTTGAGATAGCATGGGTTAACGTAAGGACAACGGCGGATGGCGGACGGACGAAGCTTCGTCATCGCATACGCTCACAGGTTCGCATAACATTTTGCTGTTATGCTCACTTTAATTTTTTAAACTAGAATACGGGTAGTCGATAAGCGACTACGTGTATCCGCCAAAATCAGAGTGGAACGGGTGAAGTGAGGCATGGCAAGAGGAAATAGAGTGAGGTGTGTTGCATATTAGCATGGATGTCTGCAGCCGAAATGTGTATGTAGGAGGCGCCGTCTGCCAAAAAAATCGAGAAAGCTAACCAAGATGTATAAACACGCAAAATTTTAGGTAGATAAGTCAAACCATTACTGAGATATGAAGGATTTTAGCCCACGGCAGACAAACAGACGGACACTGTGCAAAAATGGTTGCAAGTGGCCCCTCCAGTTTTGTGTATGATAAAGAGCTATGTGAGATCTATACACATGCAAAATTTTGGCCCAATCGGTAAACGGTTCCCGAGATATGAGCTTGGATGTCTGCAGCGTAAACTAGAATGTAGGTGGCGCCACCTGTCATAAAATCAAGAAAGCTGTCCAGGATGTATAAACCTGCAAAAATTTAGGCAGATATGTCAAACCACTGCCGAGTTATGAGTGATTTTATCCGACGGAAGACAAACAGATGGACGCTGTGCAAAAATGGTTGCAGGTGGCGCCACCAGTTTTGCGTATGATAAAGAGCTTTGTGATATCATTACACATGCAAATTTTGACCCAATCGGTCAAACGGTTTCCACGATATGAGCTTGGATGTTTGAAGCGTAAACTAGAATGTAGGTGGCGCAACCTGTCAAAAAATCAAGAAGGCCGTTTAGGATGTATAAACCTGCAAAATTTTAGGCAGATATGTGAAACCACTGCCGAGATATGAGTGATTTTATCAAACGGCAGATGAACAGACGGACGCTGCGCAAAAATGTTTGTAGGTGGCGTCACCAGTTTTTATGATAAAGAGCCATGTGAGATCTATACACATGCAATTTTCAGGAAGATACGTCAAACCAGTCCGGAGATATAAGCATGGATGTCTTCAGCATGAATGTGAATGTAGGTGGCGCCACCTGTCATAAAATCAAGAAAGCAATCCAGGACGATACGCATGCCAAATTTCAGGTGAATTAATCAAACCATTGCGGAGATATAAGAGATTTTAGCCCAAGGCAGACGAACAAATGGACACTGTGCAAACATGATTGCAGGTGGCGCCACCATTTTTGTGTATGTTATAAAGCTATCCAAGGGCTACATTTGTACATTTTTTTTTCCTGATCGGTCAAACGGTTCACGAGATATGTTGGTTTATGTGTGGAAACAGACGCACTAATGGACGCAATGCAAACTGGTTAGGCACCAGTTCACATGTGACCCGATAAGGGTTGTCTCAGAGGAGTTCCCCGGAAACGAACGCGGCGGCGGAACCTAGTCAAAAACATAGTATCCGCAAAATTTCGTTTTGGCGGATACAATTAAAAAATAAATCACTTCTATACTTTGGTTTTTATTAAAAAAATTGCTAAATAGAAGTAAAATTATGCTTTTTTACACATTATAAATCCTTACTGTAAGAACCGCTCCTCTGTCGATGGTGAATAATTTCATGGCAGACACACCGATAGGCGGTCCGATGAGGCGCGCAAGGAAAATATGAACCTGTGGAGAGAAAAAAAGTTTTCCATTAGATTTAGAAAAGTTTCAAAAACAGAATTTATGATAACAACATACAACATTAAAGATTACAGCGATTTTTATCCCAAACCGATCAGTGGCGGCAATTTATCTTCCAGGATGGGGGGGGGGGGGGGGGGGGAGTGACTCCACATGGCAGACACATCCACATAAACACACGCACACACATATACAGCGTCTGTATATGACACATTTCAAATATATTAGCGCCTGTATGACACATTTCAAACATATATAGACATTTATTTTTCAAATATTATACAAATAAGTATATGGTTTTAGAAAATAAGATATATTTTTTAGATATAATATTTCATAGTAAATTCATAAATTGAAGCAAAATCTATAATTCTATTTATTGATATATTTCATTTACAATATATAAATGTTATTCTCTAAATAGTGGGGGGTATATACATTGAGAATGACCCCCCCCCCCCCCCCCCCCGGCCACGTTGTAGAACTAGAAATGAGGAAAGTGAAAAACTGATAAAGTTTATGTTACCATGTACTTTGGGAGGACTTATTTTTTTCCGAAAATTTGGCTTAAATAAGTACAGCTTTTATATAGGCACACCTTGTAGGAAACATTACGCCATGAGCAGAAACAAGTGTCAGTTTCTATTGCAGATTTATCTTTTATCGTGCGGGAATAATTGTGTTTTTCAAAAACATTTCGATCGTTCCTCTCCGTCAAGCAAGAAAACAACCAACAATACTATGGCAACTTGAAGTAATCCACACCTTATTATATTTTCAGGAAAGACTAAGTTTCCACACATACATTCAGCTTTCACACATATATTTCAGAACCTCTATCAATATTCCCAAATGGTGGAATTTCACTGAGCAAAGATTAACTGTGATCTCGTCAATGTTAAATAAATGACTGGGAATATGATTGTTGTGCTATGACCGGATATACATATTTGTAACCTTCCAACACAAAGCTTGTTTAGGAACATAACTTGAATAAATAACAGTCGCGAAAAGCTGCCCTTTTTAAACTCTTTTCATACATTTTGAAACTATTCTTGTGAAATCTTGTATTTTCTTATAACACCTAAAGAGGCTCCACTGCACATCGACATATGAGAAGAGTAAGTCTCTGTATTATGTTAAGCAATATTTGCGTGTAAATAATGAGAAGATTTAAAGCAGACTTTAAATACCCTGTGTAGGTCTTCTACCGCCAGTTTCTCCATGTTGATCCTGTAGACATCCGCCGTCACTGCATGAGCCTGAAAGGATATGAACACGCATATGTACTTGAGTAATAGTATAATGAAATAACGATGTATCAGCATACACAGCTGTAATTTAAATGACATTTTTGCAACTTGAACGGTCATGATATGCTATGATAATATACTGTGCCGAAGTTTAAAAAATCAAATGATTTGTTGTGATTCCGGTTTCGGACTACGTGAGAAGGCAGTATCACACGCATCTTGTCATTTTATATTCTGATGTTAACCATGCCCGGTGACTACTGCACCTGCGAGCCCTGGGTGTGTAATCGCTCCAATTGCTGGATCATACCGGGGAACACCCGAACGACACAATTGTTTGTGAGTGAAACACGGCCTTCCAGGGTGGGGTCGATTGTGATAAATCTCACCGGTGAAAAATCTCACCGCCACGGCTGAGATTCGAACACACGATCTCCCGGCTTAAGTCCTGTACTCTACTCCCGAGTCACAGAATCCGTTTACTTTAATTCTTAATCGTTCTTTTCATTGGCCGTACTTCTAGGATAACCTCATTATAAACAAAAAAAAAATGGTTAATGTATAGTGAAAATATTTTTTACTTACCTTTGAATTAATCAAGACGCCGCCAAATAGAATTGTCAATATCAGAACGACAACCGTCAACATCTGCCAAACCAGTACACCAATCGTGATGGCGTTGGTCTCTCCAAAAGCAAAACTGTACAATGTGATTCCAATTAGCAAAATAGTAGAAGAACAACTCACACCTATATACCATGTGAAAATGTCGTCTGCTGTGTCCACCATACGACACACGGCATCATGGCGTCTGCGCATACTTTCGATGCTCCCCTTCACTTCTCCTTCCTTCGAGATTGCGTTTTTTATCCAATCGTTGACCTTGTTAAATTCTTGCACGATAATATAAGTCGCTGCGATAAACATTGAGTCAGCACCGCCCCAGGCCCCGAAGAAATACAAGAAGTACCAACCAAACAACATGGCCGCCGCCAGGTAAGCTGGTGACGTCGTGGGTAATGGCGCCAAAATGCTCTCCATGAAGGCATTGTCAGTGAGGTTAGCAGCTCCGAGAAAGAAGAAAGTACCGACTATACATATGTACAACGAGATGTAAAACACCAGCATGCTTTTACACACAGTCTTCAGCGAGTCTGAGTAATCCTCTTTTATTTCCTCACTTTTATGCTTGTAGTTTGTCTCATAGAAGTCTTGTAAAAAGCGTTCTATTTTCCTTCCCTGTGTGGCGGTGGTGGTAGCGAAGACGGAAGCCTGGAAGAAATTGAGCATCAACGTCAGTTTCATAAAAAGCACTGGTCCGAAAACCTCAACGGATTTGAACGCAAAACAGTATCGGAGTGTGTTTAACCAGTGTAATGACACTATTATACCGCAGTAGATTCGTCCGGCTCTACTTGCTTTGCTCTGTGGATTGTTCCAATGAAATCCTGGAGAAACCCCGGCAACCATCATATGTCGTAAAAGCCACCGCACATACCGGTAGAACCAGCCATCTCTGTATTGTAGATGGTCTTCGTCCCACTGCGGCTCGGCTTCAGCATGTTCATAGGGTTCAACTTTAACAAGCATTGCGTTAGGTTTAGGACGAGATACAATGTACACAATAATTCCTCAGATTCTTCGTATAATCCACGTTTTTTTAAGAGTTTACATTCAAAACAACTTTGATATATCCTCTTCTGTATTGAGTTATACGTTGATGCAAACAATTATCTAAATGGGCTGGGCCAGATTACTATAGGCTGACATCCACGTCTGAACGCAGCAGTTAAAGCCGCATGGTAGGCCATGTGATACTTCAAGCCGTACTACATGACCTGGGTAGACTATATCGGCTGTTCTGATTGGCTGGGTTCATAGACTACCTCGCGATACGGTCCATTTGGAGCGGAGCGGAGCAGGCTGGAGACCGAGCTTCTGTTCTGATTAGCTGGAACTGGAAAAGTTCACCAGTCAAACAATGGATGTTGCGTAAATACTGTGTTGTGCCCGTCAATAAAAGCCCAACCAAGGCCCAGTGGTTGGTTGAATAGGAAAATGATGAAGAACATGTTTTTAAGACACATTTTATAATCCGTTTAGGAAAATCTTGTTTCCTGTTAATATGTTGTAATAGCTAATTGGAATGAAATCCGCAGTTTTTGGCGGGAGACTGAGCCACTGTGGGATTACAATGCCACAGGCGGCATAATACAAGGTGTATCGACCGAGTGACAGTGGAGCGCTTTCATGACTGACACCATTTAACTGCCTTAAATACATGTACATGGGTACAATTAACTCGCATTTTGACCCAATTATATAACGCTCGCTGAGGTCTGATGGACCCTGTAAAGGACGAGCCAGTAGCAGTTTGATATTAACGACGAAAATGTAACATTTTATGTAATTATGATTGACCCACAAAAGGCTTTCAATTCCAAATTCACTAATATTCTGCAAATGGGATCCGAGCCAACACTGTCGCAAATGATGATTGGGGCAGCTTTTACACCGGGAGCTCTTAATGACAGATCATACATTTGGACATTTTTACTTTAGCTTTTGTTGAATGTTTTTAATGTTAAATGTAAAATTAGAAGGAGTCATGATCAGGGTATGCTCCGTTCCATACACACTAATTTAAATTTCAGTGCACCAGTGTACCTGATTCCAAGTGATTCTTTTTTAATAACGGCAACTGAGGAAAATAAAAAGAGTCAAAGTCAATATAGCAAGCTGTAGGATATATATGGATGAAAAGACGGCTTTCCTTTCTAAGAAATCATTTAAATTATTTGATAAAATCTATGAGAAAACAAGTGGATATTTGTGTAATATAAAAGGATTTTAGCCAGACTGTAACCCTGGTTGGAATTGATCAAAGTCTGTTATAAAAAAAACTAGAACTTCTAGTTAACGGGATATAGTACAAAGTGGAAACCTGGCGTGATCACACTGGCTGGTGAACATGTGATGATCACACCTGAATAACAAGTTAATGGGTAGCCTTGATGAGATCAATAAATATAATGCATAAACAAACACGACGGGAAGCGTGAAACTACACAGGATGTGGACTGACCACAGTTGGAATCAATATTGTCGCAGGACCATGTGTTTATCTTTTGTACGAGAGCACACGAGTTCGGTATCGACGCTTCCGCTGTCCTTGGCTGGAAATGGGTTTTATGTAAAGTATTTAATATGTCATTTATGGTTTCAAAATACGATTTTGAAAATTGAAGAACAGGGCCTTCGGGACCCTTTCACTATCTGAGATTTCATAAGCGATCATAAAACATTAGGGATAGAAAATCGCCCGTACCGATCAAAATATCCGGGCCTGAAACTGAACTTTCCTGGTTAAAACATCAAGAGAATTGAAAATAATCAGTATAATTTTAAAAGAACAACTTGCTATAACTATAAATTATATATGGGCCATACTTTGTCGCGTTCGAGGTCACTGTGACGTCTAATTGGTATCTACGCCGATTGCGATCTTGCGTAGATTTAAATTCGCCTGGACCAGATTTTACTCGAAATTCCTCCTAGGGAATATTAAACTCAATCATGCAGCAGTCACTGATGTTAATCTCACCTGGGAGAATGAAATAGTGAAAAGAGATTGTTTCTCCGATATTGTAAATTGTCCATTAAATATTAACCATATTTAACAAGAGCATCGTAAACCTGCATAAATAGGCCCGTCGCGTATCTGGTAACCTCTGACCTCATTAAATATGCATGAAATCTGCTGAGAATTTAAACTGAGATGAAAAAACTCTATTGGTAAATATGTATATTGAGTTTCATGAAAATCCATAGGAAAAGTATCTCAAAGTTCCTCAAAAGTGCGGTGACCTCTAACCTCATTAAATAACCGTTGATTTTGCTAGAAATCAAACATAAGCGAGTTATTTTATTGATTAACATTTCTGATGAGTTTTATCAAAATCCTTCATATTTTTAGTAAGTTATCGTGGCGACAGCAAAGGCTCGAAAAGTTATCGCGGCGATACTAAAAGTTAACGGACGGACCGACCGCAAGGTCGACGGTGAGTATACCATAATACACTCGTCACATGACGGACGTATACAAATGAAAATACAAAACCTATATCAGTAACTTATTTGTAACCGTTATCATTATGTGAATAGTCTGTTGGGTTGCTCATACCTCTGATATGTGTATGTAAATCACTCCATGCTTTTTGTCCTGGTCCCTTGATAAATGGGGATATGTAAAGTGTTTACACGTGCCTAGTTGTAACCGTAGCATATGTACCTATAGTTTTATTTGATCAGGAAATATACACATACTACCATTCATTTTATACAGTTCTATACAGACGTAGCAAAGTAATTTATTTATCCATATTGATGAAAATGCCGTCGCCACAATCTTGAATTTTATTCATGCAACTTCTACCATACATGGAGTTAATTTGCTACATTGTAAGCAATTTCCCTGGTACGATGAATAAAGAAACGTAATTAATCTTAAACTCCATTTGTTCTATATCTCATTTTATAAAGACGTTACAGACCGTTTCTTTATAAATTTCCGCATGTTTTTACGCGAATGACACACTAAGCATACTGCGCTTTGGTATATATCACTTAAATCTTTGTAATATCGATAGCATTGTTGCCATCAGATATTATCCACTTAAGGCTAAAGCATAAACTGCAATTCTGGATTGACGCACGCTCGGTTTTCATCAAATAAATTGATTTTGTCCGGTATAAAAGGTTCAGTGAACGGTGCTGCCATCTAGTGATAATATTATATGATAAACAGAAATCGGATCAGTTTCCCATCATAAACCCAGCCAACTTGTCTGGTCATTTCACAATTAAATAATAATAAACTCGACAATAAACAAAACATACATGTATAAACAAGAAATTATATAATCACATGTAGATTTATTAAAATATACAATATTCTTCTCCATGTTAATATATGTAAACAATAATCAATAACAAAATCAGCTGTGATATATATATATGTTCTCTGTATTTTTCAGTCATTTATTCAAAAATCTTAAAAGATGCGGCTCTGCTGTGGCAGTTGTGCAATGGACGTTAAAAACAATCGTTCAGTTCCCTTTTATATAATCATATCTAATAATACATTCATATATTTTTACTAAACACTTACAGATTCTGAAACAAGTCTAAAAAAAGATAAAACTTTCCAGGGCCCCCTTTTTCAAGTTCAACAAGGTATATCTTGTTAACTTATTAAATTAAGTTCTAAAGGATCTCACAACAATATGATTTAATTTCATAATCGTCACTAGGTGTCAGCACATGAGGGCAAAACTCGTATCCCAGTGAGTTTGCTGCAAAGCCAGTGGTCATGTTTTGAGGCGGCAATGAGCTACATAATGAAAGTACTAAACTCTACCTGACAACATTGACCTAAACACTAACAGGGTAAGTGCACGAGAAAGCAAAATAATATATATATATATATATATATATATATATATATATATATATATATATATATATATATATGTATACAAATGTTTCCATTTATCAACTGTAATCATATACCAACTGTGCCACAACAAGTATTCATGGGTCATGCTTTTCTCAGGATATAGATAGGTTTATACAGGGGGAACAGTGAGGTAGTGATTCATGAACACAAAGCAGTTACAATTTTTGTGATGCTGTAAAACAATAATTGTCATTCCATATTTTATCATTATAACATATTCCATATAATTCTTATTTTGGCCCACTTTTACATACCATATAACATTACAGGAATACATAATAATATAACATCACATATAAACACTCATTTAAGGATGTCTGATGAAGTGACTAGCCTTTAAAAGAAAACTAGAGTAAAAAAATCTGCCCAACAAATACAGGGTAAACAATAACAAATATGAAGATCAGTATTGAGGTGAACTACAATTCATTAGTTTTTATGTCCATCCATGTGTGAGAGATGACTCTAAAAGTCTCCAGCACGGGTCACCACATGTCCAAATTTGCATCTGTTACAGTCTTTACATCATTTGTTCCTGAATGGGTATGGTTTCATGTGACCCTAGCATCAGAAGGGGTGTCTTATGCCTGCTAATATATTTTTTTTGTTCCAAATAAGATAGGTTCATGGTCTGTTGGTGGCTTTGCCTTTGAAAAGAGGGTGAAGATATCATATGATATTGATAAGAATGAGATGTTATCTTTAACATTTAACTGTCAATTGCAGTGAATTGCACCAATTCACACTCTAGATTGGTACCTGCGACCACCCATTTGGTTAGAATCTGTTTATTTTCTGTTTCAAAGATTCTTTAACATGGATATCATATTACCTGTGATGTGAATATAAAGTGTCTGAATTTGTAGAAAAAAACAAGCAAATTCGTGGAATATATGTCCTACACTTCTGCCTCTTGTTATTTTAGCTTCCTGTAATCTTGATGCTTGCCTTCTCTCTATGTTTCAGTTTTTATTTTCCCCTTATTTTTGTTGTAAATTGGGAACAAAAGGGAATTTGTTTTTGGTTTCGGAGCTGGTGATTATAAATTTTCAGACAGACACTCCAAAACCAATCCCAACCAAGGTATGCATGAGAGCATTCACTGACCTTATTTGAATGAAATCAGATATATTTAGAAAAGTAAGAAACAAAAACCTGATGGATGGACAGACAGGACAAATGACATTCAAACTCAAATCAGTGTCCCCCATTCCGTAAAAGGGGGGGGATAAAAATTAAAATAATTCTACAAAGTAAGGGCTAATAGCCTTTGGCATTTCAGGTTTTATAAGCACATAGTTCAGATTTATCCAGATGTCATAACCTGTCCTTTAGATGCTGGAGTGAATGTCAGTTTCTACTGAGAATTCATAATTTTACCTATGGAGGTACCCGGTGTCCCAGGGCATTTTCCATATTTTCCCAGCAACCCCTAAAAACTAGCATTTTTTTTTTTTGCAAAGGGATGATTGCAGCACCATCTATCAGGGAAAATGTGAACTATGCATGAACAGGTAATATGCTAGTTTATATGAATTCAACTAGAAGTTGTGAACAGCAAAGTTATGGGTGGCTATGTAATAAATATTGTATCGATCCTTAACAAAATAACCACTAAAATACTCAACTATGTCCATCAAGTGGTTTAAAGAATTCAAGTTGGTACCTATATTATAATATGTATGTCATGGCTTTAATAACATGAATAAAATTATTATTGCACATAAAACATTAGGGAAAAAGCAACATGGATGGAATGTGTAATGTGCATCTTCAGATTATTTGTTTTTATGTGTTTCTCCACCAGCATGAAACCCACGCATAATTTCAAATACCCAAAATGCCACAGATAACATAAACACTGCCTGTAGTCCATAAAGTAGCCGAGAGCGAGCACCAGTAGCACCAATAGAAGACAGGTACCAGTCCACAGCCAGGTAGATGATGCAGCGCAGGCATTCCATGTAAGGTGCCATTGGTCTGAAATTATCAAATGAGACAGGTGAACCACTGATAATGGTGCTAAGCTAATAAGGTGCCTTACCAATTATATTTTTTTTTGTCTGCACAGAACCGGGGACCCACATGCAGATAAAACCCTTTTTCATATGTATACTTCCTGCATGTTCAAATTTTATATTACAAATAAATTTACCTAAATAAATATATTTTATTTCTAATCATATTAAAAAAATTTTAATATTCAATATATTTAATAGAATGCATATGTAAACATTTATTATATGGAAGATAATGTTTGAGACAAAGCAGGATTAATACTTGTATAATATGAGAGGTTGCATGATGGCTACTTTCTCACAGAGATTCCTTTTCTAAAGTTGGTCAGAGTATTTAATAAATGACAGGATGTATATTCCTTCATGATTCCTTATAACCTCTATTAACTGTTCCATTCTTTCCTGAGACAAGGGCATATGTTTGATGTATCACATGTGTACATATGGATCAGGAATAATGATAAAGCACTAGTTGTTTTTATTCCAGTGTGGGAAAGGTGGCCCAGAGTGTGTTCTGTAATTTATATTGCTATCTTTAAGTTTATTGAAATTCATATTATGATTTACTAGCTTTAACAATTGCATTTTGCTGCTTATAACAGCCAGATGATTGAAAGGACAATACAGACTATAGGTCACAATGACAGACATTCAGCTGAGCTAATACATGACACACACTCCTCAGACAATGAGCACTGATGTCACACTGAGTCATCTAAAGGGCTGCAGACTCATGAAGTAATAAATACTAAATTTATACTTTTAAATTAAAGTAGGAGAAGGGTCAGAAGAGCACTGTTAAGCAGCTCAATACCAAGATAGTTGTTCTCTGACATTCAATATAATAGAATTGTTACTTACTTTCTGTCATTGAGGGCTCCAAAACAGGTGAGACAGTAGAGTATGTAAAGGACCGCCAGGAACACTATGACCTGAGACATCTCCTGTAATAAAAAGTCACATTATCTTATCAATGCTCCAACATATACTGTGGTTCACTTTATGGCGAGGCTGAAATTTTGAGATTTCTCAATTTTGAATGTTTCGCGAGGGTTTCATTTTCGCGATTTCACCAGAAACTATATCAATTCTTAGGTAAAGCCATACCTGTGTGTATTATAAAATGAGAATAATTCATGAGTTTGTGCTATTCTACTTATATAACGATGGTCCCATACACACAGCACAGGTAGTGTAGTTCAAATTCAAGGGAACGTTTACCCTGTACCTGCTTGAATGTAATTATTAAATTAATTATTGAATTTCTCACTGTTCTAAACTATTTACATACAAGTATTGGTTTCACTGAACAAGAAGAACATACTCAACTGGCCAATTATTCCCGAGGGTTTCATTTTCGCGATTATTTCCCATTCGCGAATATCGCGAAATTAAAACCCTCGCGAACAAAAAGGCAACCACAGTAAATCACTGGAAATAAAAAAAGTCACATAGTAGTCACATAATTATAACTTGATCAAATACATATTTTGTAATAAAAACACACATTTTCTTATCAATCCTAATAAGTTTATACATCACTGGAAATAAAAAAAGTCACATAGCAGTATCATTACTTGATCAAATACATGTCTTGTAATAAAAACATACTTGAATGTATACATCACTGGAAATAAAACTTTATAAAGACATATCAGGACATCAGTCCTTGAACTTGGATATCTCCTGAACATCAGAACTTCAACAGAAACATCTCTGGCAATAAAAGTTATGTTATATTATCACTATTTGACTTGATACATTAGCATAATAAAGGTTACAATTCAGTTATAAAAGCAAGATGATTTAAAGAAAATACGACTAAAATATGAAAAAAACATGACTATTAAGATAAACATTAACTTTAGAAATACTTCACAATAATGAATCAACACAGCTTAAAAATACTAGTATCATGTGATGAAAGTGCTGGAAGTTAGTATAAGCTGATAAGATCCCCAGTGCACTGAATAATAGTTCTACATTATCCTGAATTAAAATGTGAATTATAAAATTACCAATTTATCCCCTGTAAACAAAGTACAGAGAAAAACCTATAAGGGTAATCTTATTATCCCATTAAAATCATCACTGCAAGATTTTTGGCCATTTATAAGATGGTCTACAATTTTAACTTGTAACAATGCATGTCTTTTTTGGTGACAGTATGTTTTGTCAATAATATGCTCACATGTAGTACTCAGAAATAGGGAAAATACATGACAGTGAGCTGATATACAAGGTATCAACATATTAAATATATAATGATATTAAAGCTAACTTGTCACTTACAGTTTTTCTAGCAATCATTTCTTGGTAGCCAGCCAGCACCAAAAGAAAGTGGACCATCACGTATGCACTGTGGAGTCCTGGAAGACCGCTGTCATACCGCTGAACTGGGAACTCCACCTGTTAATATGAGGTATTAAATTTTCACTGCTGTGGGTTGATTTTGGATTGAATTGTTTAATGGCAGTTTTACTGGATATATAAGTTAATAACGAATTTTGATGTAATTTTGAAAAGCATTTGTACAACATCCACGTAATAAACCATTTGATTTTAGAGGTCATCTGGATCATCATAACACGGTTTTGTTACAAAAGTAAGGACTGGAGGGCCATGTCTTTATACAAGCTGAGGTCAAGGACATTCACTGGTATCTGAATGTGCCTTTGATCTGGCTGACAGAGCTGACCAGTGATACAACTGTGGAGCTGGTGAACCACGACATTTAACTTTTCTATGTGGCTCACACATAGTTTGTCAAGTATCCTGGGGGAGGTTCTGGTCTATCATTACTTCCTAGTTGCTCAATGAAATACTTTTAAGTGTTCTGAAATTACTAAGCTGTAATATCATTTCTGAACAATTTGCTAAATGAATCATTTTATGCTCAGGTTTCAAGAATGGGGATGCTATAAAGCACTACACATTATTCTTGAGAATTGATTTTGAAAGAATATGTGGTCATTAAGCCTTACAGATATCAACCTTTATCTGCATAAACAAATTAATAACCTACATTGACCATTTAAGACATGTATTCACATATTCAAGTCTACTGAGATTTCAATATTTCACTCTCAAGTCTCTGATTCAAAGCAAATCTGTACCATAATTTTTCCTTTCTGCAGTCTGATGTGTCAACCACTTGACCACATCCTAACCGGTTAACCCCCAGCCTCTGAAAACATACCACTAACCTTCGGAAGTTCTTCATGGTTCCCAAGGCGAGGAGTCCCGGGTTGCCACCCTGGTCCATTAAAGATCACAGACAACTTGTTAAAGATTCCATTCTCCTGCCGAAACCTCTTCCAAATGTACCTCAGGTGACACATCTACAAAGTAGAAAATTGTTATTATTGTATCTGAAGAGTGGCTCTGGTTGGTACAGCTTGTTAAAGCTAATCTGTATCATCTGACAATCCTTTACCAGAAAATGTACAAATTTCATTTCTTCATGTCAACAGAAATCATCACTCTGAAGCTTTCCTCTGGAAAACAAAGCCTTACTGTAAAACTGCACAAGAAGGGACTTGCACATCTATTACAGAGCTCCAGCAAAATACTCCAGGAATCAAACAAAATACTAGATGTGGTCGGACTAGTTTACATATGGGTGAAAAGTTTAAGTTAAAATTGAAATACAAAAAATCCTTCTGGTTCATATAATATTAAAAAAGAAATTTGAAATAATGTGTGCAATAGCAAATCACTGACTGTACTCTGTTGGCCATATTGGACTTTGAGCAAGTCTGTATTTCAATAGGTCTGAAACCCTCATAGGCACCAATGATCCCTGTGAATTTTAGAAACATCAAGCATATACCTGTTGAGATATCGAGTGCAAAAGAAAATTAACAATGTGCTCTGGTGGCCATATTGGAATTGCGACAGGTCTGAAATTCGATATAAATAGAGCCCGCAAGGTACCATTCATCTCTGTGTAAATGAGAAAGATCAAGCATGTTCTTGCTGAGATATTGCACTTAAAAGAAAATCCCCAATTGAGCTCTGGCAGTGGTATATGAAATCTGACAGGTCTGTATTTTGATAGGGATTGAGTCCCCATAGGCACCATTGATCACTGTGAATTTGGAAAAGCTGAATTATGCTATTGTTGATTTATCATGTGCCAAAGGAAATCAGCAATTTGGCTGTGGCAGCCATACTGGAATCCAGACAGGTATAATTCAAAATGTCTGGAAACTTCATATGTACCAATCATCCCTGTGAAAATATCTCATTCCTGAGCTGAAATATGCTGTTGTCGAGTTATCGCGCAGGAAAGAAAATCAGCAATTGGGATGTGGCAGCCATATTGGAATTCCAACAGGTCTGTAATTCCAAAGTTCTTGGGCCCTTATATGTACCAGTCATCCTCGTGAATTTAGGAAAGCTGAAGTATGTTTTTGTTGAGTTATCACGCACAAAAGAAAGTGTCACTGACGGAAGGACGGAAAGATGGAAAGACAGACTGACAGAGTGATCACTACAGGACCAAAATAAAAGATAACCTCTCTTTTTGCTACCTCTCAATTGCAGACACTTTCAGGACTGGTTCCATTAACAAGTAGGTTTCCAGATCCACGACCTCTCTATTATGGACATCTCTCAATTACAGGAAAAATCAAGGTCCTTCCCATGTCTATAGTTATGATATGCTTTTGTATAAGGAGAGACTATGGGTGAACTGAGAGCAGCAAGTGGTTAAGAGGAGATAAATATTCATAAGGTCTCACCTGTATATCAAAAGGATCCCATGTTTTGAGTGGATGTACAAGACCATACGCTATCTCCTCTTTCTCAGGGGTGAAGGTACCTGGAATGAACATATCAATACAATATCTCATAATACTGATATCTTAATTATTTATTTAATACTGACCATAGAATGTATGAAATTCTATGGAGGATTTATCAACTGACAAAATGCCTTATTCATGAGACTGATGAAAGAATGATTATTTTTTCTTAAATCTTGCATATCAAGTATGGACAGACATAAAGATCTGGTAAATCATAACAATTGTAGAAGAACTCAAAATGACTATAATGTTTAATTGAACTCACCAAACATCCTGTCCCAGATAATGAGTGTGCCAGCGTAGTTCTTGTCGATACAGTAAGGGTTACGGCCGTGATGAACACGGTGATGACTGGGCGTGTTTAAGATGTACTCCAAGGGACCCATCGATGTCACCATCTTCAAATTATATGAACTATCACATAGAATGTCTATACCATACATGATAACTGAGTTGTTTCTTTCTTTTTGAGCGTGACCTTTTCCCACCTTTTAAAGTTCGGTCTGTATAATTTGAGGGATGATAATAATGATGTTTCAACAATGGTTATTTTAAATTGCTTCCTTACGAAATAAATTTATAAATGATGTCTGAATCAGGGGATAGAACTTTAAAAAAAGTGTGAGCAGGTATTTATGTTTGAGCCAAAAGCTTGACACAGTACACTCAGGCCTGCAGCCAAAGTTTATAAAAGTTAAACATACTGACATATACAACACTGTACACCTTAATACAGTGCTTAACCAGGGATTTTTTCTCAGCATGCAAGCCTTTTTGGGCATACTAATGAAAGGCTTAACATGCAACTGTACCATTTTCAGCGATGAGAGTTCTCTCCTTTTCTATATCTCTGAATATACATATTATTAATTACACATGCATGTATTATCAGCAAGGCTGATACCTTCAAGAATTTCATTAAACAAATCTTAGATTTAATGACCTCTTACATGATCATGGGTCATACGTACTTTTATGATAAATAAAGTTTATAAATATAATCTACATATACTTTAAATGTGTTTTGCATCATCAGATGACATCATATTTTGATATGTCATAAATTTCAAATTCAGGAACTGTGCTTTACATGCTATACTGTGCTATACATTCCATATTGAAGTATTCATTATATGTAAGGAATGCTAAAAGCATGCTACAGATGAAAACACTATCACAAGACCTGTACCAGCCTACCTCCGTGTGAATCCAGAACTGGTACAGAAGATTGAACTGGATGTGGACCATGAAGGCTTGTGAAGGTACAAACAGCGCCATCGGCAGATAGAACACCTGAAACAAACACTGCCATCTTCAGATTATACCTATGAATTTCCTATCAGTTTACTGAAGTTTTAATGATTAACAATTAATTAGGTAAAATGTAACAGTAAAGGGTGAGCTAGGTTGATTTTTGCATCAGATATAATTTATACCTTGTTAAAACAAGTGCTTGTTTGTAACTGACAGTTCTGATTATAAATTACCTTTTGGCCTGTAGCTTTTAAATTGATATGACTTGTTGTCAACAGATTATACACCAACCCAATTTAGCCAACAATGAGCCGAAAAAATCATATCAAAATCAAATCTTTAATCTCTGTTGAGGTTCCCACAGACTTGTATCATATTATGTTAATTTCCATCAGTTAAAACATATCTATACAGCCCTTGCCCTTCAAAGTACCACTTTTATCTACTTCAGGTCACTACAAATCAGTAGCTAGAGTCAGTAAGAAGGGAGGGATTTATGATTAAAGGGTAAATGGTGAGGTTGAACCTAGTCAACAGGAATTTTGCTTGTCTCAAGTTTCTTTAAAATATGCTGGTGGTTGCCTGTCCAGTTATGGATAAGGTCACAAATACAGAGAGAACAAACATTTGATATAACAGAAGGGAAATTTTACTTGTACATAAATCAGTGTTTTTGGAAAAGCCTCTGATCACATTCTGAAAAAAACTAGATGTGTCGGAACGACACGAATGCCCCCGCCTGGGGCAAATTAGAAACATTTGTTAAATTTTGAAAAATTGTTTAAGTTCAGGAGGTGTCATATGGTCAAAAGTAGGTCAACACGGGTAAAATGCAAACTCGATCTGTTACGGGTCATTATCAAGCAACACACCAAAAATCAGGCCAGTATCTGCAGGCACTGTGACAAAAAGTCCATACATGTGCATTTTCCATCAAAATTTCTGTCTTTCATGAAATTTTCTATGTTTAGGAGCCATAAAACAATCAAAAGTACCAGTAGGTCAACCGGGATGAAACGCGAACTCGATCTGTAACTGTCATTATCTGCCCACACATATAAAATCAGGGTGGTATCTGCAGGCATTGAGGAAAAAAAATTGGTACATATATGCATTTGTTATGAAAATTTCTATTTTTCATGAAACTTTCTTTGTTCAGGAGCAGTCAAATGGTCAACTGAGACAAAACAAGAACCTGATCTGTAACTGGTCATTATCTGCTTACACACCAAAAATCAGGCCCGTATCTGCAGGCATTGCGAAAAAAAATTCAAACATGTGCACTTTTTTATGAAATTTTCTATGTTAGAGCACCGTCAAACGATCAAAAGTAGGTCAACTGGGACAAAACATGAACTCGATCTGTAACTGGTCATTATCTGCCCACACACCAAAAATGAGGCCAATATCTGCAGGTATTGCAAAAAAAAGTCAGTAAATGTGTATTTGTCATGAAAATTTATATTTTTCATGAAATTTTCTATGTTCAGGAGCCATAAAACAGTCAAAAGTAGGTCAACTGGGACAAACGCAGACTCGATCTGTAATTGGTCAATATCTGCCCACACACCTAAAATCAGGCCAATATCTGCAGGCATTGCGAAAAAAAGTCTGTACATGTGTATTTGTCATGAAAATTTATATTTTTCATGAAATTTTCTATGTTCAGGAGCCGTAAAACAGTCAAAAGTAGGTCAACTGGGACGAAACATGAACTCGTTCTGTAACTGGTCATTATCTGCCCACACACCAAAAATCAGGCCAATATCTGCAGGCATTACGGAAAAAAGTCCGTACATGTGTATTTGTCATGAAAATTTCTATTTTTCATGAAATTTTCTAAGTCAAGGAGCCGTAAAATGGTCAAAAGTAAGGCAACTTGGACGAAACGCAAACTCAATCTGTAACTGGTCATTATCTGTCCACACACCAAAAATCAGGTGAATATCTGCAGGCATTGCGAAAAAAAGTCCGTACAACTGTTTTATTTCAGAATGATGGAATGACGGACATGGGTAAAACTATATGCCCTGGCCACTTTGTGGCAGGGGCATAATAAAAATCAGGCACATAAGTTTTCAGCAATCAAGATTGGACAAAATGTATTGCTGAGAAGTGCAACATTTCTTTGCATTCAACTTAATTAAGCTTGTAAGTAGCAGGTATTTTCATCATGTCATATTCCTGGTTTTCCAACACCATTAACAACTGAGATATTTGTTTATTTTGTTACTCTGTGCAATTCAAGATACTTTGTTTACACCTAGTTAAATACTAGGAAAATATGATTCCAGGTGTACTACCTCTGTGTGACAACAGTACTACGGAAAAGTAGAAATACTAAACATAACTATAACTATATGCATCTAACATTCGAAAGTCTTTTCTGTAGAAGTCTGACAGGGCAATTAAAGTACATGCAACAAGTTAAAACAATATTAAGTAAGACAGACATGTATATATATTATACATACACATTATGTATACTAAATTAGAGGTTACACTTGAAACTTGTCAAATAACAGGCCTATCCTTCTTTAGGAAATTAAGGCATTATTAAAAAGTAATAAAGAAACTATAAACAAGCAAATTCAAGGAATTTATGTCCTCCGCTTCTTCCTTCAAGTCCTGGATGATTTTAAAGTGTGTGGTGACTAAGTACAAGTAGTTTTAACCATGCTCAAAAGATGGCAGCATCTTGCAGTTACTGCAAAAAAATCAAGTATTTTATGTCCACCGCTAGTGACACCTGTTAGTGATTAGTGAAACTAAAAAAATGAAATATCATATTGTATTATTATCTTGTGAGACAGACACTCCAAAACCAATCCCAACCAAGGTAAGCATGAGAGCAATCACTGACCCAAATTTGAATGAAATCAGTTAAATTTTGGAAAGTTATTGCAAATATAGCTATAACAAAAACCTGACAGATGGACAGACAGACAGAGGGAGTCAGACAGACAAACCCAAATAAATGTCCCCTGTTCCTTCCGAGGAAGTAGGGGACAATTATTAAGGCTGAGACTGCATTAAAAGAACTAGACCAGATGGTGAGAACCTGGATTTGTGTTACCTTTACCTACCCATGATGTGTAGCGCTGGAACACTGACTGTCTCAGTGCTGTGGTGAGATTGTAATCCTCAGAGCTGTGATGGACTTGATGAGCCGCCCAGAAGATGTTAATTTCTGTTAAAAAGAAAATTTACAAGTGACCCATTGCCAGTGATGCTCAGCTGACATGATATATTGTTTCTGCATTAATTTCACAGTCTGCATTTGGATATATATTTGTCCCACATGCGGCATATTTTCCTTTGTTCTAACTGTACTTTCAAATCTGCTTGCTTCACATGCAAGTAAAGTTGCATGGTGACTTTCTAAATATGGCAAAGAAATGGTGCGTAGCCAAAGAAAATGACATGCATGACCTCCGACCAAGGAGGCGGGGCATGTGGGACAAACCAGTTATAGCCCAATGAAACGTAATGCAAGCAGTGAGTAGCTCGCCTGCCATGATTGACACAAGCCAACCAGATCTCATGGCTTGCTTGCTATAACCAATAATTGGTTCAGTTTACAGAATGGAAAGGAGAAAAATAAACAGTTACAGAACTGAAGTCTTTGAGATATAATGATTAGAAAAGCAAGAATAATTCCTGAATATGACATCTCACTAATTTAATTGCAATATGAAAGATCTGTAAATTGCTTTACTATGCACCATGAGTTGAGTAAAACTGCTTTGTATGTGAAATGATTTAATGTTACCATAAGTAAGATCATTAGTACAGTGGCTGGGGCATGTCGTGAGTGACAGAGTTTTGTAGGTCACCTACCATGAGCCATCCTATGGAACCAGTAATAACCAAGGTCAACACCGAGGAAAGCGATCCACCAAACCAGGGGGGAGTCCCATGGCAGGTCAACCAGTCTCCAGTTCTGGTAAACGTAGCGGTACGCCACCAGCTCAGCACTCCGAAAGAATACCCTGAAACACATCATGGGAGGGTTACTAGGATTCATGTTGCATTGTAATTATCATAGTTCACACAAGCAGGTATTCCCTGTATGTACAGAAATACTTCTACTCACCTAAAATCATTAGAAATGTCAGAAACTACTGGTTGTGTTCATCACTCAGTATGTAATACAAAACTCTGACTCAATAATTTATAATCATAACAAAATTGTCCAAGAAAATATTTAAACATGAACAAAATATGCACAGATTGGGACTGGTGATTTCTGTTACTGGTATAAACCTTATATTTTGCTTGTATGTAAACAAAAATGATTGTCAAAGCAGATCATAAAACTGAATTCAATAGCATGAATTTTAAGCTCAATAATATAGATATGAACTTTCTATTCAATGAATATATGAATAACTAAATGTCTTTATATGGAAGCCAATATGAGGCTCAGACCCCTGATTTTATAACTTATCTTTTTATTCTCGGATCGTTCCCAGAGTGGCAGAAAATTTTGCATAGTAAATCTTATTATGATGTAGAGGTGTGCACATCTAAAATAAGAATCGCAAAAAACAATCTTAGCTATCGTGGAAACATTTATTCAGCATTCCTTTTTTTGGGGCAGATGGAAATGGGACACATACTGATCATATCCAATTGTGTAAAATGTTATATCTGAACATAAGAATTTATTTCTTGCTTAATTTAACTTGTTACATCCTGTGAGCCAAGATCTGAATAACTTTAAAGTGTCTGGGGTCATCTCAACCTGGAAATGGGCTTGCAAGATAAGTTAGCTTTAAGTGGTCATGATTTCAAAGAATTTTCAAACCAGATCATTTTAAGAAGGGTAGCAGTGAAGGTTTCATGAGTTCATGGCATACAAGCTTCCATGCAGTAACTGAAGATTTGCATGGGAGCTTGTAACCTTTTTGCAACTTTTAACTGTTAACAAATTAAAAATCACTTTTTAACAAGTTACATTGATTTTTTTTGTGAATTTCAAACAGATGCACATCCTGCAGAAAGGACCAGATGGTATTATGTATATGCATTTGTACTATTTACTTACAAAGGAAGCTGGGACACCACACCCGCACTTATTGAGCTGATGCCATCATTGATGCGGAAGATGCGATGACCTCTCAGGTGACAAATAACCATCTCCAGAATGATGAGACCAAAAAAATATGGTACGGCCTGCGTGTTACAACCACAGACTTTTTATGTTATCATCACAAACAGATATCTATTTATAAGCCAAATGAAGAATGCAAAGTGTGTAGCAGTTACAAACCTAATGTCATATAAAATAAATTTGTACCATGTACCAGCGTCATCCTGTATTTTTTACAAGTTTATCACAACACAACACTTGACCTCTCACCGTAGTTATTATATAATACCACAATATTTTTGTATAGTCTCACAAATATTATTTTATTATTATTATCTTTCTATGATTATCATTCAGACACTCATGGGTTGAAGTACATCATTTGACATTAAGACCTTTTATACAGAAGATGTATCTGGAGAAATTCAAATGAAATCTGTTTAATCCTAACTGCAACAATAAATTTAGTAACATCATGATTTTTGTACTGATGAAACTACATGAATAAAACAAGATGTGCAACCACTTTTGGATGTTTTAATGAAATAAAGCCAGGCTCTCTGGCATACATCTATATGTTGATTTATCTGTTGCTATATGTGAGTATATGCTGGGCTGGGGTAATTTAAAATGTAATTGTATTTGAATGTAATTAAATACATGAATACAAGGTTTCTAGGGAGGGTATCTGTGTGACTTTGCTCTGAATTAATTTGAAGTAACCCTCTGCTTGTGTTCTGCTTGACTTCATTCATCCAGGCAATCATCTGCTTTACATCAAGGACCATCATCATAAGAAGGCAATGGG
The DNA here is from genome assembly GCA_026874595.1 of Sipunculus nudus. NCBI lineage: Eukaryota > Metazoa > Annelida > Sipuncula > Golfingiida > Sipunculidae > Sipunculus > Sipunculus nudus. The sequence goes on along the minus strand of CM049317.1, from coordinate 75,357,682 downwards.
ATGGCTGCATTATGTTTTGACTGAACCATCATTGGTCATGGAGTACCTACAGATACTAGTAGTTTCACCTGAGCAGTGAGCTGTGTATTTATAGCTTATGTTTAACAAGGTTTCTTGACTATGGAGCGCCCTCTTCTTGTGTTCTACCTGATTGCAAAATGCCCAAGCTATCTGTTGTTTATCCATGGCAGAAACATCAAAAGGGACTGGTTGCATTGCTTTTTACTGCAAGGACTTATCAGTGACCAGGGAGTGCCTATATAATAACTGTTATTTACCAACAATGCAGTCATCATTATAGCATTTATGCCCAAAGGGAGAACATAATGTCTATATGGATAAGCCCTTGCCCCCAGTTTTTGAACACTTTTGAAGAAATTCAAAAAGATGTTTCATCTATCAAAGGAAAATGCAAATGGTGCCTGAGAACCAGATCTCAGGCAAATTGTTTAGCCCTGACACATATTCCATGAATAACTACTTTTCAGAGTTTGCTGTTGATGTCCACCAAACAGTTTGATAACATATCATTATAAGACATCCACAGATATGCACCAAATAATCATGCATTTACCGGAACCAAGCAGTGCAAGTATGTCCATGTATTTTTGAATTTAGTACAGTTAATGACACCCTGACCACAGTAACTAACACAGAGATACACATCCTGACATGGTTTATCATTTTAATGTAAATTAAAAGCTCATTTTTGTATATTTTGTGTCCTGTGTTTCTGTATTCTAAGTGTTCAGGTATTTAAACTGACAAAAAAGTAATTAAAATGTAATTCAGTTATTTTTCCATGTATAATTGTATTTGAAATTGAAAATTAATTTGCAATCTTTGTAATTGTCATTTGACATTTTCAAAGTAATTGTAATTGTAATTTATTACATTTGGATGTAACTGACCCCATTCCTGACTATAAGACATTACTAGTGAAAATTTAATAAAAACTGATGTCTGTAGAAAACAAAGTTCACCACAAATAGATAAGTTTGGCAACCCCCCCCCCCCCAATTCCATCCCTGTGAATGGTGGTTTTGTTAGTAAACTGTTGTGAGCTTTTCTGTATTAATGAGAATTTTCTTTGTTAAGTTTATACGCCAGAGTAAACCAACCGAAAATTTTCCCTTATTGGGGCCATTATCGCCCACCCTGCCTCATTCCCTTGAATCTAGGTCACACTTCCGTTTCCTGTAATCACTTTTTTGATGGCGGACGGAAGAGGACTGGGAGGGAGCGTTGTTTGTAATACAGAAAAGCTCACAACAGTTTACTAACAAAACCACCATTCACAGGGAGGGAATGGGGGGGTTTTATTACATAAATATTATTGTGAGCTGTTTCTGTATTAATGAGAATATAACAGATAAACCTTGGGGAGGGGATACCTACCTAGAACAGCGGGAAGGAGAAGAACATATCTGGAGCAAAGGAGCAGACGAAGACGTCGACACTGGCACCGAAGAAGTCAGTGAGGACGGTGGGGAGAACTGGAGGACTTCACCCGCAGCGATCACAGGCCCCAAGGAATAAAGGCCCGAATCTTGTAAAGTGACATCCTTCAGATAAAATCGGGTGAATGTAGGAGATTTCCAATGACCTTTTTTGACAAGTTGGTTAGGGGAAATCCCCGATTAATAGGCCAAGGATGTAGAGATGGCCCGGACATCATGAGTTTTGACGTGAAGTAGTTCCAATGTTGACGGAGAAGCAGATTCATAGGTTGAGACAATGGTAGCTTTTAGCCACGCACTAATGGTGATAGGACTAATTTCTTTGTTCGAAGCAGTGATTTTCGTTGAAATAAACAACTTCTTGTGCCCCCCTGAATAGAATAAGTAGCTTTAAGATAGTAACGTAAAGCACAGACAGGGCTTTGGTGGCCCCGTACCTGTACTGACCGTTAGTGAGGGCCAGAATGTGCCAAGGTAACGGAGGATCATCGAAATTTTGGTTCTCCTTATAAAAATCAGGAGGGAAATGTAAGGTGGCCGACGGTTCAATTTGTATAAATTTCGAATCGGCCACTAGGGCATGAAGCTAAGAACGGCGACCGGCAGATGCAAGAGCAAGGAGAAAAACCGTTTTCTGAGACAAATGGAGAAGATGCGCTGAACGAAGCGGCTCATGAGGGGGTCCGCGGAGGTGATGTAAGACAACGTCCAGTCACCAGGAAGGAGCAACGTAGCGAGGACGAGAAGAGTGGGCATGTACCCCCTTGAGAAAATCTGTCACCAGTGGATGATGTAGGACACGATCATGACCCAGCGGACGAAGGACCAACAGCAGGGCGCCACGATAGCCATGAAGAGACGGATAGGATAACTGTTTGACATGTAGTAAATAAACTAAGAAATCCAAGACCACCAAAAGCGACGTATCTAAAGGAGAGATTCCGTGGTCAGCCGACCATCCGGAGAAGATACGCCACTGGGAGTCATAGATGCGGTCCAAAGAATGGCGACGAGGAGCCAAGGCAAGGAGAGCAGCCGGGCTTGAAATGCCTTGATCCTTGAGGTGTCCAATGAGAGTATGCATGCGCACAGAGGGCATGACCTAAATGGACGACATGATCGGGAGAACGACAGAAGCGGCAGAAGAAGTGGTGGTTTGGAGAAAAATTAGCGCCACAGGGGAAAACAGGGAGTCGCAGGATAAAACAGAGGTCGAGGAGCAGATCTGTCTGCACGGCACGGGACAGACGGAGGAGGATCCGGCGGATGACACTGGGCACCGGAAACGCGTAAGGAAACCAGTGAGACCAAACGGACGCCGGGGTGTCTGGGAGAGGCGAGAAAGTTTGAGACGCCCAGATCAAGATGAGACGTGGGAGATCGCGCGACAGACGGCAAAGGCTCCAAAGGAACATCGGGATGAGCCGGAAAAAGCAACCGATCAAAACAGGTTGCCCTGTACCCCTGGGAGTTCCAGAGGGTGCCAGGGGACCACGCCTTAGCCGACCCGCGCGACACCAGGGCACCGGTAGCGGTAGAGATTGAACCAGATATGGCGATGTAATGCTCACGTAAGAGGTCGACAGTATTGTCTGTGAATTCCATACACACTGGGGGTGTGGAGGAAGGCAACTGAAGGGGGCCAGATTCAAATAAAATCCGGATGCCGACGCCGGGGAAGGCCGAGGCTGGAGGCGGCGGAACTTAGGGCTAGCCGGTTGAGCCACCTGCGTGGACGTAGCAACTAGGTCCAGCTGCGCAGATTTGCGCGCCCGCCAAGCCTGGCGCTGGAGCGCGCCCTCCGACCACTGGTCAGTTACCAGAGCGGGATCGGCAGCAGAAGATGAAGGTGACGCCTTAGAACCCCTGGAAGTGTGATCCAAAGAACTCCGGGGAGCTGGAACAACCGGAGGCTGTTTTTACCAGAGGGTCGGCAAGAAGCAGGACTGAGCTGAGGAGCCGCAGGAGCCGGGGCCGCAGGCGGAACAGCAACTGGAGTCTGAAACAAAGAACCGGCCGGGTTGCCAGGAACCACAGAACACCCATCCTGAGCTCCGGGAGTCACAGCAAGTGGGGGCGGCTGAAAGGAAGTGGAAAGATGAAGGCCAGAAAAAACCTACCTGAGCTCAAGGAAGCCAAGTGGAACCCAGCGGTACGGCGACAGCAGGCTCAGGAGACAAAGAAGGAAGCTAGCGGGGGGCTGGAGGGGAGGACAGCGGTCGGGGTGAGGACCTGGGGAGCCGGGGAGGCAACCAGACGAACGGATGCGGGCCTAGACGAATCGTCTAGATCTGACATGAGGGAAGAGTAAAAAGGGGATAGTTTGCTCAAAAGTGTAATGACGGGTCCGAAATAGGAGCCGAGGTAACAGGATATGACTTCCGCTTATGGGAAAGTGAGAGTAATGATTTGGCAGTAGATACTACCGGAGATGTAACATTACAGGTGGGAATGGAAGGGGAAAGTAACACCGAAGTATTGCTGTCACCCACGGTAGGATCCCCCCCCCCCTTGGCTGACAATGGTACCAGACAAAGGGATGGAGGACGGAGAAACCCCAACTACCGGGGAATGAGACCATGCATAAAACATGGCCTATTTGTCAGACAACCACGTCTGACAGTAAAAACAGGGATCAGCCGGGCCCCAGCAAGAATCCTTTTGGGAACGGCACAAAAAACAACTGGAGTGTGAATCCCAGGCAGGGATTAAGAAACCACAAGAGGAACAATACGAGGGGTTCTCCATGGCGGGAAGGGAAAACAAGTCTACTTACAGGTCACTTGGCAAACCCTTAAGTACAAACCCAACAGTGGACGAACTAGCATGAGTCTAAATGTCCATCATGGCGAATGCCAGAAGAAAAAGTGACTACAGGAAACGGAAGTGTGACCTAGATACACGGGAACGAGGCAGGGTGGGTGATAATGGGCCCAATTAAAGGGAAAATTTCGATTGGCTTACTCTGGCGTATAAACCTTAACAGAGAAAATTCTCATTAATACAGAAACAGCTCACAATTATGTTTACGTAATAAAACATCCTGGCCATGTTTGGGAGAGATGCTGCAGTTTAAGGTGTAATATGTTGATTGGATGGTTTGGCAAAAACAGTCAACAGCCTGGGTTTATTTAAGTTGCAATATGTATATGTGGGTAATAAATATTCCATCAAATTAAAGTTCTGCTTGATAGCTCTACATTTGGTGATAAGTTTATACTTAAGATAAGCAGATTGAAAATTAGTGATTTAAGGTGTTGATAATTACCTCATTGATGTAATTAGGGACTTCTGTTTCTTCCTTGAATGAGGTTTCATTGGGAGTGACAAAATACAAAAAACGTCTCAGGCCCGTTACTGGGTCTACCAACTTCACCTTTGACATTTTGACTGACTAATTGTCCTTTAAACTACATATAGTGATGATCCACCTGAATTCCACCTGTAAACATGAGGGAAATAGAATATTACTAATCTTAGCATAAGAACATTTTTTAAAGACACAAAGAAATTAAATACAAAAGTAAATAATAACTGAAGAGAACTACATCAACTTGATAGTATCTTAATACATATATGTTAACTCCTTGATAGAATCCACAAAATGAAATTTACACCATAAGAACTAATGATAATATCAGTAAACAATGATCTACGAAAAATGATTAAATATCTACTGCAAGCAGGTTTGTATTTTGGCTGAAATATTAAACTAGATTTAGTATGATGGTATATCCAACAGTTTTATACAGACAAATTAATCAAATTTATCTCAAAAGTAAAAAAATAACCTAGTTAATTATATAACTGATGTTCTTTTGAAGAGAAAAAATTTACAAAGGGCAAACGAAAACACAACAGAATACCAGTTTGATGCTGGTTTCACAGAATTACAGAATAACCCACCGTTTATCAAACACATCTGACCGTATTAAATATGTTACACCAGTGGCCTTGAGCAGGGTCAGGGCTTTTGATAGTTATATATCACAAACAATAATTGCTCACTCTGTAGTCAATGTTATGTCCTTATCACACCGATAACACAGACAGAGAGCTGACCTTACCATGATATATCAATCAAAGCTCCCTATCTCCAAGGCATACCAGCTTTTTTATGTAAATATATATCATGTTATTCAAAAGGGACAAGGCTAATCAACTAATATATGCTTGAAAAAAGATAATAATATTATCGTGACACAAACACAAAACCTATTCATGTTGGAATATTTTTACTTATATATGAAGCAGGTTTTATAAATATTAATAATTATGACAGGTGAAGTAACTTAGTAAGCTGGTAAGTGATTTTATAGGCTGCCAAACAGTTGCAATGCTAGAGAAATAACATCTCAATTTATCTATCATAATAGCAAAACCACAGAAATTTAGTACTTCATACCATATCCTGTTGGGGATTCTAAATAAAAAAATTTTATTACAGAACAGTGATGCTTTGATAACAATTTAACATATTTGCCTGTTTATTTATATAATATTAATAAACTGTTTATCCTTATACTTTCATATTCATGCAAAAACGGTAATAACACACTGAGTTACAGAACTGCTATAACTTTACGAATTGTACATAACTTTAATTAGTATGTATACACTTGCCCTGACCCAGATACTGACCTGTGTCTGTCCAGCTAATGTAAAGTCCGCCGCCCTGACATTGCATTGCCTCGGTTTACATGGACATTGATCAATAAAGGATGACACCATGTGACTGTTTGTTTACTTCCGCCGTAACAGCTTCTCTGTTATCCAGGGCCACTCCCCCCCCCCTTAAATGTTTATTTCTGTTTACATTTAATAGCAATTAACTATTCAAATTGACTTGAGGTGAGCTTGCGTAGGCTAAAATAGGCAATATTTGATAGTAACAGCAAATACAGATATAAAAAAAGGAATATAGGCCTACTCTCTGCATCTGTTATCCGATGTAAATACAGTTTAGACTAGTCTCTTACACAGACACACGGTGGCGCTCCGCAAGCCCCCAGTGGCAGAGGCTAAACACTGTTCAAACTGGTTACCTTTCAAAGGACATATGAACCTTAAATTTGTTGTGGTGTTATATAAGAAATCCCCTGAATTTTGAAAATATATTCTTAATAATTCAATATTATTTTCATAATGTTGTCCCTACTAGAATGCTTCTTCCATTCCGTGAATGTATCTTTTATTTTGAATGGGGCGCCTTGGTTCATTTTCTAATGAATACTTTAATTCTAAAATATTAAATATTTAATAGTCCTTGAAATAAATTGCTTGATACAATTATATTTCTTACCAATTTTTTTTTTCATTTACAAGAAATGATCAAGTTATTATTTCTTGATTTATAGGCAGCAAGCATGCTTTAAGTTAAGATATATTATCATATGAAAAAAAACCCTTCTTCATAATATCCCCAAAGTTTTTCAAATTGCCATGTGTTTTTCAAATTGCAGGAATATTATCTTATCAGATAAAAATATTCTTTTCAATGTTTCTTTACCAAACTCCCTAGACAATTTTCTCACCAAATTGTTTACTGATAAGAAGTAAGAAAAAAAGTAAATAAATTATAGGGTGTGGGACAAGAAGACTAATCTTTTCAGGAAAATTATTTTTTGGTAGGGTATGATAATTAATGGTTTAAAAAAATATTAATGGTATAATTTTATTTTTTTTTATTAGACAAGAATAAAAACAAGAAATATTTATTTTTAACAGATCTATATACAAAATAAAAATATGAAAGTATAATGCGTTAGATATACATGTGTATTTATACAAGTCGGAGACAATGTGGGAAAAAGGAAGTTAACTTCTTCTAGTATTTAATATAATAAATAATAATGGAACTATGTGGTGATAAAGCTTCTTTGGGACCATATTTTCTATTCTACAGAATAAATAATATTGGCAGATTATAGCTTAATAAGTCAATTGGACACCCCATTAATGAACCAATGATTTACAACAATAAAAAACAACATACATTTCAATATAAATTTTCCTCAAACCTTAATTTTAAGGGATCTATGTGAATATAAATTTACCATGCATGAAATCTGGAATATTATTGCTAGAGGGCATTAACTCCCAACTGAAGCACAATTTATTTCTGAGATACGGTCACCAAAAAAGTCACAACAGGAAGACAAAGTTTAATTCTATTAATCTTCTACAATGTATAGAATTAACTAATGGCCAATAAAGATTTAAAACATTCTTTACACCATTTTAACTTCTCAACAACCTGGATTCCTAAATATATATACATCTAGAATGTAGCCTAGCTCAAGTCTGGATGACGAGTTCCATTTAATGAGAATATTTTTTCATCAAGCCTCATTGATAATTTATTTTCTTAGGCAAAAAGCTTTGGAATAATTAAGTAATACTGCTAACTGGTTTCTGTCTCCACAGTGACAGGTGATTTTCCATTCTTTTACAGATGTTGGATCCGACAGAACATTCATGTATGTGATAAGAAGACCTGCCATCTTGTTCCATGGTTTGTTTTTAGTGGATTTATAGTGGCAGCAGCTGTTTTGCTTTATGATAGGGAATAATTCAGTGAATGGCCCATGAATTGAATATGAATTAAGCTGTCAGTGAGTGACTTTGTTAATTGCTCGGACCAATGGGTAGTTGAGCATAGGTCACAAGGAATTAAAAGCTGTATTTTTCTGTCAATCACAGGGATCAGATCATGAAAATTCACCATTCTGAGATACAGCTAGTCTAACCTAGGTCACCAGGAATTAAAATGTTTCCTGCCAACACAGGGATCAGCATATGAAATTCTTCTGTTATGTTAATCCCATGTCAGTCCCCAGAGAGAGACAAAGGCAAGGCAGATTAACAGATAACAGGGGAGACTCAGAAACAGTATTGTGGAGGGGCTCAAGTGTGTGTCCAGCCTGGTGCTTATTCAGTGTACGGTCTCAGCCATGTCATAGTACTTGTGTCAGGGCATGATAGTCACATCTGTGTGATCTACTTCTGTACACACAGACAACATGGGAAGAAGAGTGAGCAGCTAAGTTAGTTGTTTGAGTGGTCAGTCTGTCTAGCAGTACAATGCTTTATTGTACAGGTCACTTTTGGGAGGCCATAGCCAGGAGTACCCAGGTAATGAGTGTGGGTTCAAAACACCACGTGGGGCTGCCCATGTGTGCAGCATCAGTGGTATATTCACCTGTTATTAGTGGCGAGCTGCTGTATGCCCCAGTAGAGCTTAACAGCAGAAGTCTGCTTCACCCTATGGACCAGTGGACAATCATATCAGGGACTGAATTCTCCAAACGGTGACTGGAATTCTGGTATTTTACTAGTGTAATTTTACTATCTTGTGAACATGGGATTGTGGTTTTTGGTTATATAATAACTCTGGTTATTGTATATATGACCAATGCCTTATTACCAACAAAATGGGTTATGAATGAAGCTTTCCATATCACAGTGAACAAACCACAAAGACAAACAATTGAAAAAAGATGTTTATTCCAATAACACCCCAACCTTCATAAACAATCTTCACTGTCATCAAGGATTATAACACTTCAAGACAGTATTAGTATTACACCTTAATGTCTTTTGCTCTTACATTTTAAATTTCAAAATTCATATATACTTGAAAAGTACCTAGTTCAAATTATAAGAAGTGAAGTTATTCAAAGCACATTTCTTTTCCTATTTTAAGCATAAGTGTCCCAGTGTGAGTTTGTTTTTGTTTATGGTACATAATGTGTTATATTCCTAACAATGATAAATATGCAAATGCATGAAAGTACAGTTAAAGAAACCTATGTTCACATTGGCTTACTAAGTCAAGAGGAATACACTGAAAATTTTCCAGTTTATCTGATTTAAAACACTTTATTATTTTATTATTCTACCGGAAAAATAAAATAAATTCCAATATATATATATATAAAGAAATTGATGACATGCAGATGTGCTCAAGAAATATATATATATATATATATATATATATATATATATATAGAGAGAGAGAGAGAGAGAGAGAGAGAGAGACTTGACAGCATAGAGTAAAGAGGTTGATATCTGCAGGTTGCGTTCATCTTCTCTGCGTTTTGCCGACCCCTCGTTTTCCTGAGAACAAATGTTTTGGTTTGGACGTAAGGATTCTTCTGTCTGCTTCTCCTTTCCGGGCTTCTTGGTTGAATGGTCGCTGTGATACCTTAGCAAGCTTCTTTGCTTTCTTTGCCATCTGTTGAGACACAAAAGAATAAACATTAATGCAAATAATACGAGCACTGTAATAAAAAAATTCATGTATTTCCCCAGTACCTGATTATCGCAGTACCTTATTTCACTGTTCAGCTATAAATTTACACTGACAGAAAAAGGAGAAAGTTATAAAAGGCAACTGAAGCAAGTTCCCTTCACAATGAGTTCCACTTGGCACATCTCTGAAAAGAAAGACTTTTGAGCAATTACATGGTGACAAATCACTGAAATGTAACTTACCTGTCAGTCACCCAGAATGAGGTAGGATCCATAAATTCATCCAATATATAACCTGACCCTCAAAAAAGGAATTTGTTAAATTCACAGACTGTGCACCCTGTAGTATATTTTTCACTACTTGCTATAGTCCCCCTCCCTCTCTGCCTCTTGTATATATTTTAAGTCATCCTTACAACTTCATCCCTGACTCCTGACTTGTCTCTCGGCGTCCTTGAGCTGCTTCTCGTCTTGCTGGCTGGTGGTTCTGACGCGTCCCTCTTCCTCTTCAAAGCCTGCCGGGCTGCACTCTTTGACCTTGAGCGTGCATAATGTGTCTGTTATCCAAGAAAAGGAACAATCATTGTAGTACATTAGTTTGCTTTTCTGGTCAATAAAATTTAGTATTACACAGACAAAAGTTTAGGGCTTTAACAATATATTATCTCAAGATAAAATACAATGTATCATACAAATGATGGATCAAAATTAAGAAACAGAATTGAATTGTTCCTCATATGGCAATGCAAATAACCTTTCTCTGAAAATTTTTATTTCCAAATCACAAATAAATTTGACTTCCAAATGATTAGCCAATTAGATGCCTTTTCTTACCTTTACTTCAGCCCTGATTTCATTACACAGTACTTTTACTTAGTATCATTTATTTTTTATGTTTAACAAAAAGAGGAGGAGATTTTTTCACTGGTGTTATTCTGGAAATTTTCATTTAACTCTTGTATAGTTCTATAATGCTAAAACTGACAGGCTTAACATCACAGGAAAGTCAAAGAACTGATGAGCACACAAATTGCATTTCCAGAAATGTTAAAGATACAAGATCTTTCAGCTTTCAAGGAAAAAAAAATTAAGGGGTTGCAGTTACATGCTACTCTTGGTCGCATAAAGATCAAATATTCTTCTTGTGTAATATGCTGTCTTTGCAAAGCAGAATAATTTTAAACAGATTTCAAAGACACAAGCTGACTTTCCATGAAATGTCATTCATATTTTCCAAAAATCAGGATATTCTAGGTATCTGGGGTGGGCTGGGTAAATGAGTGATTTCTCATGATTTTCAGGAACTTTGAAGCATGTTTTATCAACATTTGATTCATGTTGTCTTAGCAGTTTCATCCAAAATGAACCATTTACATATAGAAAAGATCTGATGACACTCCAGGTCTGAAGAAAGGAAGTCACTTACAACTTAACAGTAACATTTACTAATGGCAAAAAAGAAATAGCTATCAACACAATACTAACTTTCAGTGCAGCTCTGCATGCACATTCATTCTAATACATGGACATTGATTAGCTCCTATTTCTACATAAGAACTTTGCAATATGAATTTTCCAAAAAGCTCTAGCCACAACCCTATGGTGTGATGTTTACACAGCTGATGATCATATGCCACTCTCTGGACATTTCTGAAGGGACTATGAAAGACCCTCAGATTACCTCATCTGGATTTTCAATTGTGATCCCAAGGTCACCCATCTCTTTCTGGATATTGTTTGGGTCAACTTTCTTGGCAGTGCGAGGTAGTCGTGGTTTCTCAACCTTTCTTTTCTCTCGAGACTCAAGGATCTTCAACTTCTTCTTCTCACGAATTCTGAGATAATATTCACACATATTAATCCTAACCACAGAATCAATATTTCATAATTACATCAAGATAACAGAAGATTGGCCCAACATATCAATTACAAATAAAATGTGAGCATATAAAAATAACAGAAAAGGGAAGCCAATAACAGCACTGGAATGCATACTTGTAGCCAATCAGAGCACTTCAATGAGATAGTAGCAGATAAAATTGCTTGAAAAGCCCCAGACTTTTTGTACAGGAGCTGGATTACATGAACATACACAATCAAATACAAGTTTTTTTTATAAATCTGACAGGTTATTACTGATTAAGATTTTCAGAACAAAGACAATTTGCAGGACAGGGTAATAGCCGATTAGAACACAAACAAGAGCAATGGTGCATAATACACCTGTCATATGTCATGTGACCTCTGACCTCATAAAATATGTGTAGGTTTAGCCGATAATTTAATTCAGGTAACCCTATTGGCAATTATTTAAAAAGAAATTTATGAAAATCCATAAGATTTTTGGTTATTAATCACAACGCCACTTAAGTCTTGTGACCTCTGACCTCATTAAATAAAAATAGATTTGAAATTGAACTTCCATAAGATAACCTATTGAAAAACAGTTATGGTTTTGTGAAAATCAACCAAAGTATCGTTAAGTTATTGTGGTGACACAGTATATAGATGGACAGATGGACAGATCATTGGAATATGATAATATGTCTAATCATAGACGGGTGTTTAAAAATTATCTCACATTATTATTTTTACTCTTTATGTATTCATACACATATCAATATTTTACTATAATTAAACATTAAGTAAAATCTCTTACATGCTTGATCCCAGTGTATCTTTGTTTTCAGATCAAAATGTAAACCAAGAACTAAATATTTGCTAATCAATACTAAAGAACTGCAAGATATAAGATACTTATTCCTGTTTGACCATGACTGAGAATGCTGTGAGGGGACAACTACCTGCCAGCTGTTTTCCTGATTTCCTGCATTTCCTCGTCGTCCGTGCTCATGTCTGAGTCGTACGTTCCCGCCTGCTCTCTCAGCTCTTCTTCTTTCTCAAGCTCCTCCAATTTCTGAAACATTAAAGAGGCCAACTTATCACAACCCATTATCACGCAACAAACAAGCAGAAAACAAGACTGACATTTTTGTAAAAGCCTGAATTATTGTGGGCAATTTAAATATTAAATTAATCTCCTGTTGGGCCTTCCAAGGCAGTGGTTTTAATATTAGAATGCTGACTACATATCATAATCTGACAAAGCTATGTTTTATTTATTGTATTTTATTTACTTTAGGTGTCAAGTTTCCAATTAATGATGTTAATGTAATAAGAAAAATATCGCTTCACATCACAGTTACGCTCTTTACACAGCGCTTTAACTATAGGCCTACTACCAATATCGTAAGCGCTTTTTATTTTGACCTTGTATCCTAAATCACTACACCAGAGGGGAGCACTGTATTTTGATCCAATCAGATGAAACCCTGTGCTGGAAAACAAAACAGTTTACCAGCCAAGCGAGAAATACACAGAGCCGATGTTGTTAATTTCATTTTGAGGGACAGCTCATCACCACAGGCTCAGAGAGAATGGCCCCACATGTGGTTTCTGGGCAGAGCCTGATACCTGTCAAGTGTTTGTTGACTGGCATTTGGTTTGCTGCTAGTCACATCAGCAGTTTTCAGCAGACAGGCCCATGTACACCACCTGGTGTTTAAGTACATCATAAATGGTCAAAGCAGGCAGCAAGAAAATCAGTAGCTTCTTTAGAAGCACAAGATTTCCGCTGCCTCGGAAGCATAATCACAGTTTGCTGAATGCTTATTTACAGGTTTGAGCAACTGACAACCTTGTTGCTTAAAGAACAGGCAAATTTCAATAGTTTATTTGCAAACAAAATAAAGATCAGATAGATATAATTTGTTGAAGAAGGAAACTTCTTGACAAATGTTTTTATATGCCCTGAAGTAACATTCATACTGGTTATGGATCAAACTCTGTTACTCTGTGTTTATAACTGTGTTAGTCAGTTCATACCTTCATGATATCTGGGTCAACAAAGTCAGCAATATTATGACCTTCCCAGATCTCAGGCACGACATCATAGGCTTCCTCCTTGTTTGACAGGTCATAGTGCTCTGAAAACAGTATAAAAACATGTTACAGTCTCTAGCGATATCACACATTTTCAAATAAATACACATGGGTTGATAGGATTAATGATGGTACTGACTGGAATCAAAACTTTGAAATAACTAAATATTTCCATACTAACTGTAAAACATGTATTTTATATAACAGACAATACCTGCATTATTTATTCATACATGAATTGCAAGAAAAACAATGAAGCCACGAAATAATGAGCCTATCAAAGGAAATTTAAAAAGGTAAACATGTATGTTCAAATAACAAAACTGACACACAGATCATAACCCGTATCATTCAAATAAATTATTTAAATTCCAATTGAACTTGTTTTTCAAATAACTATCATTTAGGTAATTAGAAAGAAACATTTGCTCGAAGAAATATGTATTACAAGATTTCATTATACATGAAATAAAATGAAACGCAAATTATGTAACTTAAAGAAAAGTTCTCCTTGCCATATGGTAGCATGAATTTACAAACCCATAAGTTTATGATTAACAAATTTAGACATCAGTTTGTAGCAGCCAGTGTCCAAAATAATACACATGTTGACTGGTAAATACATAAAAGAATATGGACTTACTCTTCAAATCTAGGAAGTAATCATCTCCCATCTCTACCTCAATGTCACGTTCCTGAAATAACAGACAAAGTAATGTGACCCTGGGAACATGACAGTAAAATATTTGTTACCTTGTACCTCAATAAAGAAATCAACCTAGCTATTCACAGTAAGATGGAAGAGGGTACAAAATTTTGGACCGGAGTATTCAATACGCATTACCCAACTCTCAGACTCCAGTACTCATTGGCATGGCAACATTATAAAGTTGTAATTGGATGTCTGTCTCTGATGCAAATATCCATAAACTTGAAATGGTTACGTCTGCAATTTCTTACAACAAAGGAAATTGCTATAAATATATATAGCAAAACAGATAAAGTGTCAACACAGACCTCTTTTAAAATGATTAGCACAAGTTTATCACAAATATACTTTGGTTGGCTTCATAACTGCAGGGCTAATTTTGCTTTTCACGTTTTCAGTGTTCTGTGAAGGATCCATTTTTGTGATTTACCATTCAGTAACCTACACTGAGTATATCCGTTACCATATTAATTACTACTCACAAATTCTTAACAATTTGATAAGAACCCAAGGGAATCAGTGTCAATTCTTGCTCATTGTAGACAGATAATATGAAAGATTTAATATTATTTAAATTTTCAATCCTTGATTTATGAGTTACATTAAACATATGTTATTCTTAATTAAATATATATCTTTCATCTTTCAAGATTTATAGCTCAGCATAAAACTCAGCATAGATGACACAAATAAAATGCCAATGAGGATACAAAATCAATGACTGTTCACCTGTACACAGACTTATTTAATAAATGAGTCTTATTTTAGCAATGATTTTCCTTTCTCAAATATCACAAATTTGAAACCCTTGTGAACAAAAAGCCAATCAGAGTATATTATCTACATGACTATGACTGACCAGCTTTCTCCTGGGTTTATCACTGTCCACATCCATACCCTGTCTCTTCTTCAACACACTAGGAGGTATACATGGAGGTCGGGCCTGCAAGAGATTAACAGAAACAAACTGTTGGCATGTAAATGATAATACAGTGAAGCTTTAAGTACCTGATGGTTATATATCTGAAAAAAATTTCCATGCAACATGTGAAATTCAGAATCAGAATTATGTCTCTTATTTTCAGAAGAGAACCATTGCAAGAAGCAAGTTTTGACATTCATCTGATGTTGTGCATGATTGGATAGAGTCCAATATTTGCCACTCTTGACACCAGAGAGGAAACTTCAGTGTCACATTTTAAATGCAAGAATGAACTGAGGACCACTGGTTGATACTTGATACTGCACCTGATGGGGCATACCAAAATATATTTAAATATGTGCATCAAACCCCAAAATGTATGGCCCATTTGTCACTCATATTAAAAAATTATCATTTTTATCATTTTCTGTATGCTTATATCAATAACTGGGGCACATCCTACCAAAAGAAGGCATAGTTTTGCTCAATTTATTTCTGCAATAACCATATTTCTATATACATACATAATATGTAACCAGTCTTATACAAATCATATGCCATTTTATTACCATACCTTGCTATCTCGTTTATTAGGTACTGCCAGGTGAAGTCTGTTCACCACCTCTGTCACTTTTTTCCCCTTCATTTTCATGTCTATCCTCTGTGCTAACAACCTGTCACAAGCCTGAAAACAAGAAAATTAAAACATTCATAGTCCTTACACTGTCCGTTGATAATAATATATTAAAATATATGTATAATATGTTCAATTTTTATTTCTGTTGCCTTGTATTTCCTGTTTTCTTTCAAACTTGGTGTGTGTGTGTGTGTATATATATATATATATATATATATATATATATATATATATATATGAAGAATTAGGGGTGATAAATAATATTAATTTTAAATATGGTTGGTAAATCCAAGTGATAATCATATACTTGTGTCTGTATAATGCTCTACTAGTGTGTCACATATTTGTGAATGAGTTTAAAGAAAACTTGTTTTAGGCCAGACAACTATGAGAGTCTCTTTTTTACAATGTATGGCTTAATGCAATAAAAAGGCGAAATTTCCTGACAGGAAAAAAATTTCCAGTGATATAGGGAAAATCCAGAAATAACTACACATCCCTGCCCACCCCCCCCCCTCCCCCCTCCCCACTCCCTGACAGATTTTGCACTAATCCTGATTGGAAAATGGAGGGTGTTTCCTATGGACCATATAGCATAACTCTAAAAGTTGGTCAATAATTGGTTTTGCAATGACCAAGGAGAAATAAAGTAGGCAGAATTGAAATTTGGACAATTTTGGTTACCTGTAATTCCAAATTTGGTGAGATATGGATAAACAAATGAATGTGATCACACTGAATGTACATTTCACATCAGGCAGCAATGTAAAGATATCTGAAAGTTGCTTTAACTTGTATTAACATATATTTGCCTGCCACTTAATACTGGGATCTAAATGCTAATAAAAACATAAAGAGGCAATGGGAGTGAAAATACGACTGACCTCTGTTTTGACCTTCATGACCCCCTCTTCAGTTAATGTGCTCATCTCGATGACTGGAATACCATCATCCTCAAACTGTTTGAAAAGCTCCTGTGCCATGGAAAAATACATGGCAGATTAGATCTGAGTATTAAGTAGCAATAAATACAATAACTGGATGGCTAGGCAATATCCTGAGACCTTTCTATTTATATGTCTCATGGTCAGAGAACTCCCTTTAACATTTGGTTATGTTTACCTTTTGTACAATATTCTCATGTGAACTAAACAGGCATATTATGAACCTATTACTGGTAAGATCAAGATGCTTGATCTCATTCTGAAAGAATAAATAAACATCTTTCAAAATTGGCATAAAATCAGTTTAAATTAAAATAAGACTGACACTTATAGAACTGTGTAACTAGTGTAAATTTACTTACCCAGATGCCTACCTATAAAGACTCTCAGTCCATCACAGTTACTGGCCATGATATCAAAACTGGGGCCTAATTTTTCCAATCTGAATTATGCAATAAGCAACATGACCAATGTTTAATCTCCATGGAAAACTACAGAGGGGCTTCATTTAGGCAATGTTAAATTCTGAAATGTAAAACACTGTAACCAATTTTTAGTTAAGACTGTTTTACTAAATCAAACTTCATTCCAGTATGGAAAACACCATTACCTGTCTATCAGATTCAAGTTCTTCAATCCTCTTAACATCCACTTTATTGACACAGACCAGGAGTGGTTTATTACTAAACAATGGCTTGATGTTGTTAAACAATTCAAACTGAAAATAAACAACAAATACTTCAGCCAAAAGATATCAACACAAACATCTTTTCTCATATCAAACTAGTAATCAGGCTATATTTTCAGAATAAATAAAGTCATTGTTAAGATGCATGATAAATTCACAGGTAATGTAATCCAGATTCATCATAGGTTTTGGCTGTATTTCTCATTAAGTTAAAAGTAAACTATGTAATAAACTACAATCTCTTGTAATCAACCATCAAATAATCTGATAAAACTGAGTCTATAACAAACTGTAGATGGCAAAGTGAAAACTGTTAAAAACATCCCTTTTAATTGTTGGTTGATTGAATGTTCCTCGGAATACAAAATATTAACCAAAGGCAAGGAATGATATGGTAACAACAGAATAAGGTAGATTTTCATTATAATTCATGGTTTGGTTTGGATGCTCTGGACATGCATTTCTTTACATATGCATATACATACTTACAGTTTAAATATATGATTTCTCGGGTGTCTGAAATGTTATATCTCTGACACAAAATATTTTATATATCATCTAAGCATCATCCTATTACAGATGTTTATATAAATATTTATTGATCCAGGCAGACTAGGTGACCCTTAAACTGTTCAGATAATCCAAACTCTACTGTACCTGTTGTTCTAGATTGTGCCCACACTGTTCTGACGCATCCATGACATACAGAACTGCTGCTCGGAGATGTGCGAGGGCCGTTATCGCCTGCATCTCAATTGTGTTTCTCTCTTCCAGTGAATGGTCCAGAATACCAGGGGTATCTATTACCTGTGCGAATGTAATGATCAATTAATGTGTGATCCAAAAGAACAAAGCTCAGCTCAGCTCAGATTAAACCTCTACAAACTGATTCAAGTCACTGTGCTTTAGGAAATCCTATGTGGGACTTAAAATCCTATGCAGGGTTCTAAATTTGAACACAGGAGGAAATGTGTTTATAAGTATCATGATTAAGGAACAAATGACGATAAAATATACATATACATCTTCTGTATATGCATATAATGACTGAACATTCTCACCAGGTGATTCATTTATATGTTAAAAATTATGTAATTTTTCTTCCTGTTCCGATTTATTTTCTGATGACTTCTGTTGGTATTACTTTTCCTTCAAAAATGAGAAATATTTACTCTATATCTAACTTAAATATGACGATCCTCTCTTCTCTAACAGGCACACTTGTATCACAATTATGCAAAGAGATTTACTTATTAAACCCTTGAACAAATCTTAAAATTGATAAATTAACATTACAAGTTATAAAAGTTCCCCAATTTTTCAGGTCCCCTTAAGAAATTCTGAAAATTACATCTGACCTAGCAAATACATGTTAATTACATAGACTCACCTGCCATCTGAGATAACGATAGTCCATGTGACCAACAAAGAGTGACTTGGTGGTGAATGCATAAGGCTGGACTTCTACATCAGCTCTGGTTACCTGGTAAAACATCACAAAGATTATATGTATATATCTTATTTTAGCATCCCATTATATGTATACTATTGCTATAAATATAAGAATTATCATATAAAATATTCTTAAAGGTATTAAATCAATTCTTATATTTATATAAAAACATTTATATTGAACCTAAATGTGTCACATCAATAAGGAGTGTACTAAATGCATGAATGATAGGACTTCATTGCATGTTTATTCAGTGTGACAATTCAGTGAAGTTTGCAATTAGCAAATTATTTATTATTAACAGAAATTATTTATTCAAATCCCAAGCACACAAATTTACAGCAAGATAAGACCCCAAAGCCATTACCCATCATTTATACAGTGTCTCTTAGTCTAGTTTCACTGTTTAAGTATTGACATATTTTATAATATGTATACAAACTTTTTCATTTTCTTTTACTTTAATAATGATGGGTCAATAATCTGTTCTTGGAATTGTCTATTGAATGAGGATGCAGGTAACTATATGTATATGATAAAAATATTTTTTTACTTTTGTTGCCATTGTTATTTCAGGTTTTATATATGCACAGATCTGGGAATATCCAAATGGTGAAAGCACAAAACCTATAGCTAATACAGAGTAAACCCCTCCAGAGGTTCTATCAAGATTTCACCATGTTGTTCTCGAGCCTCTGGCAGGATTTGAATCAGGGACCTTCCACTCCACAGACTGACATCTTACTCATCACTTACCCAATCCCACTTCTGCCACCATGAAGAAGTAATGAGTTCCTTGAGCTACTGGTTTACTGTGTATTTAAAGGCTATTTGTACAGAGCACATCTTCTCTATATCATGGCTCTACATAATGTTATGTGTACCTACTCCTAGTGTAGATAATACAGTCTTCCATTTAATCTAATTTTACAATGCTGACTAGGCCACTTCCTGACACAGATTTAGTGAAGTTTACAAACCTTGTTGATGAAGCTAGATTTGCCGACATTAGGGAAACCACAGATGAGCAGCGTCCTGGTGTTAGGGTCTATTGATGGAAGACGGGAGAGATGCTGACGAACTTGTTCCAGGTAAGATAAAGACTGTCCTTGTCGCTTCATGATCGTGCACATCCTGCAAAACAGTAGAAAAAGATAAATATCCTGAAATTATCACCAAAACCTTAAAATATTATGAGTAAAAAATGTGGAACTAACATAATGAATCATAACAAAGCATTATATTCGTGAATACAAATATGACAAGGGACAAATGGGTCACGGCGCTCAGCTGATCGTGATTGGACTATAAATGATTCTCCATTGTGATACTATATCGAGTATCATATCATGGACATGTAGAGCTATTATAAAGGAATGTAATGTAATATGTGAGTAAATGATAAATGAAATAACCTGACTGATGGCTTAATAGAGTAAAATATAGTTATTTTTTATCAATTTAGGAGGGGTTGAAAATTGCGATATATATGAATATATATGAATGCAATGACGGCAGTAAAAAGCAGTAGTAGAATGATGATTAGGCAATTTGTTGAAGGATCTATAGTGTATGGAAGTCTGCAAGATGACTGATATGATGTTATGATTTACTATGCGGATGAGGGGATTTATGAGATTGTGACTGTACAACACAATATCTCTTCAGTCTTGACAAGGTACATTATTTTGATGCCCACTACGTCTACATTTTACACAATACTGGCATGATATCTGGCATGTTCATAGGTACCTATGGACAAATAGTTATACAAAATATTAAAGTATGAATATATCTGATTCATCTTGTTCTTGTTTACTGAGGCTGACATTGAGATGGGGTTTGGAGAAGGGAACAGTGAGGGCAGCAAGGAGGTGGATGTAGAGAGAAAAGGAGAGAGACAGACAGACAGCGGATCAACTGAGTTACAGAGAGAGGGGCTGAAGCATTCAACAGTACTTAAACACCTGGAAGGTTAAAATCTAAAATATTATTAAAAGTAGATAAAGCCTGATTGGAAAAGGTAATCTTGGCCATGGTTGGTTGATATGATTGAAGAAATTGTTGCAAATAATATTTTGAGATCCGACCATGTGTTTCCATTGGTTACCTTTCTGATAAGCTGTTGACAGTTTAACAGTTTACACATTTGTCTAATGAGATCCAATTATTTTAATAAACCTATTTTTCTATTTTATCATATGTATACAGAAGCCATAAAGTCCCCACTTAACAGATGGAAGGATTGATGGGGGGACTGGGTTATGATGGGAGGTACAATGCCTCAGTCTCTCTGTATATATTATCTTTAAAATTTTATTAAATTTTATTAAATTTTTTGGAACTATTGTTCACAGTGCGAAAGAGCAAGGACTCTGTGGGGCGGGGGAAAGGAGATGGTGAGGTAAGTTAACATTAAACCTGATTTTTACTCTGTGCAATAGCAGCAATACCCTTGCTATGTGCATGATGAATACAAAGAAGAAAGAATAAAGATACATATAGAATATATCATGAGCAAACAGACTATTCCCTAATGTGTGATAACATTTGTTAAGACTGGTGTAGCTGCAGCTTTCAGAATCTGCCCTGAAAAAGAAGTTCCATTTCAATTCTTACCTGCCGAGTGCAGCTCGTTTCAGCTGCTTACACCTGTATAAGGAATCTCCATACTTCAAAAGTCGTGCATAATCTTTGGCTACACTGAAAAGAAGAGAGAAGATAATTAGATATCATGTAAACTGAAAGAAGTTCTGATTTTTTTTTTAAAGTCCACTTCAATATACAAATATATCTGTGTACAGCATACCTAAAGGAAAAGTTCAGAACCAAAGTACATTAAAGCTTCTCGATAAAAAAATATCTGATGCATGTTCTTGTTCACATTCGTAAAGGTTAGAAAAGAAATTTTCAACTAATTGAATCAATATGCCAAATACATCACATCTAGTTAAGGTAGAATCTACATAAACCTAATCACTGATAGTAATTTTGTGCTTTCTAATATTTATGTGATATGATGAATCTGACTTACTTGTCTACCAGATGTCTGGCCGTATTTATCTGACCTAGAGCCAGCTTGTAATGGTCTTTATCATACAGTACATTCATCAAGTCAGCGTAGAATGGGTGGATATCCTGAAGCACGCAAAGACAGCATCAACAACATGTCAGCATAATGTATATACCTGTATTTTTTTTAAAGGAATGATAAAATAATGAAATAACATATACTAACATATTTTAACAATCTCAGGGCTATTATTACAAATGGCTGCCTAGTGGCAATACTGTATTTATGGTGATTCCAAAATTATACAATCTTTCATCAATCTTTAAAATAAATTTCAGGTTGGCTACTCTAGAGAAAGAGCCTTACAAACACATAAAAATCTGACAAACAGACAGTTAAAAAAATCTTATTACTTAAGAGCCTCATCTTGCCAGGGCACCTGACAAGATGACGCTCTAATATATAAATGCCTTAAAATATCCCATTTCACTAGAAATGCTAAAAATTTCACAATTTTATTACAATATTAGTGTCAAACATGTTGCTTCATAAATCAAATAATTCTTACCTCAAGCTTAGGGAAATCTGTGAGGACCTGGGTCAACTTGTCATGGATGGTCTGCTGGCAGAACTTGACCTTGCGCATGTAGAACTGCCGTATTCTACCAATTGCATATTGTTTGTGGATGACTGTAGGTGTTTTCCGCTGAGTTTTTGACAGCACAATATCAATAAAGTCCTGAAAATAAAATAATGGAACATTATTCTATCAAGCAGAGATGAGAATTACATATGAACTACAATTACATATTACCAAAAAAACAACATTATTTTGCGTTCTACGTAAAAATTAATGTATATCATGATATTGTAACTAACTGTCCATGACCATCACAAGAATTATAAGGGAGACACTAAAGGATCTATTGTCACGGTGAATGAGACACTGAGTGGAACAGCTAGTGCTTTCTGGGGTCAAAATTTGTGATAATGAAGTAAAAATCAGACATGGGATAATAGTAATAAGTAATAGTAATAGACTATTACAGCTTTTTCCATGTAATAGTAATAGTAATAGTAATAGACTCAAAAATTTGAGCTGTAATAGTAATTGTAATAGAAACAGAAGGCAAAGTAATTGGGGTACCTACTAATAGAGTAATACATATTACTTTCTATTACTTCCTCTGACTTACTTGGTCATGAAACATATCAGCAATTAATACTGAACAGACTCAGTTAAGACAAGCAGGGGCCAGCTGTTATACAGGTGCATGGTGACCACTGGTGCTAATTACATAAGTGTATTGGACAGAGCAGGTCTCAGCCAAATAAGCTCCCAAGCACCATCTCACTTGTGATTACTTAAACATGGATAAACAGGCATGTTTGCTATTAAGAGACAGATAAATTGTTGATTATTATTGTGACATATACATCTTATCTCACAATGAATCCATATGCATATTCTGGAATGCACCTGGGCTTGTTTTCACCAGCAAGTTAGCATTTGATTATGCAGATGGCATTGACACACACACACACACACTAATGGTGTTTTCACTACCTGAAAAGGTAGGTTTATAAAAAGTTATACAATTTTTATTAAATAAACAAATTAAAAATTTCAACCTTTCCGTTTTATAAAGGAAGTGTCTGGGCAGCTGGGTGGGTAGACTCAGATAATCTGAATCCGACATTGTCAGCTGCCCAGACCTGACATTCTAAAACTTGTGCAGCCTACAATGCTATAAACTCATAAACATACTAAAATCACTTGAATAAACTTATATTACTATCATGTGTATTATCTAGTTAATGTGTATACATATTCTTTTACAATTATTATTTTATTCTGATTACTTGTCTGTTATTTTACAGTACTCATTTTGCAGACCTCTCAGCATCTTTCGTTACGTGAATTTTTTTTTCACAATATTATTATGCTAGTTTTGACACAGAAAATTTGGATATTGACATACTAAGAACATTTCTCACAACTGAAGAATGGGAAATGATAAAAGAGATTACTGCAGTGAAAAAGGACATCCCTGAGGAAAAAAGACCATGCATACTACCAATATTGTAAAGTTTATCACCTCTTTGTCAACACGCACAAAGTCCATTGCAAATGGAATACAAGTGACCCATGGGTCATGACGCTCAGCTGACTGGGAAGAGATTCGCAAAAGGAAATTTTATCATCAGAATGGTAGTATATACCCATTCAACTGAAGCATCAAACAGATTAACCAACAGGCCAAGATTTAGTCTGTATTTATATATCTCAAAAATAGAGAAAAATGTGTAAACTTTTAAAACTAGAATACGGGTAACCGACAAGTGACTACATGTATCTGCCAAAATCGGATAGTGAGGCATGGATTGAGTGGCAAGGGGAAATAGAGTGAGGTATGTTGCATATAAGCATGGATGTCCGAGCCTAAATGTGTATGTAGGTTGTGCCACCTACCACAAATCCAGAAAGCTGTCCAAGTTGTATACACCTGCAAAATTTTAGGCAGAAAAGTCAAACCACTACATGTATATGAGCGATTTTTGCCCATGGCAGACAAACAGACAAACACTGTGCAAAAATGGTTGCAGGTGGCCCCTCCAGTTTTGTGTATGATAAAGACCTATGTGAGATCTAAACACATGCACAATTTTGGCCCAATCGGTCAAATGGTTCCTGAGAGATGAGCTTGGATGTGTGCAGCGTTAACTAGAATGTAGGTGGCGCCACCTGTC
Organism: Sipunculus nudus; assembly: GCA_026874595.1. Classification (NCBI taxonomy): domain Eukaryota; kingdom Metazoa; phylum Annelida; class Sipuncula; order Golfingiida; family Sipunculidae; genus Sipunculus; species Sipunculus nudus. Next base: position 75,332,910 of record CM049317.1, on the reverse strand, counting down.
ATAAAATCAAGAAAGCTGTCCACGATGTATAAACCTGCAAAATTTTAGGCAGTTATGTCGAACCACTACTGAGAAATGAGTGATTTTAGGCCACGGCAGACTAACAGACAGAAGCTGTGCAAACATTGTTACAGGTGGCGCCACCATTTTTTGTGTATGTTACAGAGCTATCAAAGGGCTACATTTGTATAAATTTTATTTCCTGATCGGTCAAACAGTTCCCAAGATATAAGCTTGGATGTCATCAGCCTGAACGTGAACGTAGGTGTCGCACCTGTCATAAAATCAAGAAAGCTATCCTGGATGTATACGCATGACGAATTTCAGGTGAATTAGTCAATTCACTGCAGAGATATGAGTGATTTTAACCCAAGGCAGATGAACAGATGGACACTGTGCAAACATGGTTACAGGTGGCGCCACCATTTTTTGTGTATGTTATAAAGCAATCCAAGGGCTACATTTGTATCAATTTTATTTCCTGATCAGTCAAACGGTTCCCGAGATATGAGGGTTTATGAGTGGAAACAGACCCACAAATGGACACTGGATAGAGAGGAAAGGTCAGAGGTCAACGCATATTGGTTAGGCACCAGTTCACATGTGACCCGATAATAGGTGTAAGTTTGGGAAAAATCGGTCCATTAGTCTCCGAGGAGCTCTCTGGAAACGAACGCTGCCGCGGTGGAGGAACTCGGTCAAAAACATAGTATCCGCAAAACTTCGTTTTGGCGGATACAAAAATACAGGTGGCTCCACCAGTCTGCAGAAACTAATAAAAACACTTAATGGTCAATATCCATGCAAAAAATCATGGTGATCTCTGCATTAGTTGTTCAGATACTTCAGTTTTTGTATCAAATTGTCCATTATTCTGAGGGATACTTCGGAGTCCTATAGCTTGAAGGATATGGGTAACAGAGACCTAATTTCAAGTTTCCACAGGCACCTTTCATGGGCCTCCTTGCATGACAAGAATGAAGATTCTAAGTCCAGTTGTTGCGATTTGTACCCTGTTGACAGATAGCCACATCTTTAAAGGTCTCAAAAAAAAGAAAAAAATTCGTAAAAATTTGAAAAAAAATAGAGGTGGCACACCCAGTCTGCAGAAACTGATGGAACAGCTCATGATCAATATGTATGCCGAAAATCATGACCATCAGTGTTGTAGTTATTGAAATATTGAAGTTTTTGTATGAAATTTTTTACTATTCTGGGGGGTACTTTGGGGCCCCATAGCTCGAAGGATGTGGGTAACAGAGACCTAATTTCTGGTTTCCAAGGAGATTTTTTATGGACCTCTCAGAATCCCAAGTTACAAGGTTCTAGGTCCAGCGGTTACCATTTGTGCCTGGTTAACGGACGGACAGACGGACAGACGGACGACGGACAAAGAGTGATTAACTTCTTTATAAAACATGTTACACTTATGAATATGCAAGGAATGACCTTTAAGTGCTATATTTTATGCAATACTGATATGGTATAATATTGATATAAGGCTTGCTAACCCTAAATGATTAGATAAGATATAGTACTTTATTAGGCTCTTTGCAAGGAAATTGCATTGTCTTGTAATTTATATAAATAGTGTACATTAATATATCAAATAAACCAATGTAATAAAAACATTGATCATTTAGGTTTCAAAATTTAAATTAACAGAATTAAAGATGCTGAAATAATTATGATCCCCAGTATCATAAGGCCTTCTGTTAAAGACAGTTTTAAACTTTAAGAATATAAGAAAATTGTATATATAGCTCAGTGATATTGGTGCTTGTAATATTAGTTACACATGGGATTGTAGTACCAGATTATGGCATTGTTGCCTGGGCAAGGTCTGGAATCCTCCAATCAGCATAAGTAATAGTAATAGTAATAGTAATAGTAATAGTAATAGATGGGAAAATATGGTAATAGTAATAGTAATAGTAATATCAGAAATTGAAAGTAATGGTTATAGTAATAGTAATAGTAACAGAACAACTGTAATAGACCCCATGTCTGCTAAAAACCCAACGATCATAAGTTTGAAAGTCAAATCATTGAAAGTCTGTCATCCCTGTGTGCACATTGAGTTATATGACTTTGTCATTGACCATTGTCACCATCCATGCTTTCAGTGGTATTGGTCAATAAAATGCAAAGAAAGCGATATGTAGCTTATAAATTAAAAAAAAAAAATACTTCAATTTTATTTGTTAGAAAAGATATAGAACTTCCTTGGGGTGAGTAAAAAAATCAAGATTTCAGCAGTGTCGGACATACAACTTGTACCAGTGACAGTTTGAAAGTGTGTCTGCACTACCTTACACTGGTGGGTATGGACTTGCTCTCTCTCTCTCTCAAATTATCTTGCTAAATGTCAGTTAGTTTAAGGTCACGCAAGTAAACGAACATTTTGCACTGCTCGTCAATTTGTTTGTTGGATTAATGTCATTTTTTTATTGAATTAACAACAATAGACACTGATCTTTTTTATTAATCACTAGCTGATAAACCCGGTAAACCGGGCTTTTTACCGCCGTTTGGGAGATATATTTATTTATATATTGAATGTTGGCTCATTTTTTATTATAAAAGTTAAAAGAAAATATAGATTTTTAGTGGGATACGATATGTACAAATAATTGTATCCGCCAAAACAGAGTTTTGCTGATACTATGTTTTCAGCCCCCCGCTGCGTAGGTGCCCGGAGAACTCCTCCATAACTGCTGGTCGAAATTTTACGAAACCCGGGATTATGTTTTGGTCACATGTGAACTGCTGCGCCCCGATTTTGTTTTGACCTCTGACCTCTCTGCCCAGCGTCAATTTGTGCGTCTGTTTCCACACATAAACCCACATATCTCGGGAACCGTTTGACAGATCAGGAAAAAAAAAATGTACAAATGTAGCCCTTGGATAGCTTTATAACATACACATAAAATGGTGGCGCCACCTGCAACCATGTTTGCACAGTGTCAATCTGTTCATCTGCCTTAGGTTAAAATCACTCATATCTCTGCAGTGAATTGACAAATAACCTGAAATTGGGCATGCGTATGCATCCTGGATAGCTTTCTTGATTTTATGACAGATGGCGCCACCTACATTCACGTTCAGGCTGCAGACATCCAAGCTCGTATTTCGGGAACCGTTTGACCGATTGGGCCAAAATTTTGCATGTGTATAGATCTCGCATAGCTCTTCATCATACGCAAAACTGGTGGCGCCACCTGCAGCCATTTTTGCACAGCCAAAGTCTGACAGGGTCTCATAAAAACATTAATAAAAGCTACAATTTTTGGGCAATTTCTTTCAGCTTTCTAAACTAAAAAGCTGAAATCCTAATGTGTGCATGATATGAAAATTATATCAACAGTGCTCACAGGACACAAACGTGCCATGGTCACAGTTGGGCAAAATTTAAGGTACTAATTTTATATTTATACTTATAACTTATAAAATTTGAAAAATTCAGAACTAATTTTGGGTATTTAATTGAATCTTGATTATATAATGTTGCATCCCTGACAAAAAAATCTCTAGCTTCAGCAATGCTCTTGTTAAGGGAGTAAATATATTTCTTGATTTTTTACAAAGTGCATTATGTTTGGGCCCATAACTTAAAACAATTACGCAATACTGACATCATTCTGGCATGTTCATAGAGAATGAAAAATATGTATATTATTTATGATTAAAGTCAGATCAGTGGTTTTGATATTAGGCAGTCTAGAAGTGTAACAATGGGTTTTTAATGGAAAAATGAAGTTTTTCATTAATATCTCGAAGGTATTAAGTCCTAGTGACCAAATTCTTGGCATGGTAGGGGATTTTGGAGACATCTAACTGTATGCCGAATTTAAGGAACTAAGAGCTGAAGCTGGGGAGCTGAGCTCTTGCAAACTGCATAACACAAGCTTGATGTAAACAATATGTTACATGGTGCTTGAAAACTTATTAAAATCTACAGTTTTTGATCAACTGGTTTCAAATTTTTGGTGTTAACAGTTGAAATGCTAACAAAAACATGCTGTGAAAATTAAATCCACAGTACTTACAGGAAAAAAACGTGCCATGGTCAAAGTTGGGCAAAATTTAAGGTACCAATTTTTTATTTTTATTAATATTTTAGAAAATTTAAAAGATTTTCATCTAATTTTGGGTATACAATTTAATTTTGATTAATTAAAGTTATATTACTGGAAAAAAGGTCGATAGCTTTAACATTTTTTGTGTTAAGTGATCAAATATCTTTCCTGATTTTTTACAAAATGCATTATGTTTGGGCCCATAACTTTTTTCAATTAAATAATACAGACCTAATTTCTGGCATGTACATAGGAACTATATAGAGGAATATTTATGGTAAATATGAGGAAAAACAGATGAGTGGTTTTGATATTAGGCAGTCCTGAAGTGTGAAAATAGGTTTTTAATAAAAAATTGAGGTTTTTCCTTAATTTCTCAAAGGAACGAAGTTGCAAAGACCCAGTTTTCAGCTTGGTAAGAGATCTTGGGGACATCTAACATTATGCCAAATTTTGGATTCCTAGGTCTTACGGTTTCAAAACGTGCCACATCTACGGACGGACGGACGGACGGACAGACGGACAGACGGACGGACGACGGACAATGGACCACGACTATAGCTCAGATGACTTATAGTCAGCTGAGCTAAAAACACAGAAACTGTCCTGGCAAAAGGAAATCTAAAATGGCTACCTGGCAGACATAATGATTTTCTGACAAGTCACACATCCTCCAATAAGACATTAAACTTGTAGCAATTGCTTCAAAGAATGTAACAGTTATGAATGTCCAAAACAATTCAAAAGGCATGATCAGGTTGCAGAGCTCTCATATCAGATTTATGAACATGCAAATGTAAAAAGTGCAAGTCCAATTTGTTTTAATTATCAGCTTGCTATTCAATGGGGTCAGCAGGGTAGGTAAACTGCAAAACCTAAAAGAAAAGAAATGCAGAAAGCATCACTAAGAGTCTTGTAACCAAATAAAGCCATCCTAAATCCAGGTACAGACCCACATATTATCAGAACTAACACTTGCTGGTATATCTGATGATTTGTATAATAATATTCAGATATCTAGAAAACTAAGTTTATTGCTATGATTCCATGATAATGATGATATAAACTGCAAAATGTTCCCATCATTTTATAAATCAGTAGCTAAACTTAACACTTAACTCTCATAGTCTTAATGCCTGGCCAAAGCATTCCGGCAACAGTGTTTTTGTTATGCACTAATGATATATCCTTATCACTCCATGAGCTGATACAAAAGGGAGTCATATATCACAAGTGTCACTGACAATTATGGGCACATAGTGAGATGTACCAGTTGTGAGTGCCATATGGTTATATATACAAGAAAACAAGAAAAATAGAAATGGTCTACAAAATAAGTTATTGTGAACATCCCTGACCTATGACCTTGGCCTTTTGCCCACATATCAACTGGATTCTTTCTAAATGATGGGTAACTACTAACCACTTACATCTGGCCGGTTGTAATTACTTGGCAACCAATGAGTGAATAACTTAGACCTGCAACCTTTAACCTCCTGACCAGCTGACCTCAAAATCAACTAGAATACGGGTAGTCGACAAGCGACTAAGTGTATCCGCCTAAATCAAAGTGGAACGGGTGAAGTGAGGCATGGATTGAGTGGCAAGAGTGTTGCATATTAGCATGGATGTCTGCAGCCAAATTGTGTATGTAGGTTGCCCCCCCTACCACAAAATCCAGGAAGCCGTCCAAGTTGCATACATATGCAAAATTTAAGGCAGATAAGTCAAACCACTACATGTATATGAGTGATTTTAGCCCATCAAACAGATGGAAGCTGAGCAAAAGTGGTTGCAGGTGACGCCACCAGTTTTGCATATGATAAAGAGCTGTGTGAGAACTATACACATGCAAAACTTTGGCCCAATCGGTCAAACGGTTCCCAAGATATGAGCTTGGATGTCTGCTGCATAAACTAGAATGCAGGTGGTGCCACCTGTCGTAAAATCAAAAGAGATGTCAGGGATGTATAAACCTGCAAAATTTTAGGCAGATATGTCAAACCACTGCCGAGATATGAGTGATTTTATCCCATGGCAGACAAACAGACAGGAGCTGTGCAAAAATGGCTGCAGGTGGCGCCACCAGTTTTGCGTATGATGAAGAGCTATGCGAGATCTATACACATGCAAAATTTTGGCCCAATCGGTCAAACGGTTCCCGAGATAGGAGCTTGGATGTCTGCAGCGTAAACGTGAATGTAGGTCGCGCCCTGTCATAAAATCAGAAAAGCTATCCAGGATGTATACGCATGCCAAATTTCAGGTGAATTAGTCAAGTCACTGCAGAGATATGAGTGATTTTAACCCAAGGCAGACGAACAGATGGACACTGTGCAAACATGGTTGCAGGTGGCGCCACCATTTTTTTGTGTATGTTATAAAGCTCTCCAAATGCTACATTTGTGCAAAAAAATTTTCCTGATCGGTCAAACGGTTACCTAGATATGAGCTTGGATGTCAGCAGCGTAAAGTGAATGTAGGTGGCGCCACCTGTCATAAAATCAGAAAAGCTATCCAGGATGTGTACGCATGCCGAATTTCAGGTGAATTAGTGTAGTCACTGCAGAGATATGAGTGATTTTAACCCAAGGCAGACAAACAGATGGACACTGTGCAAACATGGTTGCAGGTGGCGCCACCATTTTATGTGTATGTTATAAAGCTCTCCAAGGGCTACATTTGTGCAAAAAAATTTTCCTGATCGGTCAAATGGTTCCCGAGATATGTGGGTTTATGTGTGGAAACAGACGCACAAAAGGACGCAGAGCGCAGAGGAAAGGTCAGAGGTCAAAACAAAATCGTGCCGCAGCAGTTCACATGTGACCCGAACATAATCCCGGGTTTCGTGAAATTCCGCCCAGCGGTTATGGAGGAGTTCTCCGGACACCTACGCGGCCGCGGCGTTGGCATGCAGCTGAAAACATAGTATCCGCAAAACTCTGTTTTGGCGGATACAATTAGTTATTTCTTCATGCAAAAAGACCCATAAATATGAAGTTTGAATCAAATTCAGTGATGCATAGATGTGGCATATGTGAAAGACTGAAGGTTTGGGTTGAACAGTTTCACTTGAAATATGTTCACAAGCATTTAGAACAATATTGTGACCTTGACCTTTGACCTTTTGAACTCAACATCAATAGGTTTCTTCTCCTATTGGTAGGTAAGCCATATATGACAGATGGAAAGTATAGATTGAAAAGTTTGCTGAAAATGACTCCACGCAAGAAGAGGGTGCTGTGAACTTGACCTTTGACCTCAAAATCAACAGGTCTTTTCCCCTGTTGGCAGAGAAGCGATATCAGTGCTGAAAGGTTTGGAATGAAAGGTCTAGCTTGAAATGTGTCCACAACCTTTACAAAGAAGTGAATCCTGTGAGCCTGACCTTTGACCTTGTGACCTCAACATCTATAGGATTCTTCTCCCACTTAGTAGGTGAGCTATATGTGAAAGATCAAAGAATTGGGATGAAAGGTTTGGCTTAAAATGCATCCTGAGGCTTTTCAAAGAAGTTGGTTCTGTGACCTTGACCTTTGACCTTGTGACCTCAAAATAATTATGGTTCTTCCCCTGTTGGTAGGTGTATGTGAAAGATGGAAGGTTTGGGATGAAAATTTTGGCTAAAAGAATTATTTCTGGGGGGTGCAAACACACCCCATAACTTCGAGCATATAGGTCGCAGTGACCTAATTTCAGGTTTGCAAGGAGATATTTTTAGAACCTCTAAGACTGCATAGGGTTCATGGCCCTAGCCCCTATGGTTACGATTTGTGCCCTGCTAACGGACGGACGGCCAGCCGGCCGGCCAGACAGACGGAAGGACTCCGGACAAAGACCCATCGTAATAGCCCAGCATGACTGAAAGTCAGCTGAGCTAAAAATTGTATTCCTAAATCCTGCCTTAAATGATATGGTTGACTAGACAGAGTAAATGTGAGTCTCTGGCCCACTGCAGCTTGCGGCCAAATTGCCTCCTGCTTAGTGCTGGAGGCTGACATTGTTGGGTTTTTGGCCAGCGGCTGATATTATTATTTTAGGGACATGATCAGGAGCAATGTTATGCCTATTCTTCACACTATCAGTTCAGTTTTGCTTTAGCCAAAAATTTCCCAGCAAAACCAGCCTAACACACAATCTAAGTACTTCATATACAGCTGTTTATCACCTTGTTATGGGCCTGCATGTTGGTAAACACAGTCCACGTGTGTCAGTTTACCATAACAAGGTCTAACAAGGCTGTGTGACCAGAGGTCCGATTGTGAGCCTTAACAAGCGGTGTTTCAGCCAGCGGAAACATGTATTAATTTTTTTGGATTCAGTCAATCACAAATCTCATTATTGACATGTTGTGGCCAGGCAATGCAGGCCCTGTGTTTATGTTGACACCTTTGATCGTGCCCATTCCACTGTTTTTAACTCGTTTACAGGAGTAAACAAACGGTTTCAGGAAAATATTTTGGCAGGTACAGATTTATTTTAAAGGAAAAATCTATTTTCATGTTAATTCAACTTGCTTTATAGATGATTTGGTCCCTTAAATAATGCCGGTGATATCCCCAAATACCTTCTCTATAATTGGCTTAGAACAGTGGGCCAAACTATAGAATCCGTCCTACCGTGCCTGTCCAACTATGATTCTCAGGGCACCTCAGTTGTGACAAAACCTGCATGTACCACTCCTATAAGATATGCTTGTATGATTCCTATCTCCATAGAACTTGTTTTTTTTCCTGGTGTATCAATATTTCCTTCATTAACACTGTCTCATTCTAACACTTTTTACAGCATGTCCTCCATTTTTGAGGTGTTGCATAAAATATTGTTTTTAAGATTTTTTCTCCCTCTCCCTAAATGTCATCCTTGCTTTTAAGGCTAAGCGGGGGTTTAGGGGCGTGGCCCCCAATTTAAAATAAATATATATGTTGATTAATTAAACCTGGGTTACTAACCAAAGCGGGGGTTTGGAGGCGCGGCCCCCAATTTAAAAAAAAATATTTATTGACCAAAACATTAATTTCACAATTGACCATCAGGTGGCGCTACTGTAAAACAGAGTTACAATGATCAGGAAACCCCTGTTTGATATGTCAGCAAGTTAGCTCAGATAGTTAGAGTGCAGTGTCAGAAATCAAGAGATTGCAGGTTCAAACCTAGGTAGTGCCAGATCAGTTTATAGTTGTATCATGTGTTACCAATGAAAATAAGACTTATAGGCAGGCAGAAAAATTGAAAATGAGTCTGAGAAATGCTTGAGAGGGGAAATGGTAGGAGGAAAGGTGAAAGGGACTTTTTGGGTACGGACTAAAACCCGGATGCCACATGTCACATGCCACATGCCAAATCGTATGCCGCGTCGGATGCCCCTCGGGAAGTTGGAAGCCAAACCTGGATGCCATCCGAGACGTGATATCGATTTTTTTTGGTAGTTTAAGGTGCAACTTGTGTTAAGTTTAATATTAAACTTACCTTATATTTCTAGATTTTACCTATTTCGTTGCTGCCCAGACCTGAAAGCTGCGGTATGTCGTTCTGTGCGGGCTCGTGTTATCATAGGAAGTCACCCGTAACTGACTAATTTTGGAGTTAATCACGGGCGCAATGAGCTGCAAAAGAAACCCTACGACGGAACCGTCAGGGCCGAAGGGAGGGTTGTTGAACGCTTGGTGTGAAAGCCAGTAAGGTAAGCAGGCACGGTACCTGTAGGTTAACCCACCCAAGTGAAATAGGTAACAAGGTTTCCGACCCCAGTCCTGGGGACGGGTTTCCAAGTGAGTGAAGGAGTTTACTGACCCCAGACCAGGGTACAGGTTTCTATCATAACAGTTCCAGCTGACAAATAAGGCAATGGATGCTGAAACCCCCCCCCCCCCCCCAGTTCTTCAGGTATATATACCCAAGGTAATTTTATTACAAACCTCATACAGTCTTTACAGATATATATTGTCAACAAAGATATTATAGTTCATCACGTACAGATTTACTTGAAGTTCATCCCAGTCTTGGTATTTGTTGGATATCAAATGAACATGTCAGTATTGGTAACAGGCCATTCCCAGGTTAGTTTGAAATTTATATTCCAATTAGTATAGCTGATTTTTCAATTAAAATGCTTCAACTATTAGATAGGACATTTAGAACTTGCTAAATTGTTATCACGTTTACAGGTTAAATTTGCCAATCTTTATGAGATAAATTATATATTCATCTGAAAGTGCTTGCTATTGATAGATCAATATATATATATATATATATATATATATATATATATATATATATATATATATACATACAAATATATATATTTATTTAATTAATAATTGCTTTCTAAGTGTCACCTTGGTATAAAAATGTAAGAAAATCGGCAAAATATATATTTCAGCTGAGGTTATTGTAAGTCAACTGAGCTATTATGGTTTCCATTATCTTTTTAATTAAATAAAGTCTGCAACCTGGTGTCTTCCATACAGCTAGTTTTTGAATGAAAAGACTTTGGTATATTATTTAAAAAAAAATGGATTTTTTTTAGCCAAGGTGACTAAAAGTCACCTGAGCTATAATAAAGGGTCCTTATTTTTAATAGATATTGTTCTTTAAAATGGGATTAAATATAAGGTTATAATATTAGTGCTCACTGTCATGTTTTGATATTGAATCAGATGTAAATACTTTGTAGTATTCCATTCATAAATGTTGGTTAGACATTGCTATGAATAACACTGGTACACACTGGAATATTAAGCAAACCAACATGACATCTAAGTCTAAGCTCTCCTGGCCTTAAATTTAACTGTGATAAAAAACTGTAGAATTTATTCCTGCAGATGTTTGCTTTTTATCTCAGCTGACTATAAGTCATCTGAGCTGTAGTTGAGTTCCTTTTTCTGTTATCTGGCCATTCAATAAAAGGTAAATTTGTAGATAGACTCCATATGTCATCTGTAGCAATTATTGTCATGTTTTGTTAATTTTTGTGGTAGTTTGTGCACCTAAAGCAAATCTGTCATTGATTGATATTACTTTCACCACAGGTGAAATACCTACAGGAGAGGTTTGATCGACTGTTAGACAATGGCTGTGGTCAAAGAGTTTCCTGCCTACCTTTCCCCGGGGCGAAGACGAGGCAGCTCTTCCCTAACATAAAGGAAGTTTTGCCCTTCTTTAATGTAAGTTGACTTCAATAACAAATTTACAATTTGCCAAATATATGTCTGGTGCAAAATAATTGTCTTTGTTTTCCAGAGAAAAGTGGTAAATTATTTAGTAAAACAAGGGAGGACTCACATTGAATGTTTAACACATTATTTCATACTTTCACTCTTGCATATGCTCTGCTGTAAGTGTCAGACAGACATTTTCCAAAATAATAAATCTATCTAGTACATTGACACCATTGTATAATTCCTGACATTCTCAAAACCATTTTTATTAAATAACTTTGTGATCTGTCTCTATTGGTATATTTATTATTTATGTATATACAGGTTGTGGTGCTTGTGATCGGCACAAATGATTTACCATGGAGCCCAGCCAGGAAGGTCCTAGAGGATCTGCAAAACCTTGTCTCAGACATCAAACAGACTTGTCCCAGGTCAGTGGTAGTGTTAATAAATTTGTCATATGGTACATTTGTTACCAGTAACAGCTACACAGATATAGTTAAGGACATGGAATCGACTTTCATTCAATGAGATACAGGTCAATGTTACAGTTATGTACAATATACAATATAATATGTCTTTTGTTATCTGAAAATTGACCTTAAACACAGGTGCCAATTTGTGACAGTATGATTCCTTTTGTTTGACAGGATTACAGTACTGGTCTGTGAGATACTACCACGTTGCATCAGCCGCTTTCCCAACAGCGACCCTTGGCACCATATAGAGCGTTGTAACCGCCTTGCAGAAGATGTCAACAACCTTCTGTCTGAGACAGATGTGACTGTCCACGCATTTTGGCATGTGACATGTGGCATCCGGGTTTTAGTCCACGAACTTTGGCATGTGACATGTGGCATCCGGGTTTGGCAGAACTATAGAAACCGGGCTTCAGCCTGCCGCCGGTAAAACGGGTGTCGCATAATAAATTGTTTCCTGGAAAAGGCCGATACATATCATTTTCCTCAGAATTCCCGTATTTAATTTTGCTCATAGCTGGAGTTTATTATATTAGAGGAGGAGGGGTCCGGGGAACCTGGGTTCCCCGTCTGAACGGGGGTGTGGGGGCGGAGCTTAATTTTCCTGTTAAAATAGTAAATGGTTTCCCATTTTCGCGATAGATGCCTCTTCAATCGCAGATATAAATGAACAAAGTTTGCTCCTGCTGGTATCTCGTCTTCACGGCTCACTTAGTACTTAGCATGTAGGGCTCCTAGTCTAGAGATCGTAGGTTCGATTCCCGATTCAGGCGACTTCTGATGCTTAGTAGTTGTTTATGTTAGAAGGGTTAAGTGTAGGGACATCTATAGGGAAAAGTAGGAGTTAAAATAGGGAATGACAGGAGACCATTTTATTTATATGTTCCTCAAAAGAAGCGAAGCCCGCGTTCTATAGTGGCTCCCTGGGTTTTAGTCCGTACCGACTTTTTGTCCCTAAACCGGTAGGACGGATTCAATGGTCGCTCCGAACAGTGGGGCCCTAATAGAGCGGGGTAAGAGTCTACCGTCCGAACAATACTACATCAGCACATATTCTCTGATTGGTGACCTGCTGATTATCCATAGGTTCAGAAGGACTGTAGTAAGACGCCTAATTTGGGACTGCATGCAGGCTGTTGGGAGCGAGTATAGAATCCGGTCTTCATGGACGAGGTTATGGGTGTATACGGACGGACGTAATGATGTTTAGGATTCATGTAATGGAGAAGTGAGAAGCATGTCGATGTCATATCATCAGGCATGCCACGGGTTATGTTGATTACTACAAATATGAGACGGTCCAGCCAGTTTAGAATCAGTTTGGAATTGAAGACCGGATTCTGTCACCGTCACGGTGAGTTCAGCCCTTATCGCGGAGCTGATTTGATCACTCATGGTTGATGTGTAACTTACCTTTGCAGGTGGTACCACCGTTATCTTCTTAAAATTATAATGCGCCATGTTAAATTCCCTAAAGACGCCTGTCAATCGTAATATCTATCAAAATCTTCAAGGATTCTGTGGACAGAACGTCATCCCGCAACAGCGGACAGACCACATGAAACTGACTTCCGGTGATTACAAATCAATACGTATTCTAAAGTTCCGTACCATTGTCGTTTCGTACCTGACTGCTATCGTATGGGGAGAAGTCTTTTCGCACTCTGGTCATTTCGCATTTCACCAGTAGATCCAGTAACGGGATCCCTTTTGTAAATTGCCATGGCCACTCAGTTCTCCCAGAATTAACCGCTTTCGGTATATTATATCGGTCGTAACGGTTATATATATATATATATATATATATATATATATATATATATATTAACAATTGGACTATTGTAACTTGCAGCATCTAGAATAAAGAATTAACTTCTATAAATTTATGTATGTGACTAACATTCCGCAAGAATTGAAGAATTTTTTCACATAATTTTAATACAACTTTAATGAATAAAATTAAAGAAGACTTTAACAATTTCTGTATATTATATAGAGTTGATATACTCTGATAATAATCGCATGCGAACGAGATATTATCGCATGGGAATGAGATACTGTCGCGTGCGAGAGAATAATATTTATGATTATCGCCTATGAACGAGATCCTAACGCATGGAAACGAGATCCTCGTGGGAAAATAATCGCATGCGCACGATATGGTATCTTCTTTTGCATTAGAAAATAATTTTGTGTGTGTCTTAATTGTACGAGCCTGGTACCTAACAATCCTAATCAACGATGAAATCTCGGGCATTAAACTTTTGAAGTTAGTATCATTATTTTTTATAAATGTCCAGTAAATGAAGAAAAATCAAAAGTAAATTAAATCAAAACCAATGCAGATAAGTTCGCAAAGAAATTTATATTTTACCTGTTGTGTAAATTAGGGAGTCTGTATAATTAATTAAGTGATTTTTTAATAAATTTAATAATACAATTATTAACTAATTTATAAACTAATATTACAAAACAAATATAAAAAAAATCCTGAAAAGAATATTAAACCAAATCTTACGTCCTGAAGTAAAAGAGAGTCTTTTCATATGAGATTAATGATCAACCCATGTAACTATTTCAGACGACTAAAACGTGGTGCCCTCCGAGTGTCAGATTGTCGTGATAAATGCCAGAACGAGGCTGAAGAACGAATCGGAAAAGACGCCAGCATATTTGCGAAAGGAATTTCCTTGAAAATAGTTCAATGTAGAATAAACAAAAAATGTGTATCTCTGTTTGCAGTTCCAGTTAGGTTACAAGACTGAACTGATTGCTAAAGTTTCATATTTTGCTGACCCGCGGGGGCATATGTGCATGTACTCATATTATCCATGTCATTTTGCTAGTGCCTTTATTCCCCCAAACAATATAAAAACTCTTAATATTTACACTTCCACCTGAGCGTTCCCATGGCACTGGTATTAATGATATTTTTCCCTTTTGTTTAATCCACTAATTTATATTGAAAAACAGAGAGAGAGAGAGAGAGAGAGAGAGAGAGAGAGAGAGAGGGGGGGGGGGGGAGACAAAGTGTGTGTGTGTTTTAACTGTTGATGACAGATATCTTTATTTAACATTTAACCGGGCCCGGTATAATTATAGGCTAATCTGCATTTTGGTTTTAGTTTCTTTTCCAGTGGGATATCATTTGTGGTAATTCGTTAATAAACATAGAAGTCACATATCACTTTGATTTGTTTTATTTGTTTTATGATCAGCTGGATGAACTAAGTTTTGTGTTTGACTGGAATTTTGACTCGGATTCCTCTGATTACAGCAAAAACCAAATTACTTAGTTCCTAAAAATCTTAAACCCCTACAGATCTGGGGTCAATTATTTTTTACAATTCCAATTTAGATTTTAAAGACGCTTCAACTGCAAACGATTTTGCTTCAATTCCAATCAAGTCAAATTAAATTCAGAATTAACCCCAGGTCTGAAAGTGAATAAAAGTTTACCATAACAGCTTTATCAAACAAATAATTTCACTTTTCTGAAGAATTTTACACAGATATAAAAGCCAGAATAAACGTTGGAACTGGACCCGTGCATCCCTCTGGTCAGCAGTTCGTGATGTTATCATACATTGCAAATCAGAAAAGAATTCAAGGTGTGAACAAGGGATACCCAGAGGAACACGAAAAAGACATTTAAAAAAGCTAGGTGTGATGAAGGGAATGAAAAAAAAAAAGTTGGAACGACCCACAGTGTTAAACACAGAAGAAGAACAGGAGTCTGCCGGAATTATTATGGATCTGAAAACTCGTTTGTTTAGCTTAACATAAAGGATGTCCAGGACCTTGTGTTTTCACTTTGCCAGAAAAACAAAATAGACAATCCGTTCAACAAAGAAAAACAGAAGGCAGGTCTAGATTGGCTGGAAGGATTCCTGAGACGTCAACCCGATATTTCTGTTCGTTCTCATGAGGCGGTGTCCATGCAAAGGGCTATTAGGCTATTAATAAGGCAAAGGTAGACACTTTCCACAAGAAACTGCAAAACCCATTGTTCTCTAAAACTGGACAGCGCCTGATCCCCCCCCCCCCCCCAGATAATATCTTTAATGTTGACGAATCGGATACACAGTTTGTCACAAACCTCTTCAGATTTTAGTAATGACGGGAAAAAGAAATGGTACTCCGACCAGTGCTGAAAAGGGGAAAAAATTACTGCAGTCGTTTGTGCATCCACTCCTGGATCTTTTGTGCCTCTCACGTTGATTTTCCCGCGTAAGATTTTAAACCAGAACCAATTGAAAATACACCACCGGGTAGTATTGGTGTTGCACACTTGTCAGGGTGGATTAATAAGGCACTGATTGAGACATGGTTGGACCATTTCTTAAATTCTGTCCTGCCAAGACTAGATCAAGCAAAGGTGTTGCTTACTTTAGGTGGGTACTTGCACAAGTCCCACAAGAAATAGCTGTCATAGACAAAGCTCGCGCCAACAATGTCCTCATGTTATCCCTCCCATCTCACTGAAGTCATCTCAATGGATCCACTTAACGTGTCACTCTCCAAGAGTCTTAATTTGTACCACGACTCTGACGTACAGACATGGGTGCGCAAACATTCGGGCCGAGTAGTAATTAACTGAATGACAGGTGGCAGAGCTCTTTTCCGAAGCCTTTTGACCAAAATTATTTATATGAGGAAGACTTCATGCCAGTGAGGCGACTGAGCTCACAGACGGCCCTCTCGCTGTGCACAGATTGACTTAATTGTCTTAGATCAGGACCACAGAGGATGACAGGACTCTGTAAATTCAGGGAAAACCGGTATAACTCAGGATCTTCAGGAATCCAAGGGACCAGAGACCTCTGCCACTTAACTTGAGAGAAACACGTTTCATCTGAGGGGCCTCGATCAAGAGACAAGTGTCACTGCACTTTAGAAAACCTGACCTCACCTGAAGACCCTCAGGGATCATTGGGGTATCAGAGCATCCACCCTCTTCAAAGGACCCTGTCTTATTTATCGGCGCCAAGGAAGCCAGGAGAACAGAGAAACTGGCTAATTTAGATAATTAAATCTCGTCTCTAGCCAGACTTCGAGAGACCAGAAAACTCTGTCATTTAATTTAGAGAACCCAATCTCACTTGAGCACCCTCAGGATTCCGGGATACCAGAGAACCTTGCCACCTCTAAGGACCCTGTCTCACCTATCAACTCTCAGTATTAGAGGACATCAGAAAATACTAAAAATTAAGAGAATCCATTTTCGCCTGAAGACCCTCATGATATCAGCATATACCTGGGAACCCTATCTCTTTAAAGGATCTTGTCTCACCTGAGCCTCCTTAGGATGTCAGTGGGTATAAAGATCACCGCTATTTCAGAGAGATTCGTCTCAAATTTGGTTGGCTTTTATTCCGGAAGACCAGAGAAACTCGATTGCCACTCCAAAAGACCCCCCATCTCGTCTATGGACCCTCTAAAACAGCAACATATCAGACGGTCTGTATAGCCATTAGTCCAGGCACTGCCATTCACGGAACGGTCTCTATATTCCTACAGCCACGAAAGACAGCCTTGTCTGAATCAAACAGGGCGCAGCCCATGGAATTTTTAACTTGCATTCGTCGGATCGGCTACAAAAGAAATCATGTAAAATTGACACACGATGATTTAGGGACATGCTTGTGTTAATATACTTATCTTGATCTGACACTGATAAGATATATTTTAATATAAGATAAGATAATTTTTATTTAAATTCTGCCGAAATGGTGCTTTTCAGCACAAAGCCTGAGCGTGCGCGGAGGTCGACATGATTGCCGGTCTTGACAGAAACAGTTCTGCATGGTCAGTAGCTCACTGGCACTGAAGCTTGCGGCCGATATCTCCTTGCGCTGCATGGGCACTGGTAGACTGGTACCCCGCTCTATTATGGCACCTCTGCTTTAAGCCAGTCATAGATCTATGCTTGGCTGAGGGCCATAATAGAGCACGGTACCAGTCTAGGACACTGGCGGCCGATATGGTTAATTTGCATTCGTAACATCTTCGGTCGATATCAACGGCGGTCGATATGTCCCCATCCCGGTATGTAACAATGTTGGTACGGAAGAATTAAGTTACGGGATACTTATTCCCTTTTTGGTAATCCCGCACTAATACATAAATAAATATTGGAAATGTCATAAATATTAGAAATTAACCTAATCTAATGAGAGGCTGTTTCGCTATTTTTTTTTTTAATTTTCCCAAGAAATTCAATGGACCAAAGGAGCTGCATAGTAAATGGTGTTTATGGTTTAGATTTGTTTTCTGCTCATATAAAGTTCAGGAGTTATACAGAAGGAAGTTGTGGAAAACAGCGTTTCCCTATATTGAATATAACATTTTTCAAATTCATGTTTAAGCATTTTATCATTATTGTTATTTGAGAGACAGTGGTAAAAATAAGTTCCGTAAACTTTTAGGAGGATAACAAGTCTAAATATCTCAAGTGCGGGCTTGTAAGAGGAATTTAGACTAGTTCCCTGGTAACAACGAAATCAAACAACTAAATGATACATTTTCAATGGGGCATCAATGATTTTTCCATACTGATTACTTATTTTTATGTGCAGTATAACGGGGATGCGAATTACAAACAGTAAGTAACATATGGTGTGAAATATATTCTCTTTTAAAGAAAGTGAACCGGTCTATTAGTGCAGGTCAATTAGTCATGTGATTTGTGACGTATGGGTCACCTAAAATCACAACACTGACGGGCTGACGACAATTTGATTAGAGGCACCTAGCAGGAAATGTTTTTAACGAAGTTTAGAAGAGTCCTGATATAAAGTTAAGCACGTCAACAGGAAGGTAGGTAACAGAGATATGTCTTGTGCCTTCTGCTTTGGATGTCAGTATCAAGAACATAATATATTTTGTACTGGTTGAACGTAACCCCGGGTGACTGGGTCGCCCGACCACCGGGGAAACACGGGGTGTACTTTGGACTACATTACCTAAAAAACATGACTGAAACAAGAAACGGACAAGCTTCAATTTTTAATTGTGTTGTGATGGGTAAACCTAGTAAACAATCGTGGTCAGTAAAAGTCCTAAATATCTATCAGTCGCTTATTATGAGAAGAACTAGTGAGTTTTCTTCAGGTCCAAAAGAAATGTATGCACAATCACGGAATTATTCTCTCTTTTAAGACTTGTGGTCTTTTTGGGCTTAAGCAGTTAAAATATGAAATATTTTATATTGTAAATAACATGACATGGGGGGTGGGGGTTGAAGGTAATTTTTAAAATCTTGAATAAAGCTCTGGGCCTTGGAAAATCCCACAATAATCCCTGGTATTATAAAAATGATATAAGTGAAATTAATATAATAAAAAATATCATGCAGAAAGCTAAAATTACACATGTAATTCACAAAATTGTAGTTCATATATAGGCATGCAAAAAAAAAACAAAAACAAAGAATGAAACAAATTTTGCTCTAGAAAATCAAAAATGAAATTAAAAAAAAACATCTTAAGACTTAATATCTGTTGCAGAATAAATTAATCCTTTATCAATATGGATTACCATATTTATAATAGTTCTTTCCATAATTATATCCAAAGCCAGATTTAGTGATCCATGTTTTTAATACCTAAGTGTATTGATTTTATTTGTTTACAGGATTTAGAGGAAAGGTTAAGAACTGCATACAGGAAAATGGTGGACACAGCACTGAAGCAGCCTTTGGCAAGTGCTGTTCATACAATCAGTGCACATAAGGGTGATGTGAACTCTGTGGCGTTCTCCAGTCATTCCCTGGCGACATGCTCTGGAGATAAAACTGTACGACTTTGGAGCATTGAGGACTTCACAGAACAAGCTTGCTCACCACTGTGTGGTCACACGTATTCCATACACTGTTGTGTTTTCAACCACAAAAATGCAACTCTTGCAACATGCTCAACTGATGGCAGATTGATCATATGGGATGCAAAAACTGGTGATAAACTGGCAGTGCTGCAGCATGACAGCCAAAGTAGTATTAGAGTTTGTCGTTTCTCGCCGGACTTCACAAGGATTGTTACAGGAAGTGATGATGAGAAGCTATGCATTTGGGATGCTACCACCTATAAACTTGTCAGGTAAGTTTCATGAAATTTATTTAATAATATATGTACATGTACATGAGCTCTTGATATCTGATCATGTGGAAGTGTTGTTAGTCAAGTTTTTAGAGTAATATCAGGGTTGGGTTTTATCCGGATAAAACTTGTTTAATCCAGGACAATGAATAAAACTGGGTTTAATCCAGTTTTAGCCGTATTATACAGGATTAAACTGGATAAAACTAAGAATCGCCTTGTAGAATTTATTTAAATTAACATAAATGATAATCTGGTTAATTAAGTTTCGAAGTTTTTTTAATTTATTAACAATATATAAGTATTATATCCAATAGGCAATTTCCTCCAGGTTCATGTTGTACTGTTGTCAGCATCCACTATTTAAATTAGCTTATGCTCAATACACCAGATTGAAGAGCTGTCCCTTTGTCTTCTATGTTACTTTTCTGGCTGGTTGTCAATTTCTCAAAAGGATGTATCATCTTTATAGCATCATCCTCGATCAGCCATCAAATATTTACTCAGTCAAGGGGCAGGCTTATCCAATGGAGGTATCTCCTCTCAGGCTGTCATGACTGGATGGTTGTCATATGGTAGCCCACTGTTGCTGCTTGTGTAAACATGCCTTTCCAGTGGCAAAAGAGTCAAGGAATCACACTACTACCCCACATTCAGAGAAACCTATTTGGTAGAAGGGATCCTGCTCAACTCCGAATTCACTATACCAGAGACAAGAATGACCATGTCTGGTCTTATTGACTAAGCATCACATGAAATTTTGAACAAATGCCAGGACTTTGCTGTCACTGAAGAGCCCATCGTTGTGTCTGGTGACGGAAACTGTTTAATGCGGTTTCAGTATGTTTGGTTGGAGACCAGTCACTTACGACTGAACTTCGCGTCCGTTGTGCTGTGGAAATGGCGGTGAACAGGGATCTGTACCAGAGTCTACCAAACATTGCAGATATACTTAGTTTCTCACCGGTATATGATGAAGCCCTGAGGGAGTGTGCAAGAGAAGGGGGTTTTTCTTCGGCATGGACTATACAAGCGTTGGCCACTGTGATCGGTGCTCCAGTTGATGTCGTATATCCACCCATGAATGGTGCTGACGATGCCGTTCATAATGCGTTGAACACATGCTACATGCCGACTCTGCCGGTGACAAATACAAATCCAGGTGTTAAGATAATGTGGACAAGGTCGGGACCGGACCCCATCCGAGCAAAGTGGTGGACACCTAACCATTTTGTGCCGTTGCTAGATCTAGATGTCATTATGAAGAATTTTCATCCGAACTCACACAGTGTGAAATGGGATTCCAAACAGCACATTCTGAAGTATCGTTCGATGTACCTATTGACCATTCAACACCAGAAAAAGTAAGTTCCACATCTGAGGTCTGCAAACCGGATACGCTAAAGGAACTGATCCCATTAAAGGCCGAACAGATATATCAAGTGATACACGACCAATCAAAAACAGGGAAGATACTGCCAAAAATCCCTAGCGGCGACAAATCCAATTCACGTTATCTCGTAGACAACACCTCTAACATGGCAAAGCACAGAGAAAACAAGAGGATGGATTTCCCAGATGACTGCGGGGTCTTGAATGGCACAAAAGGCACAACAACATGTACAACATTCCTACTGACCTCGGCTGACACATTGAAAACCATCCATCTGAAGAATGGCGAATACTGTGTGCCCAAAAAACAAAAGAAACAAATTTCATGGATACCGCTGAATCCACAGCCTGACCCTAATCTGCTCGTGAAAATGCATCGGTATTATACCAGTTTGGCTGCAAATCCCAGTTTTAAGAAAAGGGTCACATGGTTGGATTTGCCTTCATCTTGCAAGACTACAGACATAGCGGTCGTCAAAATACATTGGACAGCAGGGGGCATCCTTAGCACCGCACCGGCAATGCCAAGGGCATCAGGAATCCATATGTCAGGACGCACCCAGACATCATGGAAAAAATCAAGGAAGCAGTTAAAGATGCACCACCAAAAACGGTTTACAAAAGAATGCTGGATGCAAAGGAGAGTCACTGTATGCCTCGAAACTTAAAACAGCTGAAGGATGCTTAAACACGTGAGCGACAGAGAAAAGGTCCAGGACCAGGAAAAAATCTTGCGGATGACGAACTACAGGTCATGTGTATGATGAACGATCATCCGTACTTGCAAGAAATTGTGTACACAAAGGGTAAACCCCCTTGCGTAATTCTATACCTGGAGGAACAGATGATTGATCTTCGTTCCTTTGTTGGAATACAGTCCGATCATGTGATCGGCATGGACCGAACATTTTATCTTGGCCCGTGCTATGTCACGTCGGTGGTGTACAAGAACCTGTGTCTGTTGAGGTCAGATACCAAAGACCACCCCATCGTGATTGGACCTCTGTACCTGCACTGGGATGGCTCTTTTGACTCTTACCATCCCTTTTTCTCGCACATAAAACGGAAATTAGACAGAACGGTGCATGCGACAGAGATCTGACTAGGAAGTGACAAGGAGAAGGCCATCATCAAAGCCGTTCAGAGTGTATTTCCAGACGCTAAGAGGTATTTATGTACAAAACACCTGAAAGAGAACGTCGGGCGATACCTCCAAGACAAAGTGGGTGAAAAAAACAAAGGACCGCGTGGAAATCGTGAATGCAATATTTGGATTGGACAGTCTTGCCACTGCCGAAGATACATTTGCCTTTGAGATGAAAAGCCAACAGCTGTGTGCTGACAATCAGGAAAGGTTTCCAAAGTTTGTGCAATATTTCAGTGAGAGACTTAAGCCACTCCTATTTGAACATGTTTACAGCCACAGTTCGAAAGATAGTGCTAAAAAGTTATGGACCAACAATAAGAGTGAGAGTATGAACCATCAGCTGAAGCTCTCAGTTGATTGGAAAACGCAAAAAATGCCAGATCTCATCGAGGCCTGACGCAATGTCAGTGATCATTTTCCATGTCCATGTATGGAGTAACACGAAATGAATTTTAACTACGAACCTCTTGTTAGCTCTTTATTCTAATTCAGCTTTAAAATGCACATGGGCCTGTAGGAAAGACAGTATGATGTACTATTTTAACATTCATTTGTGTCTTTTGTTATTCAAAAGCGAATTAACAAAAAAAAAGAGTTGGACTAAAGAATTCATATTTTTTTCTTTCATCCGTCCACTCTTCCCTTCGTTTATTTATACACCTTACCCATTTTAATAACAGTTATAATAATAATAGTAAAATTAATAATGATATTATTCACATAGACATAATTCACATAAATGAATCAATCGATTTTTTCATTCATTCGTCCATCTGCAGGGTGTAGCCAAGGGGGGCCGCAGGGGGCCATGGCCCCCCCCCCCCCCTGGTCGTATCCAGTACTCGCCGTCCTTTCGGAATCTCACTTAATCTAATACAAAGATATATATATATATATGCATTAAATCAGTGGCGGATATATGCTATCAGTGGCGGATCCTTTGGCACGCGGCCCCAGTTAAGCTGCAAAATCTCTCATTTTATCATATTACCGATTTTCGAGATTAATTTTTGTTTTTCATGTTTCTTATGATTAATAAGGAATTAGACTTTAGTTATCTGCAGTTATAATTACTTTCAAATTTATTAATTGAGTATAAGGATATTTATTAACAGCTGCAGAACAACTGCAGATCGATCGAGCACCGGGCCCTGGTTCGGGTCGACGGTGAACAATCTTAAGGCTCCTCTGCATGGTGATACTGGTACTAAAACTCGCAATTTGTGTTGAGCTCTTAGGAGTCCTGTGTGCTGTCGAGACCACAGAACCCGGTAAAATGCCAAGTTTAACATAATAATTCAGTTTATCATTTATTTTACCACAAGCATTACATTCAAAAGATAATATTTTGATAGTTTCAAATGTGATTGCGCTTTTTGCGCCATTGACTCGTTTGAAAGCGATTGAAATTTTATATCCTAATTTTAAGATATATAAATATTAAATATTGAACCTCTCAACAGTTTGACAAGATAACGCAATGACGTCAGGGAACTGTTTTTCAGGAACAGGAAATCCTTATTTTTTTGTGAAAATTGCCTCAAAATGTCCTATTTACATTGTTTACATTGTATATTAAATAAATTTCCCAATATGTGAGGGGGAAACCTCCTCCCATACCCTCCCCATGTACCTGTAACTAACCTTAAATACACCATGGTTCATAATTGAAAATAAAAAATTATATATTATCATACACAAAAATATATAAAGTATAGTAAAAATTTATAATAATAATAATAATAATAATAATATATAAGTATAGTAAAAATTTATAATAATAAATATATATATATATATATATATATAAATATATTTATATATATACTTGTATATATATAACTGTTTTCCTGTTGCCCATATATGCACCCCCCCCCCCCCCCCCCCCCGTTTTCAAATTTATTGATCCGTCACTGATGATGGCCCCCTCCCCTTCCTCAATCCTGGCTACGCCCCTGATCTGGCCCACAGTAACAACAACAGTAATAATATCCATTATATAATATAATGTAATTAATGAGGCATATCCTACAGATGATTTTAAATTAGGCAGAAACTCTAGAGACCGTAAAATTAAATTAATAAGTTTGGTTTTTCATTGCAAAATCTTTGTTGTTCTTATAATATACATATTTTAAATGGCAGGGTTAATTATGATGTATCTGGTGAATATACATGTATTAAATAAAATGGACAGAGTGTTGTGGATTACATTATTGCGAGTACTGAACTTTTTAGTTATGTTAAGTCTTTTAGTGTGTTTAAATTAGATATATCAGATCATTTTCCAGTTATGTGTTCCTTTCAGGTTAAAACAGATGCAACTGATTTAAATAAACACACTAACTGTACACAATGGGTAAAACATAAATTAAAAACAGAAGATCCCATTGAACTTGAAATACATTTTCTTAACAAGTATGACCAGTACACAACAGAATTTGGTCAGCTTACTGAATGTGATCCAGATGTAGCCTTAGAATATTTAAATAATTTTATAAAACAAACTTTTACTCTAGATTTGAAACAAAGAAATAAGTACGAGAAAAGCAAAACTCAGCCTGGTTGGTGGGACAAAGAGTGCGAGTTGGCAAAACAAAACAAATATAAGTTACTGGATAAATATAGAATAACACATTATCAAGATGATTTACAAGCATACAAGGAAGAGAGAAAGAAGTTTAAAAAATTGTGTGAAGACAAACTGAATTTCAAAGAAAAGATTGTTGTTGCAGAAATTTTAAATAATAGGGATGCAAATAAATTATGGAAGCTCATAAAAAATTTTAAGAGACAAAGAAAAGTTAATAATATTGGCGGAAGAGTTTGGATTGAGTATTTCAGAAATTTACTAAATAATTCTAGGCATGAAGTAAATAATGAGTTCCAGGTAATAGTTGATGAATATTTTGAAACACACTTTGATGAAAATATAAAGTGTGGGTCCTTAAATGACAAAATTAGAATTTCAGATATTGTTGAAGTTGTTAAACAGATGCCATCTGGCAAGTCACCAGGTCCAGATGGCATTTCTCTGGATATAATTAAATATATTTTAAAATTTATACTTCCCTCATTAGAAAAACTGTTTAATTTGATACTAAATTCAGGTTTTTACCCAGAAGAATGGAGTAAAGCTATAATCTATCCCTTGTATAAAAATGGCCAAAGTAATGATCCTGGAAATTATAGAGGTATCTCCTTACTAAATGTTATGGGAAAAATATTTTCTAAGATTTTGAATAACCGTCTTTTAGAGTATGTTAATGAACATGAACTAACATCAGAAGCACAAGCAGGATACCGCAAAGGATATTGTACCGTGGACAATACTTTTGTTTTACAGGGTATAATACATAGATATTTAATAAAACATAGAGGGAGGTTTTACTGTATATTTATTGATTTTTCCAAAGCATTTGACTGTGTTCAACATAATATTCTATGGTATGTGTTACTGAAAAAAGGAATAAATGGAAAAATATTAAAGGTACTTAAATCAATGTATACCAAAATGAAGTCGTGCATTCTTACTGGCAGTGGAACCACTGAATATTTTAAGTGTTCTCTTGGAACAAGGCAGGGATGTATGGTGAGCCCTTTGTTATTTTCCTTATTTATAAATGAGTTTTATCATCTTTTAAATACTTCAAACTGTCAGGGAATTTATTTAAATGAAAATATACCAAATTTAATGATGCTAATGTTTGCTGACGACATTGTCAATTTTTCAGATACAGTTGGGAGATTACAAAAACAGATTGATCACTTGAATGTATTTTGCAAAAAGTATGGTATGAAAGTTAATATAGATAAGACCAAAATTATGGTTTTCAGAAGGGGAGGCATTCTTCGTAAAACAGAGAAGTGGTATTTAGGCGATAAACAGTTAAATGTAGTTTCATATTATAAATATCTTGGCATTATCTTTACAAGTAAATTATCCTGGACAAAAACTCAACAGCAACAAGTGATGCAAGCTTATAAAGCAGTCTGTGTCATCAAAAGTTTTAAGCAAAGGTGTCATCATTTAAATGTGAAACAACTTTTCTATTTATTTGATAACATGGTGGTACCAATTTTATTATATGGTTGTGAACTGTGGGGTTACACCACAGTTGAATTAATAGAGAGAGTACAGTATAAATTCTGTAAATTTGTTTTAAATGTTGGATCAAATACTCCTAATGTAACAGTTTTAGGTGAATGTGGTCGATTTCCTTTATTTATAAAATACTCCATCCAATGTTTGAAGTATTGGGTTAAGCTTTTGTATATGGATGACAATCGGTATCCAAAACACATATATAATATTTTATACCAGCTAGATGACAGGGGGAAAACAACTTGGGTACACATGTAAGATCATTGTTATTTCAAGCTGGATTTGGATATATTTGGATGGCTCAAGATGTTGGTAATGTTGACCACTTTATCATTAGTATTAAACAGAGAATTATAGATATGGTACAACAAAAGTGGCATAATGATATTACGGACTGTAGTAAGTTGTATTATTATGGTGTATTCAAGTCCATGCTTACCATTGAAAAATATTTATTATGTGTCACAAAAAAGGTTATAGAACTGCTTTAGCAAAATTTAGATGTGCAAATCATACATTGGCAGTAGAAAATGGTCGACATAAAGGTATCCCGAGAGAAGAGAGAATATGTTTATTTTGTTTAAAAAATGGATATAATATAATTGAGGATGAAACTCATTTTCTATTGGAATGTTCTTTATATACTGATCTGCGGAACAAATATATACCAAAGAAATTCCATGAACCAAATGAATATAACTTCAAGTTGATACTAAATTCTGATAACTTATTCCAAATAACAAATTTAGCAGCTTGCATGTTTTATAGTTTAAAAAGGAGATCAACAGTAATTGAAAACTAGACTAAATATATTGGTTTGAATATGTATATTGCTTAACTAGAGGTTAATATATTAAGGTTAATAAAGGAAAGTATAGTTATATTAAAAAAATGAGACATATTAGAAGTAAAATGTCTTGCATGTACATGTATATATTTTAGTTGTGTAAGTGCTTGAATTTGGTATTGGAAATTATCTTTTAAAAGCATGTAAAATTGAAGTTAAGGATGTCTATTGATTATAGATTATTATTTTAATAGTTATTACTATTATTATTACAATTACTATTATTCTTATGTATTTGCAAACTGGTTTTTTAGCTCAGCTGACTGAAAGTCATCTGAGCTATAGCGATCACTCTTTGTCCGTCGTCCGTCTGTCCGTCTGTCCGTCCGTTAACCAGGCACAAATCGTAACCGCTGGACCTAGAACCTTGTAACTTGGCATTCTGAGAGGTCCATGAAAAATCTCCTTGGAAACCAGAAATAAGGTCTCTGTTACCCATATCCTTCGAGCTATGGGGCCCCAAAGTACCCCCCAGAAAAGTCCAAAATTTCATACAAAAACTTCAATATCTCATTAACTACTTGACTGATGGTCATGATTTTTGGCATACATATTGATCATGAGAGGTTCCATCAGTTCCTGAAGACTTTCCTTCGATTTTTTACGATTTTTTCCTCTATTTTTGAGACCTTTAAGGATGCTGTCATCTGTTAGCATGGCACAAATCGTAACGACTGGACCTAGAATCTTCATTCTTGACACACTGAGAGGTCCATGAAAAATATCCTTGGAAACCAGAAATTAGGTCTCTGTTAACCATATCCTTCGAGCTATGGGGCCCCAAAGTACCCCCCCCCCAGAGTAGTCAAAAATTTCATACAAAAACTTCAATATCTCAATAACTACATCACTGATGGTCATGATTTTTGGCATACATATTGATTATGAAATGTTCCATCAGTTCCTGCAGACTTGTGGCGCCACCTATATTGTTTGATTTTTTACGATTTTTTCCTCTGTTTTTGAGACCTTTAAGGATGCTGTCATCTGTTTACGTGGCACAAATCATAACGACTAGACCTAGAATCTTCATTCACGACACACTGAGAGACCTATGAAAAGTCTCCATGGAAACCAAAATTAGGTCTCTGTTACCCATTTTCTTCGAGCTATGGAGCCCTAAAGTACCCCCAAGAAAAGTAAAAAATTTCATACAAAAACTTCAATATCTCATTAACTACTTGAATGATGGTCATGATTTGTGGCATAACTATTGATCATGAGATGTGTCATCTGTTCCTGCAGACTGGTGGCACCACCTGTATCGTTCGATTTTTTACGATTTTTTCCTCTATTTTTGAGACCTTTAAGGATGCTGTCATCTGTTAGCATGGCACAAATCGTAACGACTTGACCTAAAATCTTCATTCTCAACACACTAGAAGACCTATGAAAAGTCTCCATGGAAACCAGAAATTAGGTCTCTGTTACCCATATCCTTTGAGCTATGGGGCCCCAAAGTACCCCCCCAGAGTAGTCAAAAATTTCAGACAAAAACTTCAATATCTCAATAACTACATCACTGATGTTCATGATTTTTGGCATACATATTGATTATGAGATGTTCCATCAGTTCCTGCAGACTGGTGGCGCCACCTGTATCGTTCAATTTTTTACGAATTTTTTTCTCTATTTTTTAGACCTTTCAAAATGTAAACATCTGTTAACAAGGCACAAATCGTAAAGACTGGACCTAGAATCTTCATTCTTGACACACTGAGAGACCTATGAAAAGTCTCCATGGAAACCAGAAATTAGGTCTCTGTTACCCATATCCTTGAGCTATGGAGCCCCAAAGTACCCCCAAGAAAATTAAAAAATTTCATACAAAAACTTCAATATCTCATTAACTACTTGACTGATGGTCATGATTTGTGGCATAACTATTGATCAAGAGGTGTTCCATCAGTTCCTGCAGACTGGTGGCACAACCTGTATTTGTTCGGGGTTTTTTTTACGAATGTTTTATCTATTTTTGAGACCTTTAAAGATATGAACATCTGTTAACAGGGCACAAATCATAAAAACTGGACCTAGAATCTTCATTCTTGACACACTGGGAGACCCATGAAAATTCTCCATGGAAACCTGAAATTAGGTCTCTGTTACCCATATTCTTTAGGCTGTATGGCTCCAAAATACCCCCCAGAATAATGGAAAATTTGATACAAAAAGTGCAGTATCTCAATAACTACAACACTGATGGTCATGATTTTTGCATACATATTGATCATGAGCTGTTCCATCAGTTTCTGCAGAGAGGGTGCGCCACCTCTATTTTTTTCAAATTTTTACGAATTTTTTTTCTCTTTTTTCGAGACCTTTGAAGATGTGGTTATTTATCAAGAGGGTACAAATTGCAACAACTGGACCTAGAAACTTCATTCTTGTCATGCAAGGAGGCCCATGAAGAGTGCCTGTGGAAACTTGAAATTAGGTCTCTGTTACCCATATCCTTCAAGCTATAGGACTCTGAAGTATCCCCCAGAATAATGGCTAATTTGATACAAAAGCTGAAGTATCTGAACAACTAATATGGAGATCATCATGATTTTTTGCATGGATATTGACCATTAAGTGTTTTTAGCTCAGCTGACTGTAAGTCATCTTAAGAATCCCTCAGAATAATGGACAATTTGATACAAAAGCTCAAGTATCTAAACAACTATTGCAGTGATCACCATGATTCTTTGCATGGATATTGATCATGGAATGTGTCATCAGTTTCTGCAGTATGGTGGCGCCACCTGTATTTTTTTTATTTTTACGAATTTTTTTTATCTATTTTTGAGACCTCATAAGATGCGGTCATCTGTTAACATGGCACAAAACGTAACAACTGGACCTAGAATCTTCTCTCTTGACATGCTGAGAGGCCCATGAAAAGTTTCCTTAAAAACTTGAAATTAGGTCTCTGTTACCCATAACCTCTGAGCTAAGGAGCTCCGAAGTACCCCCAAGAATAATGGAAAATTTGATACAAAAGCTCAAGTATCTGAACAATTATTATATTGATCACCATGATTTTTTTGCATGGATATTGATCATGAAATGTTTCATCAGTTTCTGCATTCTGGTGGCGCCACCTGCATTTTTTCAATTTTTAGCTCAGCTGACTGAAAGTCATCTGAGCTGTAGGGATCACCTTTTGTCCGTCGTCTGTCCGGCCATCCAGGCGTCTGTCTGTTAACAGGGCACAAATCGTAACCGCTAGACCGGGAATCTTCTTACTTGAAATCCTGGGAGGTCTATGGAAATTCTCCTTGTAAACCTGAAATTAGGTCACTGTGACCTATATTCTTTAAGCTATGGGGTTCTGAAGTACCCCCCAGAATAATGCAAAATTTAATACAAAAGCTCAAGTATCTGAACAACTAATGCATTAATCACCATGTTTTTTTGCATGGATATTGATCATGGAGTGTTTCATCAATTTCTGGAGATTGGTGGCGCCACCTATATTTTTTTTATTTTTTACGATTTTTTTTCTCTACTTTTGTGATCTTTAAACATTTGGTCATCTGTAAACAGGGCACAAATCATAATGACTGGACCTAGAATCTTCTGTCTTCACCTCCAGGGAAGCCCATAAAAGGTCTACATGGAAACCCGAAATAAGGTCCCTGTTACCCATATTCTGTGAGCTATGGGGCTCTGAAGTTCCCCCAGAATAAAGCTTTGGTCATATATTAACAGGGCACAAATCATAATGACTGGACCTAGAATCTTCTGTCCTCACCTCCAGGGAAGCCCATAAAAGGTCTACATGGAAACCCGAAATAAGGTCCCTGTTACCCATATCCTTCATGCTCTGGGGCTCCGAAGTACTCCCCAGAATAAAGATTTGGTCATCTGTTAACAGAGCACAAATTATAATGACTTGACCTAGAATCTCCTTTCTTGATATGCTGGGAGGCCCCTGAAAAGTCTCCTTGTGCACCTGAAATTACATCTCTGTTACCCATATCCTTCATCCTATGCGGCTTTGAAATACCCCCCAGAATAAACATTTGGATTTGTTAACAGGGCACAAATCATAATAACTGGACCTAGAATTTTATTTTTTGACATGCTGGGAGACCCCTGAAAAGTCATCTTGTAAACCTTGAAAATAGGTGTCTGTTACCCATATCCTTCATGCTACAGAGCTCCATAGTACCCCAATGAATATTGGATGATTTTATACAAAAGGTCAAGTTTGGAAAAAGTATTTTATTCAAATTTGACATTCAGATGATAAAATTACTTTTGTCAATGTCTTCCTGGTCAGCTGAGCGTCATGACCCCTGGGTCACTTGTTTATCATTTCTTATTCCATACTTAGTTTTAAGATACAATGTTACTTGGTTAGATGTTTATTTACTTATTATTATTATTCTTTGTTTGTTGTTTGTTTGTTTGTTTGTTTACAATTTAAATTTAAATTGATCATTACTGTGAACTCTCCATTTTTGCTTGTATAATAAGACTTGTAAATGTTGATTGTATTGTAGGAACTATGGGCCTGTGGCCTTTATTTCCAGAATAAACTTTCTTCTTCTTCTTCTTATATAATAATAACATTCCAAATCACATAATCAGCGCTATAAATTTACCATAAACATGTAGCCCGTTCTGGAACGAGGTGGACGGCATGTTTAAAGCAGGAGTCACAATGTTTTGCCTGACCAACCTGGAGCACTGTTGTTTTCATATCCTCCAGGGGGTGGCAGCACTACCGATCAAGGGGTGTAATGGAAAAGTCGGCCTCTTGTGGCCGGCGTAAACGATCTCAAACTAAACACTCAAAATTTACTTTATTATCCAACATTTTACTTCCAAACGACGCCTGTAAGTGAATAATGTTATATTCTAACGACGTGTTGTTAAATTTGTTAAATATTGAGGCTTAATAGGTGTTTCGTAGTGTTTCGTTCTATTTACCCAAAACACCGGTGTTTTGGGTAAATAGACGGACCCCTGATTGTGGAGTTTAACTAAACATGTGTGA
Organism: Sipunculus nudus; assembly: GCA_026874595.1. Lineage (NCBI taxonomy): Eukaryota > Metazoa > Annelida > Sipuncula > Golfingiida > Sipunculidae > Sipunculus > Sipunculus nudus. The sequence continues at coordinate 75,300,615 of CM049317.1, read as the reverse complement.
ATTGCAGTTGTTTAACGTTAGCTTTTTAATAGTGTAATCTACAAAATAGGTAATATTAATATGTTTTAATAAGTCATACTCTAACTGACCTCCCTAAAGAAGAGGAATAATTTCAAGTTTCAAAATTATTATTAAAATCATGGTATGACTACCTACGACAAAAACAATGACTTTTTTGGAATAAGTACATGGTCACATAATAATTCAGGTAACTAGCTAGACATAAATTTCCTTATAATTAAGACCTGTATTTTTACAATGGAAAGCTAAACTTAATATAAATGTCTACTTCACAGACAGTTCACACCCAAACTTCAAATTAAACTGGATAAAACCTGATTAATGCTGATTTTTCCAGTGGATTAAACCGACTGTGGATAAAACTGCCAACCCTGAGTAATATAATCAATATATCACTATCAGTATCACGCAACAGCAGGGTTGGTTTTCTTCCGGAAGAAATGTATTTCTTCCACGACTGGAAGAAAGTGGAGGAAATGGGGTTTCCTCCATTTTCTTCCGGAAGTAATGGATGAAAGTGGAATTTAGTGGACAGTATAATAGTGTGATACACAAAAATCAAAACAGATATTGAACTATTTTTATTTCTTTTGAATAAAATAAAACAATATGACTTTTAATCCGTGTACAGGAACAATGCTAAGATTAATCTAAATATTATTTTGTCAGTTTATTCTAATAGTATTGCCAAAAATTGCAGCTGATGGATGTGTATAAGTATGTAGTGTTGCATAGTATGTGTTGACATGTTAATTAACAAAAGATTCTTGTTTAAAAGTCTACCTGTTTTCACATGAGGGTTAGAGGAAGTTTCTGTATTTGTAACTAGTTCTTACCTCATTTATGTCATTCAGCTTTATTACTTTTGCATGATAGAGAATTACAGATTGATATACTACAAATTTCTCATCTCGTATCTTAACAGGCAAGTGCATAGCTGCCAAGGTTAATGCAATGCTGCATACTAACACACTAACTAATGTAGAATCTAAATAGTATGCAAACTGAACTTCCTACAAATATAACACAGTAGTAATATCCTATGTCATATTACACTATGATTGATCAGTGGTCACCAGTTGAACTTATAATTATCACTCATTCATATTTAGGCATCTCTCTCTGTAAGTTCTGTTGTTAAACATAGTAGACTACAATCAGTACCTATCAGCCTGAGTAATCTACATCTAAGTTACCACGTAGCATGCAATAGCAAAACACCAATTTTGCAGCTCTGCAAACACCTAGTCTATTCCTGAGCTAGTTGTGAATTATGCCAAAACTAGGAAATACCTAGAAAATATGAGAAACCCTTTCTCTGTACATGTGTATCTACTTGGTAATAATCTATTATAACAAGGAGATGTTTCACTGTTTGTATAGTGGATGAAACCCTGTTAATTATGACATTGCTTCCCCATACACTGCCTCTCTGTGCAGTCAGGGGTAAATGGAGTGAAGATGTATTTTTTAATGTAATCAACTGGTAATCATTGCATGGTCCACTGGACTGAAACCTAATTTCCATTGATTTTAAATTATGTCACCTGAACTGACAAACTCAAAACTACAGGAGGCATATTGTCTAACTAAATTAAACTAATAGTCATTCTAAGATAACATTATATATTAATATAAACTTTATATTTGCAAATAAGATGGAACAGATTATGTTAAAGCAGAAATAAAGCTGAAAATTTATTAGGCTTATATATTCTCACATGAAATTTGAGAGTTTCTTCCAGAAGAAATGGAAGAAACTATTTCTTCCAAGCCGGAAGTTTCTGGAAGTTTCCATGGAAGGAACCAACTCTTGGAAGAAATTGCCAACCCTGCGCAACAGTGGTGTAGTGATTTTCTCATTATCTCATGCTAGCACCCCAGGTGTAATTCCATTCCAAAGCTGAAGTCTTGACTTGTGGTGTTCTTGTAATTACCAGCAGTATCAGCCAGTACTATATACTGCGGAGGTTAATTCAAATGGCACACAGTGTACTGTTGTTGTTGGCTATGCTTGAAATAAGTTGTGCAACCATTACAGGTTAGCCTACTTTGTTGACCATCCATGTTAAATAAACAAACCTTTAGCCTGTATAGATGATTCCCAATTCTATCTCTACATGCAAACTTGCAAAGTGGTAGGTTGCACCTAAATTGTATTGTCCTGAATCAAGAAACTAGTTCCTAATTTGAAGGAAAATCCCTCTGTCATCTTGCATGTACCTGGGACAATGGGACACCGAATAGGCAGAATAAGTTCAGCAAAATAGTCTTTCTATTAAATATGTTTGGATAAAAACTGTAAAGGTTGGGACATATTTCATAGAATAAACAGTTTTAATTAATATTGACATCATATTTTGATTGGCTGTATAATAAATTCAAAGGACAGGCATACAAAGTAGGCATGTCAAAATAGTTCAGGTTTGTGCTGTTCTGCAGAAAGGTTTTAAGATTTTGCAGAGGAGTCCCAACCACCTAGTACCTATACTGAATTTAAATATCAGGGCTCCCTGCAGTGCAAGACTACATCCAACCCCACTGTAGTATTAACATGGTGTATAAACTCGATAAATAATTCAAAACATAAAAATAAATTAACATTTTAAATACAATGTTTATATATAAGAAATAACAACAGTACCGGGTATCAAAACTATCATTACATATAAAGTGAGGGGTCCATTGTCAGATAAGATTTATATAGTGTGTTGGAGTCCCAGGGTCAGATTTTGTGCTGTAAAACAGTGTCAATATTGCCTTTTCATATTAGGCTAAGTACCATAAGAAAAACTAATATCAAGTAGAATGAATGAATGAATGAATGAATGAATGAATGAATGAATGAAATTAACAGTCTGAAGCAAAATATAAATATATTGATGTGTATATGGTTGTTTAATTTTATAAATTGATCTTTAATCAATAAATTTATTTTCAAAGTTTCTATATGGTTTATGAAGTTTTATATGTTAAGGTTATGCTTTTCCACTTGAGGGGAATAACATGATTGAGAGAGTTGACAAATATGAACAAATGTTCACCATGTCATGTTTACAGAGCTACTGAATTTAAAATGCATGGATAAAAATGGTTATATATATATTGTGTGTGTTTGCTGTGCAGTATGTAAATTGTAATATGATTTACTGGAAGTTGTGGGATCAGTGAATAGCCTTGGTTTCAGAGGAACTTTGTTTGTATTGGCTTAAGAACAATGTATTGTACTGGTTTGGTGTAAATTTATTTTCTCGTTCTTTTACCAACTACAGGACCACAGGAATATTAATTAACTAATTAACAACAAGAACAAAATAAAAGGTAGTAAACCATGAAGATGACTTGAACAGTTCTTTACAAAATGCATTTTTAATTGACTTCTTATGGAATTCTGACATTGCTAATGGCAATGAGATGGCAATTATAAATCATATTATAGGTCATTATGTTGATGTATATTGACCGCTGTTGAGCAAAAGTAAAATTATTCCATTAGGTAATCAACAGACATAGGCCAAATAAATGTTGATGATCATTAAGCAGTCACAGATATATCATAAATGGTCCAGCCTTTTTTACCTTTTCTCATCGTAATTATGTCCCTTATCACCAAAGATACTATCAAGTTGCTGTCTGTTACTTTCATGGGACTATGCTCTCTTCTTACAAATTTTGTAAAAATACCAGTCTTTTTAAAAACTATGTCAGTATATATATTTATTTATTTTAAGGTAACAGGTAAATATGTGAATTTGTTTGCCTCATCCAGGCAGTGTGATCCTTTGATGATCTTGTAGCTGTGGATATATATATATATATATATATATATATATATATATATATATATATAATTTTGAATTAACAGGTCTTGGATCAGAAGCTTAACATTGTGTGACATATATATTATTAATTATTGATTACATTTTGTTTTAGTTTGTTGAATTTATGCACATGTTCTGCAAGCTATATTTGTAGTTTTTAGCTGTAAAATACCAATGTTTAACATAATTATTTTATAATTATATTTCAGAAATTTCACATAAGAGGTAAAATTACAAAGTAAATATGACAGGAGTCCAACCAATGATATTTTCATAGAATATGAAATAAGTTAATAAAATATTAATTATTGTTGACTTACAATGTTTTACAAATTCTTGGAATTGATTAAAGGCCAACTAGGTAAATATAGTGTAATAGAAGCCAGCCTAGGAGTAGATTAGGATTCTGATCTGGGCTGGTCCAGTTTAAAATAAGTCCACTATAGAATTGTTAACCTGACTGGCCCAGATCAAAATTCTAATCTCAGCTGGCCCAGTTTAAAATCAGTCCAGACCAGATTTAAATCCTGAAGTCTTCACCGCAGGATTTTAATCTGGACCGGCCCAGATCAAAATTTTAATCTGGGCTGGCCCAGTTTAAAACTGGTCTGGCCCAGATTAGAATTTTGATCTGGGCTGGCCCAGTTTTAAATTAGGCCAGATTCTAATCTGGGCCTCGAAATATATATATATATATATATATATATATATATATATATATATATATATATATATATATAAATATAAATATATTGTTCTTCATGCTGTCATTTTATAAAATTTTAGAGACTGTCTTGTCACAAGGAGATCGGAATTTTGTTCATGAAACAAGATTAACTTTTGTTAAGAAAATGATTAAAATCCAGAGATTTAAGTTCTAAGATAGAGGTTAATGACTCATTTTCAATTCATATGTAACTATTGACAGTGCTAGTTAAATTAAGGATAGAAAAAGGTAATCAGACTGAGCAATTGTATTTAGTGTATTTCTTGTCAAAGGGTCATGCTTATTGATAACAGATTTGCAAATTTTTAAATATTTGTGAGGGGGATTTTCTTGTAAAATGAATGGAAAACAAATTCTTAATATGGATGTCATAGAAATCCTTAGAATGGAAAATAAATGGGCAATATGTTGAATTGTTATTGTATATTTCACCCCAGAATTATTGAGTGGTACCTTACTGAGGGGTTAGTTGGTGTGAGTTGGTCAGCTTGTTTTAGGAGGCTCTGACAGTCTTACTGCATGCTCCGGGAAGTTTAGGTGATCTTGATAAACAGCAGGCACAGACACAGTTATTCATGTGACAAGAGTTTGTGGTATTTCAATATAAAATATGGCTTTAGTTATCAGTGCCTCACAAGAACAAGTTTGTTGATCACAGACTCACAGTTAACTTGTCATGTTCCAGAGAGACTTTCTGGAGTTATCTCATGAAAGATTTGCTATTGTTAGAGTTGCTAGGAAACTAGTCTGTGTGGTTACTATAGTGTGGTTGTACGGGTTGGCACTGTGGACTTTAAGACATTTGGGTGAAGTATGATGTTACAGTACTCCAGGGATCAGCAGATAACACTGGCTGTTAATTATGAAATACCTACTGCTATATACAAGGACTCTTCCTAGAACTTTTACTCAGCTTTTCACTATTATATTTTTGGACACATTAATTGATTAAGCAATCCCTATAAATCCACCTCTTTGGTCCGTAGCCTCTGTGGCACAAGCACCTCTGTGTTAGAAGGACTGGCCCAGTGTTTTGATATTTCAGTTATTTCAAGAGGACCAAATAAATAAAAATTTTATAATCATGGCTTTGAGGAAATGCATATATACTACAACTAGAATCTTCATAAACTGGTTCAGCAAAGCATAGAAGATTTTAGATTATTAAATTACTTAGTAATCTGGATCAGAGACAAAAGCTTGCAATTATGCAATTGTAGAGAAAAAAAGTGCAGAATTGCAAGTTTTTGAGTGTCTAACAGTGAATCCAGCTGTTTCAAGGCAAATTACATGCAGCTGAATCATGTAAAACCTTTTTGATGGCTTCATCTGGACAATGCAGTACTTCTCTCATTGTTGCTGAGCTACCAGTATCAAATATCAGTATATCAGGAAAACGTTTATTGCTCCAGGTCTGTAGACCTGTACATGATTTATATTTTACTGTGTACAGATTAAAAATAGATAATTCCTGGTAGAACAGAGCAGGAAACTGGGTTAAGTTCTTTATATTAATTACTTTTATTAATTCTCCATGTATATGTCACAGGTGAAATTAGAATCCAGGCAGATTTTAAATCTGCCTAGGCAAGATTTAAATTTTGATTTCGCCTAGGCTAGATTAAAATTTCAGTCTCGCCTCATTATGTCGCCACAATATAATTTATTACATAGTTTAATTCCATTGCTGGGTCAACACATTTTTCTTTGACATTAACCTTAGCTTCTGAAGGTCCAAGTTTATGGGTGTTAATCAAAGGCATCATTTGTTTGTTATCATTTAATTGTGACCAGGCAAGTTTAAACAATTTCTAAATTTCCTTTTTGCAGTTTAAGGAAATATGAGGTAATAAGGTTACTAAACCCAAATATTAAAAAAAAAAAACTGGCCTTATATTGTGACAGAAATATGACTGTTATTTATGCAGGGGGTAACTCTCAGTCTGTGACGATTAGTGTCCTTAAGGCAGGACTATTTAGTGTTATATGTAGATGTAATCAGGATGAAACTTTGGTGTACAGTTATATATATATATAGTTAATAATCTGCACCCAAGGCTGTGCTTCTATTTAGAGTGGGTCTGAGTGTGACTATTATTGCCTCAGTCCATTTTCTGTGGTTATATGCCATGCCCTGTGTCTGTCTATTGGTCTTTGCTAAATTATTCAGCGTACCTGTGTACCTGGGACAGGTGACTCACTTGTACAATCATATAGGTAATGGTTTTTATATATGACGCAGGAACATTTGATATAACCGTTGGACCTGAGGCACAAATTGTGGAATTTTACCAAGGTCCAGTATGGACAGTCATTAAGCTGGATTGTTGCCAAACTTAGACCAAATTCAGACTATAATGTTTACACAACATACTGAACATAGTCCCATAATCAGTGATTTACCAAACAAAGTGTCTACATACAAAATGCCACAGGACATGAATGATGACTCAGAGTGAAACGTTACAAGATAGCCCCTTATATTAAAGTTTATTAATATCGACATGAAGATAAGAATAGTTTGTCCAAAATGTTTTATTAGGCAGTTTTCCTGCCTTGAGATACGTGGCCTTCTGAGTGGATTTATAACATCTCATGCATAATAGAAACGCTCTTAAAATCAGTATAATAACCCATTTATTTAATCAAACCCTAAAATACAGACCTGTAATGTCAAAAGTTTATCATGTAATGACTATAGGAATTTTATGTATTATAATAATATATATACATATTCTACTTCTTCAGCTGTCCTACTACATTGTGATACATTAAATTAGAAATGTCTCTGATATAAATAATTCTGTCAACAGTAATTAGATATACTTGCAATGGACTTGAGCCATAACGAATGATTAAGTGAATGAATTTCTGAGGCAGTTTGTCTTTCATTTTTCCATTTATGTCATTCATGATGAAATTGTTGGATGTTTATACCAGGAAGCAGTCAATAGTAATTAGATATACTTGCAATGGACTTGAGCGTTCATGAATGATAAAGTGAATGATTTTCTAAGGCAGTTTGTCTATCATTTTTCCATTTATGTCATTTATGATGAAATTGTCGGATGTTTATACCAGGAGGCAGGGGTCCATGAGAGATCACCAGCACTGAATGACATGATCACTATCAGCAGATTGCCTCCCAATCACCCTGAAGGAACCAATAAATTGTTGTTTGGCCACGTTGCCCGAGGACTGTTAAACCGTCCTCCCAGGGGAGAGATGATATGCTTGAGTAGTAACTGGTCTATTATTGAAATGAGAATTATTTGTCCAGGAGGCAAGTGGACCTGTCACGTCAAAGTGAAACAGGAGAGAAATACAAATAGTCCTCATGGTAGTTCAGAAATCAATAAGTCTGGATGGTATCAAAATAAATGACTAATTTGTCCTAGCTCCAGACTTGTAGGTGGGCCCCTAGTCCAGGCAATGAGCAGTATACTTTACCTTAATATTTAATAACCTTACCTTAAGTTCACTCACAGTCAGGTTACTTAATTTCTACCAGTCCTACCAGTATAGATCTACTCATGAGAAAGAAATTCTCAAAAAGCAGTCGTACATTGTCCTTTTAATTGACCTGTCTGGGGGTTATTAGCTAATTGTTTAATTGTTAAAGTGGATTAGAGTTAGTCAGTCAGTGTGATGTAGCTGTGAGCAATCCAGAAAGCCAAGAAAGGCTTCCAGGATGAAGAGATTCCAAAGTCCAGGACGGACGAGTGTAATTTAGAATGAGCCTAAAAGTTTTAGTTATGTTAGATTATGAACCAAAAACATACCATATTAATCGATTATTACAATTTTACCTTTCTACCTTTTCCTATTATGGTAGAAACATCTATATTTAAAAATGATTATCATTCCAAATAATTAATGAATTTTAGGAAAAATATATACTGATCATTTCTAAATAATCATTTAAATTTTGTGAAATAAATCTATACAACCAACTAGAAGTGTGCAGTCATACTACTCCCTAGATACCCCTGTTAGGGTCTCCTAATCACACTTTCATGTGTTGTACACAGTGTGAGGCTTGAGCAACAAGGGTTCTCCACTGAACAACTGCTGGCCCAAATACCTAAGAATGGCGCAGTCTACCCAGAAACAAATAATAACCCTGTTTCACAAGGGCATAATTATTTCTTTGAATTAAAAATGTATCTTTGTGAGCCAGAAGGCTTCCAAATTTCAATTAATGGTTCCTTAAATCCTGCTCGAAATTCGATCAAAATGGGTTCATAACTTTTTGCATAAATTACTAACAGACAAACAGTACAACAAGAGAAAACAATTATACCTTCCTGGCAGAGGTATAATAAAACTCTGTAGACATAACTTTCTTAATTCTTGATTTCAAGAAGTGATGATACCACTTTGTTGGCGAACCTGTGAGCTTATGCGATGGTGTGGCGTCGTCCGGCGTTTGTCTTCCATCGTCTGTACGTTAACCTATACTATCTTAAAAACGGCAAGAGTTGGCATCACAAAATTTTATGCCAAAAATTAGTCATCTAAAAAACTCTATCGGATTTTGCTTATTTTTTGGGTAACTGCATTTTCTTAGATTTTATAGGGAAAAAGCTAAAAAAGCTTTAAAATTCTTCTTCTCCGAAATTGTTCAGCCAAATCGTCCAATATTTCACAGAAATGATCCGTGGAACAATTTCCCTCAAGTTTGTTCGAATGGTTAAAGTTTGGTGATTTTTGGCCGAGTTACAGATAGTTGAACTAAGTCATCTGTCCAAAAAAGCATACTAAAATTACAATCTTAGAAACTGCTGGAGCTATCTTCACCAAATTATATACTAATGTTGGTCACATGAGTCATATCTGAAATTGAGGTATTGGTGGCGCTATCTGCATCAGCATTTTTTTGTACGGGGGTCATCAGTGCCCATATCATACTGACAGCTACAAAAAACTTCTTCTCTGAAACCATATGGTCAAAATGTTTAATATCGCACAGAAATGATCCTAGGGTAGTGCTTTTTGAAGTTTGTTCAAATGGTCTCAGTTCAGTGACTTTTGGCTGAGTTATGGGAAGCTGAATTTAGTCATATGCCATAACAGCCCATTTTAGCTCAGTGGCTACAAAGATCTTCTCCTCAAAAACCACTGGGCCAAATTCTTAAATCTCACACATTAATTATCCTTAGATGTTGATAATTTAAGTTTGTTCAAATGGTTTTGGTTCAGTGATTTTTGGCTGAGTTATGGGAAGATTAACCTAGCCATTTTGCTTTATTTTCCCTTATGAGTTATAAACCTGCAAAACGTTTTTTGACTGACGCCACTGAGGCCAATTTGTTTAATATTTTACAAGAATAATCCAATGAATAATTCTTATAATAATTAATTGTCTTTTATGGTTCCAAAGAATGAATTTTGGCTGAATAATAAAGATTGAATTGAGTCATTTTACCATATATGTTAGCTGTGTGAAGCAGATACATCTAGCCTGGAACCAGTTTATCAGCATCCGTTACATCATGCCTCCAGACATTTAGATTTTAGGTTATCTATGGTTAATATTGACAAGAATGTTTTTTAAAAACTTTTAAAAAATGTAGATTTTACGCTCTTTACACAGCACTTTACCTATAGGGCTACTTCCTATATCGTAAGGCGCTGTTTGTTATGACCTCGTGTCCTGAATTGCAACACCAGAGGGGAGCACTGTATTTTTGTCCAATCAGATGAGACCTTGTGCTGGAAGACAAAGCCAAGCGAGGAATACACGGAGCCAATCATATTAATTTCTTTTTGAGTGACAGCTCATCCCCCAGCATAACCATCTGAACAGGCCACAGGCTCAGAGAGAATTGCCCCTGACGTGGTTTGCTTAGGGCCTTGGGCACATAGGATGCTCGGCCGGTTAGCTGTAATTCAAACGAAATGTAACAACAAAGGCTGCGTGCACACCTCGCTGGCTGGTTTCAGTTCTGCAGACAACAGATACATGGCTACACTAACACAGTCATAATGTCATAATCGAATCGGTCGATGATGCGAGAATGCAGAGGGAGCAATTTAAATTCGACCGGAAACTCATCAAGCGGCGCTTGAAGCGCGGCAATGGGCGGAGCCAGGATGCCTGTCGAGTGTTTGTTTATTGGCATCTGATTGGCTGCTTGTCACTTCATACGCACGTTTATTTCAGTGGACAACAAACCGCCATCTGGTGTCTAAATATATCATAAACGGTCAAAGCTGGCAGCGTGAAAATCAGTTCCTTCTTTAGAAGCGCAAGATTTCCGCTGCCTCGGGAGCATATGTAGATTTATGATTTTAGATATTCCTCATGCCAGGCAGTGTTTACAATCAAAGGTATACGTTAACTCATACTATTGGATTGACTGGAGCTAGCATCATGAAATTTAATGCAAAAAATTAGCCATCTGAAAAAATCTGCATTTTCACAGATTTTATAGAGAAAAAGCTAAAAAAACTTAAAAAATCTTCTCCTCTGAAACGGTCAAGCCAGTTAGTTCAATATTTCACAGAAATAATATTTTATATCATCTCTCTCAAGTTTGTTCAAATGGTTCAAGTTCAGTGAATTTTTGCCGAATTACAGGAAGTTGAACCTAGTCATCTGTCCGAAAAAGCATACTAAAATGACAATCTCAGAAACAGCCGAAGCTATCATCACCAAATTTTCTGCCAGTGTTGGTCACATGAGCCATATATGAAATTCAGGTATTGGTGGTCACCTACATTGACCTTTTTTGTACGGGGGTCATTGGTCATCTGTACATTAACCCATAATTTCTCAGAATAGCAGGAACTACCATCCTCAGATTTTATGCAATAATCTGTCATATATCAAATGTTGTGGGATTCAGCTTATTTTTGAAAAAAACTGCATCTTTTATTATTCCAGATATTTTGATAAAAAGTTTATGAATATGTCAGCTTGAAAAAATGCATTTTAGCCAAAGTCTTTCAGTATGTGTAAACAGATTTGCCAATAGGCTAAGATTGTGTCTGTATATTTAAATAGGTTAAGAAACTGCCAACTGTTTCAGATTTGGCAATAGATCAAGAGTTCATTCAGTGCAGCCAGATATAGGTCAAGAGTTCAGTCAGTGCAGCCAAGCACAAGGCATGTGATCCCCTCATGGGTGACATGTGAACACCTCATGGGCACCATGTGATCACCTCATGGGTGTCATGCCTCTCAGGGCTGCATGTGAAGCAGCATCTATTTATAGCTATTGCAGACTGCCAACTGTATCAGATTAGGCAACAGGTCAAGAGTTCACTCAGTGCAGCCAGGTACAGGTCAAAAGTTCACCCAGTCTAGCCAGGTGTTCACTCAGTGCAGTAGCCTGAGCAAGCAAATTTGTCACAGTTCACTCGGGGCAACTGCCTTTCTCACCTAAGCGTGGTCAGCCCCATGCATCAGACATAAGGTAAGTTTGATGTATTGGCCTGATATTTTGACCTGTCTTTGCGTCTTTGATGGGTTTCTCGTTCACAAGACAGGTGTCACCACCTACACTGACTTTTGCACAGTGTGTGACTTTTGTGCCTGCTTATTTCTATGGAGGAATTTGATATATCATCCTGAAATTGGGCATATTTATACCTATCGAATAGCTTTGTCGTATACAAGACTGGTGGTGCCACCTACAATAATTTTGCACAGTGTGTGTCCCTGCTTATTTCTCAGGAGGGGTTTGATATATCAGTATGAACTTGGGCATATGTATATATCTCTGATAGCTTCATTGTATACAAGACTGGTGGTGCCAGCTACAATCATTTTTAGCTCAGCTGACTGTAAGTCAACTGAGGTGTAGGAATGGCGCTTTGTCCATCGTCCATACAGATATCCGGCCGTCGTTAGCAGGGCACAAATCTTAACAGCTGGTCCTAGAAACTTCTAAGTGAGAATCATGGGAGGTCAATAAAAAATCTCCTTGGAAACCTGAAATTAGGTCACTGCGACCTATATCCTTTGAGCTACAGGGCTTGAAAGTACCCCCCAGAATAGTAAGAAATTTGATACAAAAACTCCAATATCTTGATAATAAATGCATGGTTTGTCATGAATCTTGCCTTGAATATTGACCATGACTAGTTTTGTCAGTTCCTGAAATGTGGTATTTTTTCTATTTTAACGAATATTTTTCTATTTATTTACTTAAAATAAACTGGCTTCAAACTTGATTTAATAATGACCAACCACATAAGTAAATTCATTTTGATTACCAGGGTCCAGCGATCTAAGTTGAAAGTCACAGGAGCCACATCTTTAAAAAGATTGTGGATGCACTGTAAATCAAACTTTTTATCCTGAACTTTCCAACATTCACACATGGCTTACTTGCCTAAAGTGAGGAAACCTGTAGAATTTGAGGATAACTGGTCAGAGGTCAAGGTCACTTTTTAAAAGATTGTTACAATAATCCTAATGCTGCAAGTTCAAGGATAGTAAGTTCTAAGGTTTTTTGGTCACAAGGTCATTGGTTAAGGTCACAGGACTGTCATTCTGAAAAATTTCTTTAAAAATATCCTTATAGACAAATTCAGCTGAGCATTGAGACCCATGGGTCCATAGTTGTGTTGTGTGCACCCATGCCAGAATTTCAGCAGTGATGTTTGTGTAATTGTTTCTTATTCAAAATGTTTAGTACCTGCATTGTTCATATACATGAGAAGTAATGGTCCAGCATTGAAGCATTATACCTGGTGTATTTCCCAATGCTCAGGTTCGCATTAGGCCTGTAGGCCTTGTTTTTTAGCTCAGCTGACTATAAGTCATCTGAGCTATAGTCGTGGTCCATTGTCCGTCGTCTGTCCGTCCGTCCGTCCGTCCGTAGATGTGGCATGTTTTGAAACCGTAAGACCTAGGAATCCAAAATTCAGCATAATGTTAGATGTCCCCAAGATCTCCTACCAAGCCGAAAACTGGGTCTTTGCGACTTTATTCCTTTGAGAAATTAAGGAAAAACCTCAATTTTTTATTAAAATCCTATTTCACACTTCAGGACTGCCTAATATCAAAACCACTCATCTGTTTTTCCTCATATTTACCATAAATATTCCTCTATATAGTTCCTATGTACATGCAAGAAATTAAGTCTGTAAAGTATAAATTCTTTATTTATGGGCCCATACATAATGGACTTTGTAAAAAATCAGGAAAAATAATAACTCACTTAACATGGAAAATTTTGAAACAAGAGTCTATTTTCTCAAGTATATAACTATGTTTAATTAAGATTCAATTGTTTACCGAAAATTAGATCTGAATTTTGTAAATTTTTTAAGTTATTAGATTAAAAAAAAACAGTACCTTAAAATTTGCCCAACTTTGACCATGGCACGTTTTTTTCCTGTAAGCACCATTGATTTAATTTTCACAGCATGTAAACATAAATATTTAGTTTGTCTAAATCTGAAATTTGAAAATAAAAGCTTGAAAATGAAGCTTGTTATTGATTTTTTTTTCTGTAGTCACTTGCTTTGATTACAGATACAGGGTCCCACTCCAGGTCACTGGAAGTCAGCTATGCCAGGGTTTCTGATTTGTTACAGTCACTTGGGGAGATCCCCTGCTGTGACAGGTGTACAGTTATTCTCATATCACCACCCCAATCACCCCCCCCCCCTGCAAACCCAACCCACCATGTGTTATGCACTATTTGTTATTGTTTTCACTGTATCTCCTTAATTGTAATGCTGTTTCCACTCCGAAATGCAAAAACTTTCCTTGAAAAAATAATTCAAGGTGTAATCAAGAAGATGCAATGTTGTGTAATGTAGCATTTTTAAAGAAATCAATTTTCTTTTAAATGATTTTAACAAATATAATTGAACCCATCAGTATGCTTAAATTATTATAAAATATGAAGCATATTATGGATAAATAAAGACACAATTAAAAATTGTGAAATCTAAATCAAGTATTATTTTTAGATATTTATTGTTTTGCAGATTTAAAAGATATATTTTGTGGTAAAAAATGAATAAACATTTGTATGCATGATGTGGTGTTATCTGACAAGATTGAGATTTATGATGATGCAGTTGAGAATTATGAATCAACTTTTATATTCAGATATATATGTTAAATTGGAAATGTATAGAAATATAAACTTAAATTAGAAAATAATTGATGTGATAAAAAAATGAGGATTTAATACAAACATTTGTTCATTATTTTCCTGCCTCAGCAGAATTTGAGATCAGGCTTTGTTTGCCCTGTTTTATGTTGTTTATTAGCTCTATTTCAACTGTATACATTTCATTAAAAAAAATACATATATATTTAATAATATATATTATACAAAAAAATAGATCCAATTTAACAAATGTGTAAACTACTGAAATGTCAACAGTTAATTGAAAAACAACTAATGATCATGGTAATAGTACAGATCATTTGTTCACAAACTGCTCACATGCTTTAGTTTTAACATTAGGAAACACATGGTCAGGTCACAAAATATTTTTTGCAACAATTTCTTGCTCATCAATACAAACCAATCATATAAACAAACCATGGCCTTTATTACCTCTTCCTCTTACACTTTATCTCCATTTGATATTATTTTAGATATTTACCTTCAAGATTAACGTCAGCTGAGCACAGTGACCCATAGGTCCCTTGTTTTAATTAGTGAGAAATTGATCAACACAAGCCCTGCCTGGATCAGGAATATTGGTTATTATGGTAATGTAGGTTTCTTCCAGGGGTAGTCGGCCTGTATGAAACTCATGTGTTTCACAGAGTTTTATTGTGTATATTTGTGAAACAAACAACGTCAATTTAAACCTAAGCAGGGTTGGTCCAAAGGTCATTGTGTACTATACCAATACACCACCTGTGTATAAGATAATAATTCACACCTGGATTTTGTGCTGAGCAGCTTGGCTGGACCAGAGCTGTACCAGCCCCTGATTGAGAACTGAAGTGATCAGATAGCTGGCCTAAACAGCTGTCACTTTAGCCATACCAGTACCAGCCTGTACCTGGTGCAGCAGCTATTGACCAGCAGTATCTCCCTCCTCATCTACCTGCCAGCAGTAACATAAAACCCAGCATTAGCTGGCCAGGTTACCTGATTCACAAGATGGTTGGTCAGGTAACAGGTCTGAAGGATTAACAGACACGCTGTGACACTTTAACTGCTGTGCTGTGTTATGATAGTTAAACCACCTCCATAAACTACCAGGAAGGGTTTACCATAAAATCCTGTGGCTGGAGGGACCAACTGAAAAAAATTGCTTTGACATGTTTGATAATAGTTTTAACTTGTTCAAGTTTGATACAAGTAGCATGAAGGTGGTCATAAATTATCTCAGTTTTGCAAGGGCTGGTCTACGCAAATCCAACATGTTAAGCGATGAGACTCAATTTCTTATGTAAATAACACTGCATAACAACAAATTGCAACTCCTTCTCTCTCATTTACTTGACTTCAAGTATCTTTACTCTCTCTCTCTTTCTCTCTCTCTCTCTCTCTCTCTCTCTCTCTCTCTATATATATATATATATATATATATATATATATATATATATATAAACAGTACTGTATTTAGTCATTTGAACAATGTTTTGTAGGCCATGCAGTCATGTTTCCAAGATTGTCTGAAGAGAAGGGTTTCTGTATTAAGTTTAATATTGGCTTTAGAGTAAGAAAATTGAGAATTTTTTCAGTGCATTCAGGGAGAATACATTTGTCACTTGATTAGTTCAACTACCTTGTTCAATCATAATTCATAAGATTGTGGCCACAACAGTCTCATGAAGCAAGGTCTCTTGTGAGGTTACAGTGAGATGTTTGCTGAATTGTTGTAATATAACAACTCCTCTATCAGGCTCTTAAGGCCATTTCCTAGGAAATGCCTGTTTTTAGCTCAGCTGACTGTAAGTCATCTGAGCTATAGCGATCACTCTTTGTCCATTGTCTGTCCGTCTGTCTGTCCGTTAACCTGGCACAAATCGTAACCGCTGGACCTAGAATCTTGTAACTTTACATTCTGAGAAGTCCATAAAAAATCTCCTTGGAAACCAGAAATGAGGTCTCTGTTACCCATATCCTTGGGGCTATGGGGCCTCAAAGTACCCCCCCCCCCCCAGAATATTCAAAAATTTCATACAAAAACTTCAATATCTAATTAACTACATCACTGATGGTCATGAATTTTTGCATACATATTAATCATGAGAAGTTTTATCAGTTCCTGCAGACTGGTGGCGCCACCTGTATTTTTCGATTTTTTACGAACTTTTTTCTCTATTTTTGAAACCTTTTAAAATGTGAACATCTGTTAACAGGGCACAAATCATAAAGACTGGACCTAGAATCTTAATTCTTGACACACTGAGAGACCTATGATAAGTCTCCATTGAAACCAGAAATTAGGTCTCTCTTACCCATATCCTTAGAGCTATTGGGCCCCAAAGTAACCCCCCAGAATAGTCAAAAATTTCATACAAAAACTTCAATATCTGATTTACTACATCACTGATGGTCATAATTTTTTGCATACATATTGATCATGAGATGTTTCATCAGTGTCTGCAGACTAGTGGCGCCACCTGTGTTTTTAGATTTTTTACGAATTGTTTTCTCTATTTTTGAGACCTCTAAAACTGTGAACAGTCTGTCAACAGGGCACAAATTGTAAAGACTGGACCTAGAATCTTCATTCCTCACACAGTGAGAGACCTATGAAAAGTCTTCATGGAAACCTGAAATAAGGTCTCTGTTACCCATATTCTTTGAGCTGTTGGGCTCCCAATTACCCCCCAGAATAATGGAAAATTTGATAAAAACAAATTGCAACATCTCAATAACTACAACACTGATGGTCATGATTTTTGGCATACATATTGATCAAGAGGTGTTCCATCAGTTCCTGTAGACTGGTGGTGCCACCTGTATTTTTTCAAATTTTTACAATTATTTTTCTCTATTTTGAGACCTTTAAGGATGTAGTTATCTGTCAACAGGGTACAAATCGTAATGACTGGACCTAGAATTTTCATTCTTGATACACAGGAAGACCCATGAAAAGTCTCCATGGAAACCTGAAATTAGGTCTCTGTTACCCATATTCTGTGAGCTATGGCACTCCAAAGTACAGCTCAGAATAATGGAAAAATTGTTACAAAAGCTGAAGTATCTGAACAACTAATGCAGAGATCACCATAATTGTTTGTATGGATATTGATTATTGAGTGTTTCATCAGTTTCTGCAGACTGGTGGCACCTCCTGTATTTGTTTGGGTTTTTTTTACGATTTTTTTTCTCTATTTTTGAGACCGCCAAAGATATGAACATCTGTCAACAGGGCACAAATCATAACAACTGGAACTAGAATCTCCATTCTTGACACACTGGGAGACCCATGTAAAGTCTCCATGGAAATCTTAAATTAGGTCTCTGTTACCCGTATCCTTCAAGCTATAGGACTCCGAAGTATCCCTCAGAATAATGGACAATTTGATACAAAAGCTGAAGTATCTGAACAACTAATGCAGAGATCACCATGATTCTTTGCATGGATATTGATTATGGAGTGTTTCATCAGTTTCTGCAGACTGGTGGCACCTCCTGTATTTGTTTGGGTTTTTTTTACGAATTTTTTTCTCTATTTTTGAGACCACCAAAGATATGAACATCTGTCAACAGGGCACAAATCATAACAACAGGACCTAAAATCTGCATTCTTGTCATGCAAGGAGGCACGTACATGAAAAGTGTCTATGGAAACCTGAAATTAGGTCTCTGTTACCCATATCCTTCAAGCTATAGGACTCCAAAGTACCCTTCAGAATAATATACAATTTGATACAAAAGCTGAAGTATCTGAACAACTAATGCAGAGATCACCATGATTCTTTGCATGGATATTGACCATTAAGTGTTTTTATTAGTTTCTGCAGACCGGTGGAACCCCCTGTATTTTTTTTTAAGTTTATGCATTTTTTCTCTATTTTTGAGATATATAAATACAGCCACAATCTTGGCCTGTTGGTTAATCTGTTTGATGCTTCAGTTGAATGGGTATATACTACCATTCAGATAATAAAATTTCCTTTGGCGAATCTCTTTCCAGTCAGCTGAGTGTCATGACCCATGGGTCACTTGTTGGAACTGAAGTGTCTGGAACGGTGCTAAGTGTGCACTTAGGGATCATTATAATTTCCCTTGAATCCTGAGGAATTCAACATTGTTTTGAAAATTTTGTGAAGTGTATGTCACAGCACCATCTATCAGAAACTTGCATATAAGTCAGCTAGTGGAAAAATTGTCTTGGATGTACCTGGCCAAAGTTGCATGGGCCAATGGGTCCCAAAACAAAAACTGTTAATATGCTATTAAACAGACATTGAGGTACTGCAGACTATTATGCCTGTATTCATTTTATGTCAGGGACACTTTATTTTAGGAAATTGCATTGGCAGGAAAGTAATATATAAAATTTACAATGTTCCTTTTTCCTGAAACATCTGCTTTATACAAATGATATTTATCATTACTGATATTACTGGTAGGTGTAGACCATAGTATGATAATCGACATGAATAGGTGCCAGTCTATTAATTGTAGCCCAAAAACATGAATTTGAAGCGTATGTACAAAGATGATGATTTTGTTTGCCTGTAAGTGTTTTTGGCTTAGCACAATTAAACCATGTCTTGGTATAGGTATCAGAAAAAAGTCCAAAATTTAAATAACCAACAGTGAGAAGAAGTTTTATAATATATTTCTTCCTTATTGTCACTGTATTGCTAATTCATGTAAATAGCACAAGCAGGCATAGCAATAAAATATATCTGCCTTGTAAAGTGATGGGAGTCTGTCAGCTCAGAGTTGTCCATATTTGTTTCTGTTATTCCTTTAAGACATCTTGAAACTCTTTATCTTCAAGAAGGAAACAACCTTGCATTGATACCTCTGGCTGGTCTTGCCAGGATCTTTGGCTTTCTTCTTTACTTGTTTCAATTTACAAGCTGAGCGACTGTTTTTTTTTCTGGCCCGAAATAGCTGATTGATTGTAAGATGAAAGAGCCATCTATGATCAAAGAGAGAGGCCAACCAGGCCGTGAAGGTTACTAAAGCAACAGACATTTTCCCATACATGATGGTCAATATATTGTCACTTGTACAAATTACCTGTTTCTCTGCCTACTTTGGCCAGAGCAAATTTATACAGGCATCTTTACTCGGAGTTTAACAGTAGAAATAATTGCTTAAGAATGAGAGATACGTTCTGCCTCATGACTGTTACAGTCATTTAATGTAGCATCACTGGTGAAAACCCCTAAATTTAAATTCTTTCTTAACCTAAAATTGAATTTTAAAATTTTATTTCAGTAAAAATTTTAAATTTCATATTTAGACATTAAAGAAACATGGTTGAGGAAAAAAACAACAGTTTTGAGATATTGTCATGTTGTTTTAATATTAGCCCTTTAAAGAGGGGTTTGCTGTTAACATTTGCTTTAAATTGTGTACCATTTAAATATTGGAATTTTTTAAAAATGTTAAAATTTCATATGAAAATGAATGTGAATTTCATTAATACATATACCATTAGTAGGACTAGGAGCTCTGTACTAGGTTTAAACTGATATATATATATGTATATACTTTGTGATGTCTAAATGCATTTAAAGGTCACTTGGCTACTTTGTGGTGTCGCTGTGATAACTTAGGTAGAATATGAGGGATTTTGATAAAACTCATCAGAAATGTTATTCAATAAAATATCTTGACTAAGTTCAAATTCCAGTGAAATCCATGTATATTTAACTAGCTGATAGACCCGGTATACCGGGCTTATTACCGGGGTTTTGGGAGATTTATTAACTGAGATGTGAAATAATGGCTCATTTTTTTATTGTAAAAGTTAACAGAAAATATAGGTTTTCAGTGGGAAACTGTCTCCATAAGATATGTATAAACATTTTGGCACGACTGCAGAATAACTCACGCACCTCTCTGAGGCATAACACTTCTGTGATCAGAAAACGTTTCTATGTCCAGCTACTTGTATCTTAATTTTGCCACTTATTTTTAAATTACATGAATCCTAAACATCATACCGTCCGTCCGTATAAACTTATAACCTGGTGGAGACAGTGCGTGAGTGATCCTGCAGTCGCTCCGATATTTTTAACATTTTTTTGTGGGGCTGTCCTTGTTGCAAGAAATTTATACCCCGGTATGTTTACCTTGAAGACCTGGTCAGTGATGGTGTTTCAGTGAGACGCGGGGGCATTCAGGTTGTCGATGATATTTGACTGGATTCTATCGTTGGACGTATAAAGATTAGATTGATGTGATGAACACATGAAAGGTTTATTAAATGTACGTTGCAAGGAAACTGTTCCTGAAGAAAGAAACAGAAATATGCATACCTCGTCAGTAGCAGAAGCGGACCCAACGGGACTCAATGCAGAGGGTCCGTATTCATTTTCAACCGCCGCAACCTTTTTTTCATCGTATCAGACAAATTTTGAGGCCTGAAACCCCGCCACCACCCAAGCCCTGTTCCTGATAAGGTTTTGTCTCAACGTTCATTTAATCCTCCTGGGTTGAACTCTCCATTTCATAAAGCGAGAAACATGTGTTTTTCTCTTTTACTGACCACGCACGTGGGTAAAATCCCTCATTGAAAGAAAGCGTTATTCATATGAACAATAGTCCTTAGTGTCAGAGGTTAAGTGACCACGATGCACGCATTCCGGTGATTGCCGAAGGCAGTTCGGCTGTGTTCAGTAAAAAAACCCGGAAAAATCACTCAAAATTATATGTATATTAAAAATTATTTATTTTCATATCACCTATGTCAGTGCGGGGATAATAACCTTTAAAATGATGTATGGCACAATATTGTACACTATGCGGTTTTAGAGAACATTGCGAACAAACATGAACCGAATTCCTTTTATAAGTATTAGATGAGGTCAGAGGTAACCACACTTAGGAGGCACCTTGGTGACTTACCAAAAATCCTATGGATTTTCATGAAACTCATTATGCAAATTTACCATAGACTTTCTCACCTGATTACATTCTCATCAAAATTCATGCATATTTGATGAGGTCAGAGGTCACCAGATACACAAACATCCAAACATGCTGGTGACATCCAACAATTGGACACAACCATTGTTGACTGGCTACAATCTCACAATAACAACGTCTTCAGCAAATTTCAGCAAAAACAAGTGACATAAAGTATTGTCTCCAGGACTAATAATTTCCTTGCAGTATTTTACAGCTACACCCCACTTGGTGTACACCTAATTGTATCCGCCAAAACAGAGTTTTGCGGATACTATGTTTTCAGCTGCACGCCGCCGCCGCCGCCGCCGCGGCGTAGGTTTCCGGAGAACTCCTCCGTAACCGCTGGGTGGAATTTTACGAAACCAAGGATTATGTTCGGGTCACATGTGAACTGCTGCGCCCCGATTTTGTTTTGACCTCTGACCTTTCCTCTGCGCTCTGCGTCCGTTTGTGCGTCTGTTTCCACACATAAACCCACATATCTCAGGAACCGTTTGACGGATCAGGAAAATTTTTTTGCACAAATGTAGCCCTTGGAGAACTTTATAACATACACAAAAAATGGTGGCGCCACCTGCAACCATGTTTGCACAGTGTCCATCTGTTCGTCTGCCTTGGGTTAAAATCACTCATATCTCTGCAGTGACTTGACTAATTCACCTGAAATTTGGCATGCTTATACATCCTGGATAGCTTTTCTGATTTTGTGACAGGTGGTGCCACCTACATTCACGTTTACGCTGCAGACATCCAAGCTCATATCTCGGGAACCGTTTGACCGATCAGGAAAATTTTTTTGCACAAATGTAGCCCTTGGAGAGCTTTATAACATACACAAAAAATGGTGGCCCCACCTGCAACCATGTTTGCACAGTGTCCATCTGTTTGTCTGCCTTTGGTTAAAATCACTCATATCTCTGCAGTGACTTGACTAATTCACCTGAAATTTGGCATGCGTATACATCCTGGATAGCTTTTCTGATTTTGTGACAGGTGGCGCCACCTACATTCACGTTTATGCTGCAGACATCCAAGCTCATATCTTGGGAACCGTTTGACCGATCAGGAAAATTTTTTTGCACAAATGTAGCCCTTGGAGAGCTTTATAACATACACAAAAAATGGTGGCGCCACCTGCAACCATGTTTGCACAGTGTCCATCTGTTTGTCTGCCTTGGGTTAAAATCACTCATATCTCTGCAGTGACTTGACTAATTCACCTGAAATTTGGCATGCGTATACATCCTGGATAGCTTTTCTGATTTTATGACAGGTGGCGCCACCTACATTCACGTTTACGCTGCAAACATCCAAGCTCATATCTCGGGAACCGTTTGATGGATCAGGAAAATTTTTTTGCACAAATGTAGCCCTTTGAGAGCTTTATAACATAAGCAAAACTGGTGGCGCCACCTGCAGCCATTTTTGCACAGCTCCTGTCTGTTTGTCTGCCCTGGGATAAAATCACTCATATCTCGGCAGTGGTTTGACATATCTGGCTAAAATTTTGCAGGTTTATACATCCCCGACAGCTCTCTTGATTTTATGACAGGTGGAGCCACCTGCATTCTAGTTTATGCAGCAGACATCCAAGCTCATATCTTGGGAACCGTTTGACCGATTGGGCCAAAGTTTTGCATGTGTGTAGTTCTCACATAGCTCTTTATCATACGCAAAACTGGTGCCGTCACCTGCAACCATTTTTGCTCAGCGTTCATCTGATTGTCTGCCACGGGCTAAAATCACTCAAATACATGTAGTGGTTTGACTTATCTGCCTTAAATTTTGCATATGTATACAACTGGGACGGCTTTCTGGTGGGGGGGGCAACCTTCATACACAATTTGGCTGCAGACATCCATGCTAATATGCAACACTTCACTCTATTTCCCCTTGCCACTTAATTCATGCCTCACTTCACCCGTTCCACTCTGATTTAGGCGGATACACGTAGTCGCTTGTCGACTACCCGTATTCTAGTCTGTCATTGATATAACACGACCTGTCACCAGTTGACGCTAGCTTCCAAATTCATTCACTCACTAACCTGCCTTGACACCACCTATTTATATCTTGGTAGCCGAAACTTCAAGAAGTCTCTAGAAAGATCAGCTCTTTTCTCGTCAAAACTGGCACCTATGGGATTTTCTGGAATTCACCCAAATTGAAAATTACACATTGCCTGAATTCTCTAGAACCTTTTGTCATCTAATTATATTAAATCATGGTACATTCAGTCCATTTGCTTACATAAATAAACAAAATACTGTTGAATAATCCACCAGCCTCCTCAGCACTGATGTAAATAATCCAGTTCACAACAACAACATACAATTTTATCAAATATTATCAACTCCATCTCTCTGACTACACTTTATGATTTAATGTCCCAAATTAATATATAAACTGACCTGATAATGGACTGTATAAACTATGTTTTCCTTAACTAATTTTATTATTTTATGAAATTCCATTTGACATACACTGAGTGGGTAGCACATTTCTGTCAAAATGTAGAAGAAATAGAAATAAATAATGATGTTACATATGTGCCTTTTTCTTCCACTTTCCTTCTTGTGTCTTATTTTTCTGTATCTCCATTCTGTATCTCCATTCCACCCTTTTCAGTTTGGTACGTGTGCTGGTTTCCTGCACATATGGACACACATGTATGTATTAATATAAAAGCTTAAAATATTTTAAATAAGTTGAAAATCTAGTGTTTTCCCTGGAAAGGGCAGAACCGTATTTAAGCACATTTAAGTCCAAAGAGCCTCTGATAGTGAAATGAGCTTGGTTCTCCAGGAAGCTTGCTGTGTGTTTCTGCTGTCCATCAGCTGGCTGTAAGAAGTCTGAATGTTTCCTGTGGCTGTTTTATTTCTTCTCAAAGTTGTTAATTATACAGCCATTAGACATCCTCTGTCTTTGTGACGTTACAATCTCGGGGTCAACAAGAAATGTCAGCTTCAGTACCATGCTCGCTTTTTCCTGCCCTGGCAGCAAGTTAGTCTAGTTAGATGCTGTATTGATTTCCATTCTTTTCTATTTGATGATAAATTACATAAAGTCAAGATGGAAGACTTCATGCAGAAAGTAATTTTACATTTTCCATAAGGATTTTGATTAAAAGGATTATGGATTATTATCCTTCCAACTTTTTTTTCTCCAAATTTTAAGCTGAACCAATTGATGATTTAATGGAATTCTTTTTAACACCATCAACAAAAATTGCATGTTACACAAAGAAATTACTATTGATGTAAAAACATTTAGAAACATACTTCTCTGGAAAATGAAATAGTCATTATATATAAGGAAAATAAATAAAGGAATGAATGCTTTGATGATTAATAGAGAAAATGTTTGTTTTGCCTGAACTTAATTCACAAAATGAGATGTGTATATTAATTATTATATCTTTCAAATGTCATATGACAACACCATCCGGTTAATGGTGGAATTCTTCAGAACTTTATTTTAAGATGGCACAATCAACAAGGGGCTATTGTATTAGTAAACTGAAATCTTATTGGAGCCTTTCCAGACAGAATGAATGACTCAGTATTTATTAAGGGCATCATCTTACAACACAAGTGAAGCTTCAGTCAGACTCTTTGTTTGTTATATTATAAATGTAACTTTAAGGTTTATTTGGGTAGAATTTCTGATTATAAATACCTAATGTTTGTATCCAGTTGCAAGCATTAACAGAAACAGGTTTCAATTAAATTGAAGTATTGCCATGTGTGTGCCACTATACATAGTGAAATCTGATCACCCTGCTATGATGACCTCCCCCTATTATATGACCACTTTTTTAGTCATGGTCTGATGAAATCATAATAAAAACCTTCCACTGACATGACCACATTTGCTAGTCCTGCTTATGGTCATGTTTGTGAGATTTTACTGTGTATTATTGCAACAAATTGTATCATTCACCTTGGCTGCGCCTTTTAACTTTTATCATACTTGCCATTTTCTTTTTCGTTACAGACAATTAGAAGGACATGAACAGTCCGTGGTTGCTGTGGCATTCTCCCCAGACAGTGCCTTTGTGGTTTCAGGAAGTACTAATGGAGACCTCCGTATATGGGATGCGATGTTCGGCCACGGCAAGCATCTCAAGTTCGAGTTGGACTGCCATGACCTGGGTGTGTCCTGCTGTGAATTTTCACCCACCTATGGATCTGCTGGTGAGTGTGGTGAGTTCTTCGTTCAACAGATTTTCATCCATCTGTGATTTATCAGCTTTTCAAGCCTTATTTGGTCATCAAGATTTGTGTAATTAAACAAGTAATACAGTAAAACCTCAAAATTATGAAAACCAATGGGACCTCAGTAAAGTGGTCACATGTTAGAAGTTTTGTATAAGCAAGGTTTGATATAAAGAGGGAATAAAAGTGGATACCGTAAAAATGTGGTTGTTATCTTGAGGTGGTCATTAATTTGAGGTGGTCTTTGGGGGAGGGTTTTCTATATTAGGAATTGGCATATAGTTATCAAAATAAAACACTGCAGCATGGGTCTCTATTGTGACATCCTCATGTAGTTATCAAAATAAAACACTGCAGCTTGGGTCTCTGTTGTGACATTCTCATATAGTTATCAAAATAAAACACTGCAGCTTGGGTCTCTGTTGTGACATCCTCATATAGTTATCAAAATAAAACACTGCAGCATGGGTCTCTGTTGTGACATCCTCATATAGTTACCAAAATAAAACACTGCAGCATGGGTCTCTGTTGTGACATCCTCATATAGTTATCAAAATAAAACACTGCAGCATGGGTCTCTGTTGTGACATCCTCATATTTTCACTCTTATATTTACTGCAGTCAAATCCCCAGGCTTAATTTGCTTTCTTATCAAATCAAATAACAACCTCTTATAAGTATAAATTCTTTATATAATGGATAAGCAGGAATATGTTAAGACACTTATACTTAGGGTTGAAGAGACTCATTATTCATATAATCATTATATAAAACATGAATTTATTAAATCAGTCATTTAATATATAATATATTTTGAATGTTACATCAGGTTACACTGTGTTTAACTAACTCATTCCATCCACAGTACCATATAAAACATACCTCAGACATTATATTAGGTTTCATGGTGTGTATATATAAACTTATTCCACTTATAGTTAAAAGTGGAGCCTATTGTTCAGTAGCTTGGCTTTTTGTTCCTGTTATCTATTTTTAAGCAAAATGCTCTAAACATCAAAGTCAACAGCTGTCTGACTGTTATTGGAATATTTATGGCAATGGTGATTACTGTGCTTCAGGCTACTAATTTCACATGTTGTGTAACAAATTACAGTCTTCTGGCCAAAGGAAACTGCCTAATAATTGCAATAATTAAACATAAATGTTAAAGTGACTGGTTAGTACTGTCATTAGTCTTCTCATGAATATTCATGAGAAAACTAGAGAGCACTAAAGAGAGAGCACAAATTTAGCATTCATAAAATATTTAAGCTGTAAAAACCATTACACACAGATCTCCTTCAGGCTTACATCCCTGTTCACAACTCACTTCAAAATGTAATAGAAATCCTAGTAAAGCTGTTTGAGATATCTTGCACACAGATGTATTAAGACAAACTGTCAGGTGAACAGAAGGAGGCAGAGACAATGGATCAATTAGTGAACTACTCTCTAAGGGAAACCCTGGGAGGTTGCTCTGAGATGAATTATTCAGCAGGTCAATTAGTATAATGGTAAAAAAACTGTTGTGTCTTAAGTCATTGCTGTGTCTTTATTACAGTTTGTTGGTTTGTGTGGACACAGCAGGCTTTTGCTTGAGGTCACCGTACCATTTAGCGCTGAAAGTAACCCTCTCCGGGGGGGGGGGGGGGGGGGCGGGGTTGTAATTTTGTAAGCCTGACCCCCTTCCTGCCCCAAATGAGTTTTTTACAGTGTGTTACGGAATCTACTATAAACAGATCACGTATGCTTGATGAACACAAATTCTGTAACAGAGATTTAAAAAAATCAGATTCTGTAACACTAGGCAGCGTGAAATGTCTAGGGAAATGAATAAAGAAGTCAGTGGTTTTTTGTTTACAAATAACTATAATTTATCCTTAAAGCAACCCTAACATTACAATACACCAAATCAATAAAATTATACAGTAAAACAGCGGCATAGCAACAAGTCAATACAATCACAAAGAAAATAATGTATGTGCACAGTACCTGGTACCAACACCGTCACCACGATAAGTCCTTTAAATGTAAACTCCCGGAGAATGTAATTTTGTAAGCCTGACCCCCTTCCTGCCCCAAATGAGTTTTTTTACAGTGTGTTACGGAATCTACTATAAACAGATCATGTATGCGTGATGAACACAAATTCTGTAACAGAGATTTTAAAAAATCAGATTCTGTAACACTAGGCAGCGTGAAATGTCTAGGGAAATGAATAAAGAAGTCAGTGCTTTTTTGTTAACAAATAACTATAATTTATCCTTAAAGCAACCCTAACATTACAATACACCAAATCAATAAAATTATACAGTAAAACAGCGGCATAGCAACAAGTCAATACAATCACAGAGAAAATAATGTATGTGCACAGTACCTGGATACCAACACCGTCACCACGATAAGTCCTTTAAATGTAAACTCCCGGAGAATGACAGTCCAGTGGAAAGTTCTTGCAGCAACCCAGAAAGTAAACTGAAGTCCAATTGCTTAAAATCCAGGAGAAAGTCTTTGAAAATCTATAATTGCCACGTTAGTCGGAAAAGGTCCTAGAATCTGACACACGCTTCTGTGTCCACTGGAATCTTCTCTGCTCTCTGCCCTTCTGTTCCAAAACACGCCCCTTTATATACCTTCACACCTCAAGCCGAGAATTTTCCACTTCTCGAAGAGTCTATAAGATCTTGCACAACACAGTCTACACGCGTTTGTAGAATTCTCCAGAAAAACAGCGCTGTGTATCACCACATACCATGGTTTACACATGATCTCGCCCCAAGCCAGCACGACAACTAGAGTTCAACCAGTACTGCTTAAACATAGAATGTAATACGTGGCCAGACACGAGCTCAACAACAGGAGCCGTGCCTGTGTCACATTATAAAAGAGCACCTGTAACAAGTGATTCAGTAAATGTTAGTTTAACTTTCAAAGTCCCTGTGTCTTGTCATTTGGCATTACCAATATATCATGGATCTCTGTAGCTGAGCCTGATTTTAATCAAATATGCAATATATATTCAGAGATCTGCATTCTACGACAGTTCAAGTACAGTCCTGCATCGTGACTCTAGCTATGGACATTGACAAATATAGCTCCTGTTGATCTGCAACAAATGTAGAGCTTACAATATTCTGTTTAATATTTCTGTCTGTAATATTTTTATTAGCTCACATGAAAAATGAGGTTTGGAAAGCAAGAAAGAATAAAATCCCACTAATAGCCATACATGAATTGATTGTTCTGCTCATATTATACCACAAACTCTGAACATCACTTTTTCATGTTTAGGTCTAATGTTGATTAAATAAATTAATTGATTAATTAAAACTAAATGGTTTATCATTATCTAGTTTCCTTGAGTGAAGTGGTGCTGTACTTGAATATGTAAGTCCTGTTCTCTGCAGACTGTCATCAGCAATGGAATCCCTGGCCATGCAGAGACTTTCCTGCAAGGGTTACCTACTTCACCCATGGGTGAATGGAGTCAGATCATGGGTGCAAGGCAAATATAGAATGAATAATCTTCTGGTATCTATTACAACCACTTACCTTGTACATTCTGGATGATAATTAGCAAAAAGAAAGATCAAATGGTTGAGAAAAGCAAGGAGAAAATGACACTGATTAAATCTTTGATATCAGTTGATAAACTGAAAAAATATGAACTATGAACTTTAACCTTTTCAGGGATCCAGAAACAAAACCCTCCACCAGTTCAAGTGCACTTTCTGCTCGCTACCTGTGGATATGACAATAAAATTCGTTTGTGGGACATTCTGACACACTCAGGTAGTCCAGGTGAGTTGCATTCTTTTTATTGTTATCAGTATGAAAAATATTCTTCATAACAACGTGGGGGTTACCTTTTTGGTGCTAATAATTTTTCCAGGCTCGGCATCAGGTCTTGATGTAATATGTTAAATTTGACAGCCAAGAAATTTTAAATAGACATGACACCGACAACATAATCATTGATTGTATAATACATGATGGTAGTGGCACTCAGACATTGTCAGGCAACTCCTCTGTGATCATGTCATGGAAACGACCATGTTTGGTCTTTGAAGGGAGGGGAATGGTGCAAAATGTATTGTAAGGGAGTCGTTTTCATAGCCATGCAAGCATTTCCCTTTTGATCTTAAACATGATGTGTCAATATGCAAGCAGCCTTGTGACGTACTCAGTAATATGCAATGTCATAGATTCACCCCATTCTCTTGACAGGCCCTTAGTATACACAGGTAAAAAGTTTTTTCTCTCTGAGCCAGTGATGTCTATACAGGTGCTAAATTACAATTTATTTTACATGTGTTAGTGGCAAATATCATTACTAATGACCTGGCTCAGTCTACAGGTGACAGTGACATATTTGATGTTTCCCTGGATCACAGCCAGACCATGACAGTGCTCTAGAAAACAGCTTCATGATATCCTTTGCTGTACCTGATGTAGTATACAACATGATGTTCTCATCATCCATCCACCTGGTATAGCTAGGGACATCCACCTGTGTCAGGTGTGAGTGATGTATTCAGGAATATACACCTGTTTTTGTGTGTTTATTTATAATATTAATTCTCTGGCCTCCTGATCAGGACAGCTGTACAACATGCTTATTTACAGCATGCTGCATTAACACTTGTAGTGCTACATGTGCTTGTACAGTGAGACTGTGATCATGTCCCACCTCAGCTGCCAGCCTTTTGGCCATAAACGTATCTCCCCTGTATGTTTGGAAACAAAACTACGCTGATATTGTATATTTTGGGAAAGGATAACTACAGGTTTGCAGGTTTGCTGTTTCCTTATTGCAGTAACAGTATATGATCTGAGTGAGCAGTGTTAACAGTGATAATGCAATTGATTAACTAACACCCCCCCCCCCCCCCACAACTACCCCATATGACTTTGTTGGTTAAGAATAGACAAGTTATCCTGCCCCAGTATAATATAAGAGTCAAACAGGTTCATTTTTTTTACAGTAGATGATTTTCTGTTAAACTGTAAATGATGTTTAAAATGGCATTATTTGTCATCAGTCACTTGCTCCCAAATAGGTAGCCACACCTATCACCTATAATTTGCATGGTCCTTGCTAGTCTGGTATTTTTCTGTCTACATGAGGCTATAATAAAGGCTACAAAACAAAGCCGACCCCACCCTTGGTATCACTACCTACAGTAATGTGCTGTTCTGCTGTACAACACTTAAATATAACAGGTAGTGGGCATACACCACTCATCATTATACACACACTGCTGATTAATTGAAATTTGAAAGGTGCAATGATTAAATATTATGACATATAAACACATTTAAAATCAGACAGGTGTGTCTGTTTGGTAGTTTAGTGGTAGGTTTAGCATACACATATACAGCTGGATTCTTGTATCTGTGACACGCCCTGTATTCTGCCTGTACTGTCAGGATCAATATTCCACTAGGATGAGAATCTCTGGTATCAGATCACTGCTCTGTGTTCAGGCAAATATGTTTTAATTTGCCTGCCATTAAAGCAGATAAAAGCCAGTGCTGGTGAGTTTCCGGAGATCCTGCTGTGGCTTACGCAGGAGCCATGGTCTCTGGAGTTGTTTCTGCAGCTTATCTGGTCCACACTTCAGAGCTGATGTAATTTCCCCCTACATCTGTTTTATGTACCAGCCGGATCCCAAGGCTCACTGTCTAAGTTTACTGCTTTATTTGCTTAAGTCAGTGCATCTGGGCTTTTTTCTGGTGACTTATCTCACAATTTTGTGAGTGCATCTTTACAGAAGAGCTGGTTAACTGTGAATTTAATTCGGCTGTCATGACTTCATTAACTCTCATTCTGTTTGGCTAATCATCTGTAAATTTAAAATCAGTTTTACCTTTTTGTATTTTCTGGCCAAGTTGTTGATTGACATGTTTATAGTATTGCCAGCTAGGATTGTTGCAGGTTATATTTTTACCCCATGTCATCCTTTTCTTACATTTATATTTCTTGTTACATTTGTTTGTCTGCACACAAGATATAGAAAAAAAGAAGTAATGTTTTGGGTTGGTGCTTCTTTTTTTTCTAAAAGTAATGTTTTGGGTTAGTGCTTTTAGATTTTGATTTGGAACAGATTATGACCAATTTGATGATTAGAATCCATTTTGTCCATTTGAACATCTGTCTCAGAGCTCAGAATGTGCACTGCTACTGACCCCTTGGTTTAGAAAGTCCACTCCTTTGCCTTGAGACAGAGAATACATGACTACAAACTTGGATGAATGTAGCCTAGTGGTAACTAGCAGTACCAGTATTTCAACATGCGTCTGTCACACCCAGGAATGTAAGCCAAATGGCAGCCATCAGGAGCAGTTTAGAGAAACTGAGAAATTATCATGTCAGGGTTTGACAAGGATGACACAACAGTGCTCAAAGAACCACGTCCAGGCAGGAATCTGTCTATGGAGAGACTTTAGTGATAAGGGGGCAAAGTTAAGAGCAGAATAACACTTTGTTAAGGCCATGCCAAAATTTGTAAATTATTGTAGATGCTGTCAGAGCTGAAGGGTTCTGGTATGATCCCCATCGGTGCTCTATAAATTTCAAATTGGAGAAATCTCAGTGGAACTTCAAAGATTTTTACACATGCTTGGTCAGCTACAGGTGATGACTTCTAGATTATTCCTTGCTCTGTGCATATATTTCAGAAGGCTTAATAATAACATGACATCCTTGTCATATGGTCAACATCCATATTCAGTAGATGATGTCACTAACTGGCCTATGCATAAAAAAAACAACATAAATTTTGGAGCTGATCTGGAAAAAATCCAACTACGGCGGAGGTATATGCTCTCTGAGTGCTGTCTGGTTTATCACACTGATTTACACACTTCTCCTCAGCAATTAAGGATACCTTCCTCCTTTACACTACTCATCACACAATATGATGAAAAAGTGAAAAAATTTTTTTCACTCGTAAGAGTGATGGCACCTGCACAGTTTTGGAATGATAGGGAAAATCCCAGAATGTGTAAATTTAATTTAAAAGTCCCTTCTTATTTTCTTGATATGTGGCAATAAAAGTCATAGGCCTTATGATTTATCATTTAGATTCAGTATTTTTTATGCTATTATTAAATGTTAACAATAGGAATAATTTTAATGCCTTTTCATGGAGATATCTGACCATGCTTAGTCACAGAAAATCCTTGGTAATTAGCTCAGCGTTAGCTTGAGTGCTTCTGTTCCTTCAGACATTATATCAAACTAATCACCTTCATTTGATTACATTGGTCCACATTAAGCTGATTCACAGAATTTAAACCGACAGAAAAACAAAAACCAAATTACTCTTTAAATTAATGGCTTTTACTTTTGAGTGAGAATGGGTTTAGAAGCTGCATTATTGGGTGTGCCAACTGTCTATTTTATGTCATGTGTTAATTAAAGTTAAGGAAAGTAACACTTGGAAGTTGGATGGGCTTGTCCTAATGCAGTTCTACAGTTTTTGATGGCCTGTGTGGTAAATATTTTTCAAGTGTCTCTGGTACAAGTTTTAGAGATAGTTTATGCTTGAATTGTAGAGCTTCTGTATATACATATTTATATTTTCATTTGTGATCCTTAAGGTGAATGCTTATAATTCTCATGCTTCATCAGTTTGTAACTCTATAAGTATAACCAGTGATGCTTTGAACTCAAGCCATTTGCAGGGCATGTGGTCACATTATGATATATATACTAGATAGGGACTGGTGAGCAAACCCGTGTGACGACACTCGAATTTATTGATGAACAATAATGATGTTCATGGAAATATGATATCTGCAGGTGATAAATACATAAATTTGATAACAGAGATGTTATCACAGAAATATTATAATTTGGCGATTGTCACAGAAATATGAAAGCCTTAAAGTTTATAACAGAAGCATGATACACTTAGGGGATTTTGTTCAGAGAAATATTATAACTTTGGAGTTGATCACAGGAATATAATAACTTTGGAGTTTACCACATCACTACAATAACTTTGGAGTTATTTTATAAATATAACCATATTCGAGGATTAACAGAGAAATATGATAAACTGTTGAGGTTTATAACAGAGATATAATGACATCTTTGGTGCTTACTGGACAATTTACTCTAGACATCTAAAGTTCAGCTCAAAATTCAGATGGCAACATCCAGTCAGGGATGCACCACCTCATGAAGCCAATGTCACATCCAGTGCACTCAGTGAAAAATTGCATATGATTGGCGATGGCTATAGTGGTAGATGAAGCAGAAAAGGTAAACTAGGGTTAAGCCATCTTTACTCAGTGTTAGACAGGTTACATCCCAGATTCTGGACGTGGAAGTGCCATTAGGGCATCCTGCACATCCAGGGAGGTTTACCAGTGGCAGGGGACCTAGAGCCTCTCCATTTACCTTGATTAAATGTGAGCATTCTTTTCCTTTCAAATATAACGATGTTATTTTTGTTACTTTTGTATATACAACTGATTTTCCTACTATATATAAACAACTGTATATGTTGAAACTTTTGTGGACATCATTTGGAAGCTTTGTGTTTCCTCATGTTGCATTTTGTGGAATGGAGATTTCAGTGGTTTTGTACTGTCATGATTCCCATCTGAGCCATGTATCCACACTGAGACTTTGAGTTCTTTTAAAAGATAAGGGTAGGAAAATGGAGGAAATATTAATCCAGTCTGCTTTGAGTGTGTTATTCACCAATTTCTGGATATCTCTCCTTCCATCCCCCATACCTCTTTTAACAACAAGCAAATAAAAATTCTGTGATTCTTCGTGTCCATTGATTGCAGAATAGTAAACCAGACCAGAGTCATGAGACATATGAATATAAAAGTCATGGCATTTTTAATAGATCATAACATTTGTGAGAAGGTAAGGAAATCTGACTTTCTGCTATTTTGGAATATAAAAGTTTTGAGGTTTCATCATAAAATCAGATATATATTGTACATGGAAGGCAAGGTTGCTCAGTGACATTTTCATTATTTTCTGTCAGATCAATAAACAAATGGCCCATGGGCCATGACGCTCAGCTGAATTCAAGGAATGATGAACAATGAGCAAAATGACTGCCAGAGTGCAAACAAATCATGAATTTTGTGAAGTCCTTAGAAATGGGTTTCAGTGGGCTTTTGGACAGATGACAACTTCATTTGAAAGTCTGATAAATAGAAAAAAATGCGTAAAAATTTGAAAAAAATAAAGGTAGTGCCATCTGTCTGCAGGAACTGATAAAACACTCCATGATCAATATATATCCAAATAATCATGGCTATCAAGGCATTAGTTATTCAGATACTGGAGCTTTAGTTTGTATCAAATTTTTAATTATTCTTGGGGGTATTTATGAGCCCTGTAGCTCGAAGAATATGGGTAACAGAAACCAAATGTCAGGTTTCCAAGGAGATTTTTCATTAGTCTCCCTGGATGTCAAGTAAGAAGATTCTAGGTTCAGCAGTTACAGTTTCTGCCATGTTAACAGATGACCACTTCATTTGAAGGTCTCATAAATAGAGAAAAAATGCCTTAAAAACTGAAAAAATACAGGTGGCGCCACCAGTTTGCAGAAACTGATGGAACACTTCATGATTAATATGCCTGCAAAGAATCATGGAGGTCAATGCATTAGTTATTCAGATACTGGAGCTTTTGTATCAAATTTTTAATTATTCTGAGGGGTAATTACTATGAAGGATATGGGTAACAGAGACCTAATTTCATGTTTTCACAGAGACTTTTCATAAACCTCCCTTGATGTCAAGTTAGAAGAATCTAGGTCCAGCGGTTACGATTTGTGCCCTGTTAACAGAAGACAGCTTCTTTGAAAGTCTCAAAAATAAAGAAAAAATTCGTAAAAATTGGAAAAAGATACAGGTGGCACCAACAGTTTGCAGGAACTGATGGAACATCCCATGATCAATATTCATGCAAAGAATCATGGTGATCACTGCAGTAGTTATTCAGATACTTGAGCTTTTGTATAAAATTTTGCATTATTCTGGGTGGTACTTTGGAGCCCCATAGTTGGAAGGATATGGGTAACAGAGACCTAATTTCAGATTTTCAAGATTTTCCATGGACCTCCCTATATATAAAGTTTGAAGATTCCAGGTCCAGTGGTTACATTTTGTGCCCTGTTAACTGATGCCTGTTTCACTGAGGTTTGAAAAAAAAAAAAGAAAAAAATTAAAAAAAAATACAGGTGGCGCCACCAGTCTGCAGGAAGTGATGGATCATCCCATGATCAATATTCATGCAAAGAATCATGGTGTTCAATGCAGTGGTTATTCAGATACTTGAGCTTTTGTATCAAATTTTTCAGTATCTGGGGGGTATTTAGGAGCCATATAGCTCCAAGTATATGGGTAACAGAGACCTAATTTCAGGTTTTCAAGGAGATTTTTCATGGACCTCCCTGAATATTAAGTTTGAAGATTCCAGGTCCAGTGGTTACGATTTGTGCCCTGTTAACAGATGACAGTTTCATTTCAGGTCTGAAAAAAAAGAGAAAAAAAATCGTAAAAATTGGAAAAAATATAGGTGGCACCACCAATCTACAGGAAGTAATGGAACATCCCATGATCAATATTCATGCAAAGAATCATTGTGATCAATGCATTGGTTGTTCAGATATTTGAGCTTTTGTATCAAATTTTCCATTATTCTGGGGGGTATTTTGGAGCCCCATAGCTAGAAGAATATGGGTAACAGAAACCTAATACCAGGTTTCCAGAAGACTTTTCATGGACCTCTCTGGATGTAAAGTGTGAAGATTCTAGGTCTAGTCATTACAATTTGTGCGCTGTTAACAGATGACTGCATCTTTTGAGGTCTCAAAAATATAGAAAAAAATCGTAAAAAAATGAAAAAACATAGGTGGCGCCACCAGTCTGCAGAAACTGATGAAACACCCCATGATCAATATTCACACAAAGAATGATGGTGATTAATGCATTAGTTATTCAGATATTTGAGCTTTTATATCAAATTTTTCATTATTCTGGGGGGTACTTCGGAGCCCCATAGCTTGAAGAATATGGGTAACAGAGACCTAATTCCAGGTTTCCTAAAAGGCTTTAAATGGACCTCATCGGATGTAAAGTAAGAAGGTTCTAGGTGTAGTCATTACAATTTGTGCCCTGTTAACAGATGACGGCATCTATTGAGATCTCAAAAATATAGAAAAGAAATCATAAAAAATCGAAAAAATATAGGTGCAGCCACCAGTCTGCAGGAAGTGATGAAACACCCCATAATCAATATCCATGCAAAGAATTATGGTGAACAATGCATAAGTTGTTCAGATATTTGAGCTTTTGTATAAAAATTTTACATTATTCTGGGGGGTACTTCGGAGCCCCATAGCTAGAAGAATATGGGTAACAGAAACCTAATACCCAAGAAGACTTTTCATGGACCTCTCTGGATGTAAAGTGAGAAAATTCTAGGTCTAGTCATTACAATTTGTGCCCTGTTAACAGATGAAGGCATCTTTTGAGGTCTCAAAAATGGAGAAAAAAAATTGTAAAAAATAAAAAAAATACAGGTGGCACCACCAGTCTGCAGAAACTGATGAAACACTCCATGATCAATATCCATGCAAAGAATCATGGTGATCAATGCATTAGTTGTTCAGATATTTGAGCTTTTGTATCAAATTTTTCATTATTCTGGGGGGTACTTCGGAGCCCCATAGCTTGAAGAATATGGGTAACAGAGACCTAATTCAAGGTTTCCAAGGAGATTTTTCATGGACCTCTCTGGATGTAAAGTAAGAAGATTCCAGGTCCAGTGGTTACGATTTGTGCCTTGTTAACTGACGGATGGCCGGACGGACGACGGACAAAGAGTGATCGCTATAGCTCAGATGACTTACAGTCAGCTGATCTAAAAAAGATGGAGTAGAATGGAGTGGATGAGGCACAGGCCTGACTAACAAGAACAAAACTAAAACCATTTTAAAAAAGTTATAAAATAATGTGGGAAAACTGAGTCTGTTTACCGCAACAACTCAACCCATTGATTAAGGTGTAGAACAATTGTCACATGACATATATGACCATCTAAAAGCTGCATATTGGTTGTTACTGGTAGTCATAAATACTGCAGGTCTTTATATAAACTGAGGACTCCTGAACCAAGTAGCACACTACATTACACATATGGTTATATGGTATCATGCCAGTCTGCTGATTCCCATTTTGCCGACTCCCAAAATACCAAGTCCAGTTTGCCAAATCCCATAATGCCGAATCTGAACGTTTTAATATGAAATCTTCAGATAATTTGTAAAATATTATTGATTTTGGAGCATCAGAGTATTCAGGGAGTGAACACGACAAAAACAGTATAAAAGGCATTGACGGAATGCTAATTTCAGTCTTTACAAACAAGAAGCCCTCGCCCGAATTACCGCGGCTTAACAGCTACCTGTCGGCAACCTGGCAGGCAACGAGTCACTGCCGACACTGAGGTCTCTGGAAACGAGCGTGATCTTCCCATGGTGCTGCTGGCGTAACCTCGTTGCTTTTTATAGTAATGATCGTTTTAGTGATGCATATTGTTTTTTATGTGGTTACTATTGTTGTTAATTTTAATATCTAACCAGACTCACTAAAAACAGACAGGTCCCTGGAAAAATAGTGATTTTACATGATCGACCCGTATTGCTCCTGAAGTAATCTCATTGCTTTTTTGGCCTCCTTTGCAAAGGGAAATGTATAATTAATATATGTAAACATAAACATCATTAAATTATTATTGAAAATGGTTGTCATAACATGATGTAAAATGAATTGTATAGAAACTGTCTTTCTCCATTGCTTTATGATCAAAGGCCGTTTGGTAATCTTTTGATGTAATTAATGAATGTTGTAATAACAATAACCTGAGTCCACCATCACCTCCTTCCCCGCTTGGCAATTGAGCAGATCTTTAATGAACAAACATTGTGTCATGAACAATATTCGTACGCTGAGAGAGAGGGAGAGAGACAGGAGTGAAAGAAAGACAGAAAAAGTTTGTAGAGGGAGTAGTTGAAGAGCTTGGCAATGGTGGTACCGCTGTGTCAAACGCCACTGTGATAATGCGTTTCACACATTTCATGATGCCTCACTGATTTAAATATGCTTTACAAACCTTCTCCAATCACTGTTACGATGTATGCCGTAACATGTCAGTCCTGTTGAGTAAATAGGCAAACAACTCAGGTGTTACGTCAACATTGGTACATAGGAGAACACAAAGTGCACATTTGATCATATAGTCATCCCACCTTAAAGAGAAGCAACCAAAATGGTTTGCGGGTAAATTGGATGATTAGTGAGAACAAGCTCGGATGAATACCGTGCCCTTTGATTTTAATAACATAAAAGGTCAGTCCTTGTGAGTAAATATGCAAACAAAACGGGTGTTACGGGAAATTATGTCATTACTGAAAATGGAATCACTGAATTTGTATATATGTATGTATATAAGCATATGTATTTTTTTATAATGTATTTTATATTTATTTAATTTTTTTTTCACAGGGCCTTTCGGAAGAACCGAATGACTTCTGAACAAGTTACCCAGTGACTTTTTTTTTTAAATGAACAATAATCCATTTATTTCATGGATCTACAAGCAATTGTGATCTCGGCTAGACAGATTTTAAACTCGCCTAGATGAGATCACAATCGCAATCTCGCCTAGGCGAGATTAAAATCCATCATGGAGCAGGCCAGGATTTTAATGTTGCCTAGGTGAGTTTAAAATCCGTCTGATGTCATCCAGGCGAGTTTAAAATCTGCCTGATATTACTTAGGCGAGTTTAAAATCTGCCTAGGCGAGTTTAAAATAGTGATCTGATCTAATTTCCTAATATATTAAGCATTGTAATTGATATATGAAAGATGTTTTCAGTCGGATTTTCAATATTTTAACACTGAATGGTTATACATAGTTAAAAGGTAATATATTTATTAATATTTACTGAATATTATAGTATTAATGTAATAATTAACTTTTTACAGTAATGTAATAATTATTCATGTGATAATTAACATTAATTTTGGAAACAGAATTATGAAATAGATATTTGATTATTATTTGCACCTTTGATGTGTTTCATGTGGTCTACAGCATCCTTATCATACCAATTATTTGCTAAACATTAATTAATCTTTATTTTTTTTCTCCAGTTTTCTTAACGACCTTGTGATTGTAAATATCACTAATAATTTTTACAAAAAAATAATTTGTAATTTTATTTAAATATATGGCAATTAGAGAGTAACAAGAGGTATACTAAAGCACACTTATGAGATATTATGAAGAGCAAATCTGGGGGAAAAAGTCATCCACTTGCATATTGAATCAA
This sequence comes from Sipunculus nudus, assembly GCA_026874595.1. NCBI lineage: Eukaryota > Metazoa > Annelida > Sipuncula > Golfingiida > Sipunculidae > Sipunculus > Sipunculus nudus. Next base: position 75,260,406 of record CM049317.1, on the reverse strand, counting down.
TCATAAATAGATAGACAGACAGATAGATAGATTAGTCTAGATAGCTATTACTCATTAAATAGTGAAGTTATAGCTGAGTATATTACACATTAACATAAACAATCATCCTATTTGATATTTCTTACAGGACAAACAGAACAAATTAGTTGGTTGATCTAGTTCAAATGTTTCTTTTTACCCAGGTATTCAACACTCAACAGTCAAAACATGTACACTTATGGTACAAAATATGCAGGGTATCAGTATTTATGATGGACTTTGATACACCATCCTTTTTTTTTGGTAATTAAACATCATATGAGAAAAGGTAAAAGTTGATACACAGATGTATGCATGTGAATATTTCTTTGTCTTATTTAGTCTTTTCTTATAATGTATATAATATTCTTTTGATCTTTTTTTTTTAATGTTTTGTGAGGCATTTTGTGAAGCTTCAATAGTTATGTAGACTGTGTTACAAGATAACTGCCTTTTTTTGGACAGTATTATATCATATCAGAAAAAATATGATTTCTAGAGTAATAGATCATTTATGTATGTGAACATGCATTGAATTATATTGATAAAAAATAAATGAGCTATGTTCCTTTTGTCTTTTTAAAATTCTACATTACTAATATTACTAATACCAATTTCCCTTCAAATTAATATTGACAACAAAATTATTATGTAAATAATCAGCAGCAGCCCACATCATATATCATTTGAATATGCCACATACAATACCAATGTAAGTTTCTTATTACCTAGTTTATGAATAAAAATATAAAATAAAAAAATTAATGTTAATTATTACATAAATATTATAATATTCTGTAAATATTTTTAAATATATATTACTTGTGAACTATACATAACCATATTAATAAAAAATAAATAATATAAAATATTCCACTTCCAAAATTAATGTTAATTATTACTTTAATAATATAATATTCTGTAAATATTAATAAACATATTACTTGTGAACTATACATAACCATTCAGTGTTAAAATATTGAAAATCTGACTGAATACATCTTTCATAAGTCAATTACAATGCATAATTTATTGGGAAATTAGATCAGATCACTATATTAATCTCGCCTAGGCAGATTTTAAACTCGCCCAAGTGATATCAGGCAGATTTTAAACTCGCCTGGATGACACCAGACAGATTTTAAACTCGCCTAGGCAAGATTAAAATCCTGGCCTGCTCCATGATGGATTTTAATCTCGCCTAGGCGAGATTGCGATTGTGATCTCGTCTAGGCGAGTTTAAAATCCGTCTAGCCGAGATCACAATTGCAATCTCGCCTAGGCGAGATCACAATCGCAATCTCGTCTAGGCCAATTTAAAATCCGCCTGGATTTCAATCTCGTCTCTGACATATATATATATTATTTCAAATAAGAGTGGGTTTGTCTCATATTCAGTGAAATGTCATTTGATTTAATCGTGAAAAAACAAGTAAAAATTTTAGAGGTTTTGTATATGCATTGGTTTTAATGAAATATTACAGGACCCTATACTCAAAGCCAAAAACCCTTCAAATGATAGGTCAGTGAATTTAAAAATTAATATTGAAAATAAAACCTGTATACACGTAAAATTGCTATTTTTTCAAAACAAAGACTGACTGTCCATATTTCAATAGATAATAGTACAGTAAACGCTTGTAAATTAATAAAAATGTGTTCATATGTAGCAACCTTTTACCATTCTCGCTTTCGTCCATTCTCTTTTTTCTTTGTTATCTTTCTCCGGTTTTTATTTTTCACTTTCCATATGCATCTCTCTGTTCACTGTCATTGCTTAGCGTTCATTTACCGTTCTTTCTTTTTTCTTCCTCTCTCTCTCTCACTCCCTTTACCATTCTACTTTTGTTCACTCTCTCTCTCCTTTTACCATTGTCATTTTCGTCCATTCTCTCTTTTCTTTGTTATCTTTCTCGTTTTTTTCACTTTCCCTACGCATCTCTCCTTTCACTACCGTTGCTTATCATTCAATAAACGTTCTCTCTTTCTTTCTGTCTTCTCTCTCTCTCTCTCTCTCTCTCTCTCTCTCTCATATATATATATATATCGTACGAATATTGTTCATGACACAATGTTTGTTCAATAGAGACCTACTCCATGACCAAGCGGGGAACCAGGTGATAGTGGACTCGGGTAATTACAGCTTTAATTACATCAAAAGATAACAAAAGGCCTTTGATCATAAACTATATGGGAGAGTGACAGTCTCTACACATGCATTTATTGTGGATAGGTTCTGCTAAACCCAACAATGGGAGATTAATTGGGAAGGTTCATAGTTGAAAGTTCCATGAATTACAAGGGCCAAAGCTTTGTATAATGGGGAAATTATTAATAAGTTAATAAGTTTTTTTAAATGATATATTGTGATTGTGAACAAGATAATAGAAAATAGGTAATAAGGGGTGTCGACCTGGTATATGCCGTTCAGAAGCACCGTCCCTTTCCACCATTCTCATGTGTTGTGCAACATTCGGCGATTATATACACGCTAAAGCCTACGAACCCTAAAACATACAAACACCATGCCCTCAATTGAAAAAATATTTTTATTGGCACAATTTAATAGCTTTTGCTATTATAAAACATCTCGTCATAGCCAAACGATACCCATTTAGTCAGTCGTTCGGCCAATTGATATAACATGAGTATTAATAAGGTTCCGCTACTGTCTTTTTTTAACTGCAAACGGCACTCATTTGCAAAGGGGACAAAAAGCAACGAGACTACGATAGGAGCAACACCATTTTTTTTTCAGGGACCTGTCTGCTTTTCGTGAGTAGGGTTGGTTATTACGATAAACAAGATTAGTGACAATACACATAAACATTCTTTTATTGAACGTCGGCCAGTGCGGGATGAGGCATAAAGACTGTTATGATGGCCATGACAAGTCATGCGTGACTTGAGGCATGGCGTGTTACCGACTGGTTTACCTGTACACGCTGAAATTAGCATTCCGTCAACGTAATATTATACTGCTTTGATCGTTTTTACTCCATGAATGATACGATGCCATTAAACATGAATATAAATCAAATTAACGGACGATTTCATATTAAAAAGTTAACATTCGGCTCTCTGGGATTCGGCAACCTGGACTGGGTATTCTGGGATTCGGCAGAATGGGAATTGGCAAACTGGCATGTAACTGGTTATAAATAGTAACTTTTGGTTGTAACTTAATTTGCTCTTTTTATATACTTTCTATTTGATTTATATCATATTTTTTTACTCTTTTCCCCATAAAATTTAGAGTGCCAGGACTTGTCCATTGTGAAAAGTGCGTGCTAAAGTGGTGTAGATTTTGCTATAGATTGTGTACCAGCCTAGGCTATTATTTTCTCTCATGTGAGTGTTGGTAATTTGATCTAGTTTCTCAGTTGGCTATAGTACTATTTCCTGGAAAATCTGTTTATAAAAGAGAGAGGAACAAACAGGCCCCAGGTAATGAGAGGGCATCAGTCCTAAACACAGGTAATCTCAGCCAGGTTGTCAGGTAAATATGCCAATATGATTACAGCGTAATCTCAGCTAGGTTGTCAGGTAAATATGCCGATATGATTACAGCAACCAAGTCAATAACACTGCAATCAATAAGCTAGACTTAATCCTGGTATAGAGAAATCAATTCATGAAGGTCACTCCGTGCATTAATTTTGTTATGATTGATTCTTGGTGTTTATGTTCACACATGTATGCAGATGTGATGAAGCATGTGCCTAATATGAAACACTTGTCTATAACATTAAATTGAATGGACTTAGGACTTATGTGATTTATGTGGATAGACTAGTGTACTAGACCATGGAAAACATAATATACGTTTATATACCATACATATAATATGTAATATATACCATACATATAAAAACAATATACATAATATATATCATTCATATAAAACATAATATAAATAATATATACCATACATATAAAAGATAATATACATAATACATGCCATTCATATAAACATAATATACATAATATATACCATACATATAATGCATAATATACATAATATATACCATACATATCAAACATACTGTACATAATAAAGCTGTCAGGACACACACTCATAAAGACACTATCCTGATAAAGAGTGATTTTCAAGTTCGGATTTTCATGTGTATTTCAACTTTAAAAAAAATTATTTCTGTGTCATATAAAGTTTCTGTTGCCATCATGAGGCTCATGCAGACCTGTAAAGCCTTACCCCTTTAGAAAGGGGAGGTTTATGAATTTATTTGAATATCCATATTTATATTGGTAAAAATATTTTGTAGACCACCAAAAACCAATGATTTCTGAATTTGTTTTACTTGTTTATTCTATCCTCTGGTATTTTCTGTTTATGCTAGATCTAAAATTTATGGGTGATTTTTCAAAAGCTGAATTTCGGGCACAATAATGGTCCTACGTCACCAATTTGCACCTGACATTTATTTTTTACCTCAACTGTATTCCCAAGGTTGTTCACTCCATAGCTGATTCCCCATTATTGCTTAGTTGTGGGCATACTGGTGAGATGTGTGTGCGTGTGTGTGTAAGGGGGGGGGGGGGGCGCAGTCTTCCAGTGATTTCTTGGGGATCATAAGCATACATCTACCAATAGTTGTTTGTTCTCCTTTCACTGAATTGGTGAAAGAATTAAACACAGATTAAGGATGCTCTATATATTTGTATTTTTGTTTCTGTACAAGTTAATTGAAATTTTGTTCAATTCTGATATATAGCACTTTTTGTCAAAGCCATTGATACTTGTATTGACTCTTGACAGAATTCATGTAGGGCAAGTAAAAGTTATATGTTACTTGCCTTAAGGACAGGCTCTTCCAAAAATCAGGGTATCAGTAATATTACTTTGTGCCTGCCATGGTATATATTTAAGAAAAAATTAAGTTGAGGTGTAGATGCAATGGCCATTTAAACATCTAGAATAGGCTACCAGTATAGTATTTTATTGAGGCTATAAACCAATATTGACAGAAGTGCCAATGAAATATTAATAGAGGCTGGTTTTCCAGCCTTAAAGCTACATGTATAGATTTTTTATAAGCTTGAAATATTAATGAAGGACACAGAGTACACTTTGCTGATATGATTTATTTATATGGTTCCTGTCAGTGGTTGATGGGTAATTTAGCAATCAAATTTTATGTCCAGTGCCCTATGTAGGCCATATATTACTTCTGCTGTGTCAATCAAACTTTTAACATTCATATTTTTAGATTTACACAATGAATATAATACAAGACTATTGAAAATACTGGGTGCACCTGTTCAAATGACTACCTCTGTATTGAATGCGGCCATCTCTCTTTCATTGGCAATCCATGTGATTTATAAAAGGATGTCATCTCTGACATGGACCTCTCTGTTACTGGCTGAAGTCTCTAGAGGTCCCCAGCATTTATTATTGTCCAGCTCCACTCTGTGTAACGTCTACCATTTAACATTTCCTACGTCACTACACACACATCATCCCTATAATTGTATAAGATTTCAACCTGCAGCACAAGGTTTAAAATAGAGACAGAGTATTAATCATCACTTTTTCCTGACCAAATAGTTGCAGTTAATCTGTTGCCTAAAAAAGTTGCTTCTTAACTGAAGATGAGATTTTGGGTATATTTTTGTGCTTTAATAAAAGAAAAATGTTTTCCTAAATAAAATAGTAAATTATAAACTTTTTGACAAAATTACCACTAAATTTTTGTTTTTTTTAGTAGATAAAACCAGAAAAGTGGTTGTTGAATGTCATTCTTTCTCATACAATTCTGGTCCAAGTGCCAGTAACATGAATACAAAATACCCTGCCCACTCAGTCTCAAACTAGCACTTATACAGCAATATTTTTTTCTGATAATAAGCCAAAAACATGTGAAATAGAACATTTTTATGATACCAGGTCTAAGGTAATGCTGGTCTTCCAGCCAACCAGAGCTATAGTCAGAAATTATACCCTGTAGCAATGGCTGATGACCCGAACATATATTGATAGGACCCTGTAACCTTAAACCACTCTTGTGTGTATCAGTGACTGACTTGCTGATCGATAGATACACTATTTAGTCAATTAACTATCTGTGATCCACAGAACCAGGGGGATTTACTGGTCAGAGACCCACTCAGGACCACTTGAGATTGTCAACTCACCCATTTGGCTAGGATTTATGAGGGGAACTTATTACAATTTTATTTTCATTGCTAAAGAGTTCTTAACCTTCACCATAGCACCAAAATATACCAGGGTGCAATGTTGGTGGCATTTTGTACAAGTTTCTGACTTAATAAAGCCTATATCAGAATGTCAGAGTGTCATCAACACTGTAACATGTGGAAAATTTTTTGTTATAACTCAGCATATCAGTGTGTCTGCCACAGGTTATGTATCTGTCTAGTGCATAGCTCCACAAACATGCTGTGGGATAAAATCACTCGTATCTCAGCAATGGTTTGACTTATCTTCCTAAAAGTTTGCATATGTATACATCTCAGATAGCTTCCCATTGTTGTGGCAGGTGGCGTCACCTACATTCACATTCACACTGCTGACATCCATTGTGTGTAAGCATAGTCTCCCACAGGTTATGTAACTGTCAGCAGAAGGGAGTGAAGTCATGAACCAGAAATGACACAGGAGGTTCTCATAGAGCTGGGATGTAGACTTTGGTATTGACATCTGGATCATTCCCAGCCCAAGACTGCGTAGTAAACCTAAATAAGGAAGATGTGGTGATAACACATCTTCCATATTCTTATTGATATCATATATATCAGTGCCTAACTCCAGCAACGTGTGTTCTTTAAAAAGGTTATGAATTCTATCTTGTTTGTTTTCTCCCAGTATTCAGATGAATGATTTTGAACTCTGTATGATAGTGTAACACAATGAGAATGACTGAAGGTCATTTTATGTAACTGTTATTGATCTGGCTGTGCTTCATTAAACACTCTCATATAAGTGATTGATTGATACACCATTTGCCTACCGTTAATTAACTATAGGTGATTCAGAGACCCCAGGTGGGATTTTACATTTGTGGACAGTTGTGTTACTGACCTGATACTTAACTGGGGACCTCGGGGCACCTGGCTTTTGTAACGACACGACCTGATCAGATGTCAAAACATGACCTGAAGGAATAAGCTTGTAAATATGGAATAACAAGCCTTCAGGAACCAGACACTTGATTCAAGCATAGAAATCTGTAAATTAGTTGTCAGCCATGTATATAAGGCAACCTGCCAAGTCTTTCCAGGGATCTGTTTCATTATTAATAATATGTGGCTTTAAACATTGAAATCTTACAGGATTTCTATAATGTGAGGATAATTTTTAAATTTATATGGTATTTATGCAGATTAGCATAGATATCCTTGATACTATATGTTTATTTTATATATCATGTTTATATAAAGTTTTCCTAATCTGGCTGTGATAGTGGTGACTAAGTTTTCAGGATAGCAAATTTCAGGTATATTAAATGTGAAATTTACAGAAAATAAAACTCAGTGAAAGCATGTTTAGTGTTTTTATTGAAAAGATGAAATAGTTTTGAATGTACATTTACATTTGTATGGCAGCAAATTTATGCTATATACTATATACTATATATCTATGCTCAGAGGTAAGTGTCATTTACTTTAGTTTAGCTTGTTTCTAAGATATTTAATGAATTTTCAATGAACTTGTTAAACTGACGGGACTTGTAAAATACAAAATAAATCTGTAGCATATCAGCTTTCTTGTATAATGATAAATTACAAGCACACATCAAAATGGATGTTATGACACTGTATTAAAAATTAAAATTAAAGCAAGAAAAGCAAATGCAAATGGTATGTATTTGTACATGATAGCATTGCAAGCAGCAGATATTCAGTGTTAAAGACAATAAATGTTTCATTTTAGCACTGCACTTATTACCATCCAGCTATGTGTGTGTAAACCAGGAAAATAAAAGTAAACAAAGTTTTGCATCCGGGAACAAGAGGAGTATTGAAAGAGCAGTATTGATAACTGAAGTATTTCAGCTCTGTTCACCATTAACAGGCCTTACAAGTGTTTGTATGACAGGAGTGTTCAGGCCGGGGTGATACCCTGTAATAATACAAACAGATGATTATTATGTGTACTGTTTACACTTACAGAGATCCAGCTGAAGCTCCGGAACACGTTGAACGGACACGCAGGTCATGTGATGTACTGCTGCTTTTCACCGAACGGGAAGATTCTAGCCTCAGGGTAAAGCAATCCTCTAGCTCTCTGTGGCCCCCCTCTCTGTTATACACACCTGTTATTTGTACCTCTTTATGAATGCCACCTGTCTATCATGGACACCTCTCTGTCGTTTGCACCTCTTTTATAAATACTATGGGCACCTCTTTATCAAGTATCATGGGCACCTCTTCATCAAGTATCATGGGCACCTTTATCACGAGCACCTCTTAATCAAGTATCATTTGCACCTTTATCACAGGCACCTCTTCATCAGGTATCATAGGCACCTCTTTATCAAGTATCATTGGCACCTTTATCACAGGCACCTCTTCATCAGGTATCATTGACACTTTTATCATGGACACCTCTTTATCAAGTATCATGGGCACCTTTATCATGGACACCTTTTTATCAAGTATCATGGGCACCTTTATCATGGACACCTCTTTGTCAAGTATCATGGGCACCTTTATCATGGACACCTTTTTATCAAATATCAGGGGCACCTTTATCACAGGCACCTCTTCATCAGGTATCATGGGCACCTTTATCACGGGCACCTCTTTATCAAGTATCATCGGCACCTTTATCACAGGCACCTCTTCATCAGGTATCATGGGCACCTTTATCATGGACACCTCTTTATCAAGTATCATGGGCACCTTTATCATGGGCATCTCTTTATCAAGTATCATGGGCACCTTTATCATGGACACCTCTTTATCAAGTATCATGGGCACCTTTATCATGGACACCTTTTTATCAAGTATCATGGGCACCTTTATCATGGACACCTTTTTATCAAGTATCATGGGCACCTTTATCTCGGGCACCTCTTTATCAAGTATCATTGGCACCTTTATCACAGGCACCTCTTCATCAGGTATCATTGGCACCTTTATCATGGACACCTTTTTATCAAGTATCATGGGCACCTTTATCATGGGCACCTCTTTATCAAGTATCATGGGCACCTTTATCATGGACACCTCTTTATCAAGTATCATGGGCACCTTTATCATGGACACCTTTTTATCAAGTATCATTGGCACCTTTATCATGGACACCTTTTTATCAAGTATCATGGGCACCTTTATCATGGACACCTTTTTAACAAGTATCATGGGCACCTTTATAATGAGCACCTTTTTGTCAAGTATCATGGGCACCTTTATCATGGGCACCTCTTTATCAAGTAACATGGACACCTGTATCATGGGCACCTCTTTATCAAGTATCATGGGCACCTTTATCATGGACACCTTTTTATCAAGTATCATGGGCACTTTTATCATGGGCACCTCTTTATCAAGTATCATGGGCACCTTTATCATTGATACCTCTTTATCAAGTATCATGGGCACCTTTATCATTGGCACCTTTGTATCAATTTTCATGCTGGTTGATTTAGGGTTTTGTTCACTCACAATCAGGGTTTAGACTGGACCAAGTCCCAATCTTGATTTTGACTGATTGAATCCTGATCAGGATCTGGTCTGGACCAGTTAGGAATTGGTCCAGGCCAAATCAGGATTTGGATGCAGTGCAGCCTTAACCCTGATTAGGATTTAGATTTGGATTTTGTCTTGACCAATCATTGATTGGTGTAAATCGGGATCTTGGCCTTGACATGTACATAAATATATATTGCAAGTACAAACTTCCTCATGTATATTATACAAAATTATTTCCTCACAATCATATCATACCATAGAACCTATAATATAATTGTTGCTTAATACCCGATGTCCATTTCAGTGGGTTAAACAGATTATATCATGAGCCTTCACTTTTTAGCTCAGCTGACTTTCAGTCATGCTGGGCTATAGCGATGAGTCTTTGTCCATCGTCCTTCCGTCTGTCCGTCCGGCTGGCTGTTCGTCTGTTAGCAGGGCACCAATTGTAACCATAGGGGCTAGGGCCATGAACCCTATGCAGTCTTAGAGGTTCTAAAAAGATCTCCTTGCAGATCTGAAATTAGGTCACTGTGACCTATATTCTCTGAGTTACAGGGTGTGTTTGCACCTCCCAGAATTAATTCTTATAGCCAAAATAATCATCCCAAACCTTACATGTCAATAGAGGAACAAACCTTTTGATATTTAGGTCTTAGGGTCAAAGGTCAATGTCACAGGACCAGCTTCTTGAAAAAAGTTGTGGATGCATTTCAAGTCAGACTTTTCATCCCAAACCTTCCATCTTCCAAGTATAGTCAGATACCATATGGTATACCATCAGGCTTTAAATACAGGTCATGCTTGTCAGCTGAGTGTCATGACCCATGGGTCACTTGTTATTTAGTTAATACGATTAACTCTAAACTGATTCTGTGAACCAAGGTTTGAAATATGATGACTATAATAGGATGGTAATCTGATGACCTGTTGTCAAGACAACACACTGTGTCTGTTTCTAGGTGACCTCATTGTTGGTGTCTAGCTCACACAGTATATTCGGGCCAGGATCAGTCTCACATGGTTTCTCTTCCTCTTCTGTTGAGACAATTGAGTTTGTCTCATAAGGATTCTGTTTACATGACAATAGGTGTCTCATGAGATTCACAGTTAAGTTCAAGAAGGGAGTTCTGTTTGTATTATTTTAACATGACTTTTGACTACTGTGACCTTTACAACAAGGTCAGTAGTAGATCAACAGGGAATCAATAGTCTTCTTTGATCTGGTCCTATGGAAATTGAGCACAGTTTTCTTAGTGGAGAGCACTGGAAATTTTGATGCTATCATGGTACATATTAGGACATATGTCACATGATAGGTTACTTGATCAATAAAAATTGTATGACAAATTATTCATGAATGATCGCTGACTATAAAACTGGACTAAATGTTAGGTACACCATGTTTGTATATATTACAGTAGAGCGTTGTTTATCCATAAGCCTTGGGGGACAAGCTTTTTGTTCGGATGAATGATTTCTCATGAAATTGCTCTCTGAATCACCGTGATTAGGCCTAGCGCCGAGTTTGGAACATTACTAGATACTGACTGAACCAAATTGATTAAGCTAGTCCCTGATAAACGTGTGACAATATGTAATAATATATACGATTGATTTAATAAATTTATTATGTAGAACACATTATTATATAATTAATATTTTTTATGTCGAACAGACCAACGTTGGAAACAATCAGTATCGTACCCACATTATGTCATGCGTGGCTGCCATGATAACTGGAATGACCTGCCATGACCTCGAAAGTGCTGCCATCTCTCGGCAGATAGGTTAACTACGGGTACCTTTATATTGGTACTGTATTTAAATTGAAATGACAAGCGAAAGGATCGGTGATGCACAAGTTAACAAGTTTATGTACACAGTTTTATTTCAAATAAATCAAACAAAACGTAAATGTTGTTGATCGTAGATCTTGCAACGTTGAATCCTCTGGTGAGTAGAGTTGGCTTGGTACACATGTCAAGTCTTGCAATGATCCACAACTTGTCATCAACTGACAGGACATTGCGCATACGTGTCTCAATTGACGAGTATGATTTAACAGTATGTGAAAATTCATGTGGAGAACAACCAGGATGTGCAGTAAATCGTGTGGAAATTGACTATCACAATGGTTTAAAATGGAGGTGCACATAAACTCAAATAATGCTCAACGTTGTATTCAAGGCCTTGGCGACTACCGGAACGATGATCAAAGCTATCCTTTAAAGCCACCCTGATTAAAGTTGAGCTGAGGACTACACGGATTGGCGAGTTAATCACACCTACAACCTGTTATATTCTGTTGTAACATCTTGTTTGAACAGGTTAATTACCCCGGCCTGGGCATTTGTTTAAAGCGAGGACAACCCTGTCTGGTGTGGTGGCGTTCTCACACCTACTGCCTTTGTCGGGTGCACTAATCAGTCAGCAATATGTATCACCGCTCATGTGGCTATTTTTATTTTGAATCAGACAATCTTATATACCATTTTAAATCTTGATTTTTTGTAATTGTTCAGATTTCGGGTAAATGGTCAGAATTTTGGTTCTCCGGTTTTTATTTCGGATGAACAATTTTTCTGATAAATGGTGTTCGGATATTCGACTCTATACTGTATTACAATGGAACCTGGTATATTCATGCTTTCTTTTTTTGAAAATTTGTTTAAATGTAAATGAAAGCAGTGAACCAAACATTCTGACCTTTGAACATATATCAGGCAGAAGTATTTTTACCAGAACTCATCTTCATAAAATAAATAAAGGCTTTTTTCCTATTTACAGGTCAGGGGACAAAACAATCCGGTTATGGGACCCCGTAAGTATGATTATGTTCAAACAAATAATGGATATAACATAAATGTTATTAAAGTGAAATAATCATCCACCCTAGATGCAAGCCTAGACCTCCATATTCAATTTACTGATCTTTATTGCCTAAGCAAATATATTTTTTTATATTGCCTGAGTATATATATTTTTCTATTTTATCCTTGAAACTTCTAATTTTATTATTATAAAGATTATTAACTGTTGACACATTTCATAAAAAACATCATTTGGGTTTTCTTTTAGTTGAGGGGAGAAGCTCTTCACACCATTGAAGGACATTCCAGGTAAGTTTTTTTACAGGCCAGCTGCACATGAGCACTTTATAAACTCCTTTATTTACTGACACAAGCACAGTTTTACATACTTAAATCCTTAAAAAATATCACTGAATTATGATTTTAATTTTCGAAATCTTGAGTGATTGAATCATATAATTTAAAAAAAATGTCTTTGAAAAGACCTTGTATTTCACTTTGATGGCCTGTTACTACATGTGATTTTACTTGTTGACAAAATTATTGAACCTTTGTTTGTTCAGGATAATTAGGCTAAAATTGTATCTATTTGTGTCCGTTGTGTCTTTTCCTTGAACATTTCAGATTCAGTTATTTTTTTAATCCACTTTTTTCGACATTCACACATATAAATGGTGAAATAATGAATAACAGAAGAAATGTGGGATGATCTGATGGGTACCGTATTTCCTTGATCAGACGCGGGACTTAAATAGTTGCCTGCCTTGTTTAGTCGCCGGGGTAAAACAGTGTCCCAGAAAAATAAATGCCGGCCTTAAATAGACGCCGGTCTTGTTCACAGGCCTGGTGTCAGAGTAGTTTCCATGTTTGGCGCCAGATGTCTTATCCCTTCACTATAATTGGTGTATTTATCAGTCAAATTGACCATAGATTGTTGTATGAATTTCGATTTGTGTTTTATTGATATTTAATTCTTCTGTAAATATGTTTTTATCTTACGTGAATGCCTGTTTCAATGCACGGGGGACACCAAATATTCCCGATCCGTCCTTATGATTAAAGCCGATCACCCTAATAAACGCTCCACAAAAACGTCAGCAGTGAGAAGCTAACACTATCACTGCTGTCAAGCTAGATAAAAATAGTACCGCCTGATACAAGCGGTTAATCTTGGTACTGTATACCTAACGGATGGTTGAACAGAACTGTTAAAATACGTTTGGGCACATATTTCTTGTGTAGCATGAAGAACCAAATGATGGTGTCAAGCGGTACAATTTGTAGCTACTGTCAAGCCAAATTACGCTCCTTGCGTTCATTTTTAAGCGCTTTAAGTGCGTCCCCATTGTTACTAAAACCTGGCTTCTGATATAAACTTTAAAGTTGAAAATAGTATTACTCTATATTCAGAAATATTCCCGGCAGTAAATGTCACATACAAGTATATACCAGGTCGGAAACGCTTCAACACGCTGTGTCAAGCTGAATCAGTTAAAAGTCGGATGGAAGGTGTCATGAAAACAAATTACGCAGTGCTGTTATATGTACCAGCCCCCCCCCGTTTTTCGATGGAACATATATTAACAGTTCTCGACGGTGCACAGTTAATGGGAGAGCCAACCGTGTTAAGTATAAACCCGGTCAGAAACACTTGATTACGCTGTGTCGAGCTGATTCAGTTGAATAGTTGACAGGAGGAAAGTGTGATGAAAATTAATTACGCTGTGCTGTACCGACCCCCCGTATTTCGATGGAACCACTGTAACCAGTTGTACGCGGAGAACAGTTCATGGAAGAGGCACCCATGTTCAGAGGGAAACAACACGCGGCGTAAAATTAATGGAACAGCCACATGAAACACCTGAGGCCCGCGTGGACAGATTCTTGTGGACAACTGCAATCTCTCGCTGTGATTCTCCGTTAATTCTTATTATGGTGCGTAATTGTGGAGATTGCGCGTTTCCCATATCCCTATGACATCTAAGGAAATTTCGTAAACACAATCCGTGTACCGGCAATGTTTTCAATTGTGTCCCTAAGTAGTGACCGGCGGGTTTATTGTTTCGGCGTGTTCTGTTTTTAGCTCAGCTGACTGAAAGTCATCTGAGCTATAGCGATCACTCTTTGTCCGTCGTCCGTCTGTCCGTCTGTCCGTCTGTCTGTCTGTCCGTCCGTCCGTCTGTCCGTCTGTCCGTCTGTCCGTCTGTCCGTCCGTTAACCAGGCACAAATCGTAACCGCTGGACCTAGAACCTTGTAACTTGGGATTCTGAGAGGTCCATAAAAAATCTCCTTGGAAACCAGAAATTAGGTCTCTGTTACCCATATCCTTCGAGCTATGTGGCCCCAAAGTACCCCCCAGAAAAGTCAAAAATTTCATACAAAAACTTCAATATCTCATTAACTACTTGACTGATGGTCATGATTTTTGGCATACATATTGATCATGAGATGTTACATCACTTCCTGCAGACTGGTGGCGCCACCTGTATTTTTCGATTTTTTACGAATTTTTTTCTCTATTTTTGAGACCTTTAAAAATGTGAACATCTGTTAACAAGGCACAAATCATAAAGACTGGACTTAGAATCTTAATTCTTGACACACTGAGAGGTCCATGAAAAATCTCCTTGGAAACCAGAAATTAGGTCTCTGTTACCCATATCCTTTGAGCTATGGGGCCCCAAAGTACCCCCCAGAATAGTAAAAAATTTCATACAAAAATTTCAACATCTCAATAACTACATCACTGATGGTCTTCATTTTTGGCATACAAATTGATCATGAGATGTTCGATCAGTTCCTGCAGACTGGTGGCGCCACCTGTATTGTTTGATTTTTTACGATTTTTTCCTCTATTTTTGAGACCTTTGAGGATGCTGTCATCTGTTAGCGTGGCACAAATCGTAACGACTGGACCTAGAATCTTCATTTTCGACACACTGAGAGACCTATGAAAAGTCTCCATGGAAACCAGAAATTAGGTCTCTGTTACCCATATCCTTGGAGCTATGGGGCCCAAAATTACCCCCCAGAATAGTCAAAAATTTCATACAAAAACTTCAATATCTCATTAACTACATCACTGATGGTCATGATTTTCGACATACATATTGATCATGAGATGTTTCATCAGTTTGTGCAGACTGGTGGCGCCACCTGTATTTTTCAATGTTCACGAATTGTTTTCTCCATTTTTGAGACCTTTAAGGATGTAGTTATCTGTCAACAGGGTACAAATCGTAACGACTGGACCTAGAATCTTCGTTCTTGACACACAGGGAGACCCATGATAAGTCTCCATGGAAACCAGAAATTAGGTCTCTGTTACCCATATCCTTCGAGCTATGGGGCCCCAAAGTACCCCCCAGAATAGTAAAAAATTTCATACAAAAACTTCAATATCTCAATAACTACATCACTGATGGTCTTCATTTTTGGCATACATATTGATCATGAGATGTTACATCACTTCCTGCAGACTGGTGGCGCCACCTGTATTTTTCGATTTTTTACGAATTTTTTTCTCTATTTTTGAGACCATTAAAAATGTGAACATCTGTTAACAAGGCACAAATCATAAAGACTGGACTTAGAATCTTAATTCTTGACACACTGAGAGGTCCATGAAAAATCTCCTTGGAAACCAGAAATTAGGTCTCTGTTACCCATATCCTTTGAGCTATGGGGCCCCAAAGTACCCCCCAGAATAGTAAAAAATTTCATACAAAAATTTCAACATCTCAATAACTACATCACTGATGGTCTTCATTTTTGGCATACATATTGATCATGAGATGTTCGATCAGTTCCTGCAGACTGGTGGCGCCACCTGTACTGTTTGATTTTTTACGATTTTTTCCTCTATTTTTGAGACCTTTGAGGATGCTGTCATCTGTTAGCGTGGCACAAATCGTAATGACTGGACCTAGAATCTTCATTTTCGACACACTGAGAGACCTATGAAAAGTCTCCATGGAAACCAGAAATTAGTATTTTTCAATGTTCACGAATTGTTTTCTCCATTTTTGAGACCTTTAAGGATGTAGTTATCTGTCAACAGGGTACAAATCGTAACGACTGGACCTAGAATCTTCGTTCTTGACACACAGGGAGACCCATGATAAGTCTCCATGGAAACCTGAAATTTGGTCTCTGTTACCCATATCCTTTGAGCTATGGCACTCCAAAGTACAGCTCAGAATAATGGAAAATTTGATACAAAAGCTAAAGTAACTGAACAACTAATGCAGAGATAACCATAATTGTTTGCATGGATATTGATCATGGAGTGTTTCATAAGTTTCTGCAGACTGGTGGCACCACCTGTATTTGTTCGTTTTTTTTACGAAATTTTCTGTATTTTTGAGACCTTTAAAGATATGAACATCTGTTAACAGGGCACAAATCATAAAAACTGGACCAAGAATCTTCATTCTTGACACACAGGGAGACCCATGAAAAGTCTCCATGGAAACTTGAAATTAGGTCTCTGTTACCCATATTCTTTAAGCTGTATGGGTCCAAAATACCCCCCCCCCCAGAATAATGGAAAATTTGATACAAAAACTGCAGTATTTCAATAACTACAACACTGATGGTCATGATTTTTGGCATACATATTGATCATGAGCTGTTCCATCAGTTTCTGCAGACTGGGTGTGCCACCTCTATTTTTTTCAAATTTTTACGAATTTTTTTCTTTTTTTTGAGACCTTTAAAAATGTGGTTATCTGTCAACAGGGTACAAATCGCAACAACTGGACCTAGAATCTTCATTCTTGTCATGCAAGGAGGCCCATGAAAGGTGCCTGTTGAAACTTGAAATTAGGTCTCTGTTACCCATATCCTTCAAGCTATAGGACTCCGAAGTATCCCTCAGAATAATGGACAATTTAATACAAAAACTGAAGTATCTGAACAACTAATGCAGAGATCACCATGATTTTTTGCATGGATATTGACCATTAAGTGTTTTTATTAGTTTCTTCAGACTGGTGGAGCCACCTGTATTTTTGTATCCACCAAAACGAAGTTTTGCGGATACTATATTTTTGACCAAGTTCCTCCGCCGCAGGGGCGTTCGTTTCCAGAGAGCTCCTCGGAGACTAATGGACCTATTTTTCCCAAACTTACACCTATTATCGGGTCACATGTGAACTGGTGCCTAACCAATTTGCATTGACCTCTGACCTTTCCTCTCTATCCAGTGTCCATTTGTGGGTCTGTTTCCACTCATAAACCCTCATATCTCGGGAACCGTTTGACCGATCAGGAAATAAAATTGATACAAATGTAGCCCTTGGATTGCTTTATAACATACACAAAAAATGGTGGCGCCACCTGTAACCATGTTTGCACAGTGTCCATCTGTTCATCTGCCTTGGGTTAAAATCACTCATATCTCTGCAGTGAATTGACTAATTCACCTGAAATTCGTCATGTGAATACATCCAGGATAGCTTTCTTGATTTTATGACAGGTGGCGCCACCTACATTCACGTTCACGCTGATGACATCCAAGCTTATTTCTCGGGAACCGTTTGACCGATCAGGAAATAAAATTTATTCAAATGTAGCCCTTTGATAGCTCTGTAACATACACAAAAAATGGTGGTGCCACCTGTAACAATGTTTGCACAGTGTCTGTCTGTTAGTCTGCCTTGGCCTAAAATTACTCATTTCTCTGTAGTGGTTCGACATAACTGCCTAAAATTTTGCAGGTTTATACATCGTGGACAGCTTTCTTGATTTTATGACAGGTGGCGCCACCTACATTCTAGTTAACGCTGGACACATCCAAGCTCATATCTCAGGAACCATTTGACCGATTGGGCCAAAATTGTGCATGTGTTTAGATCTCACATAGGTCTTTATCATACACAAAACTGGAGGGGTTACCTGCAAAGATTTTTGCACAGTGTTTGTCTGTTTGTCTGCCATGGGCAAAAATCGCTCATATACATGTAGTGGTTTGACTTTTCTGCCTAAAATTTTGCAGGTGTATACAACTTGGACAGCTTTCTGGATTTGTGGTAGGTGGCACAACCTACATACACATTTAGGCTGCAGACATCCATGCTAATATGCAACATACCTCACTCTATTTCCCCTTGCCACTCAATCCATGCCTCACTATCCGATTTTGGCAGATACATGTAGTCACTTGTCGGTTACCCGTATTCTAGTTTTAAAAGTTTACACATTTTTCTCTATTTTTGAGATATATAAATACAGACTAAATCTTGGCCTGTTGGTTAATCTGTTTGATGCTTCAGTTGAATGGGTATATACTACCATTCTGATGATAAAATTTCCTTTTGCGAATCTCTTCCCAGTCAGCTGAGCGTCATGACCCATGGGTCACTTGTTTAGTTTGTCAGATGAGCCTGATAATGTATTTTTTAATAAACGCCGGCCTTAAATAGAAGCCGGCCTTGTTTAGACGCCGGGTCAAAGCAGGGTTTTAAAAAAATAAACGCCCGGGCGTCTGTTCAAGGAAATACGGTAAATGGGAGATGAGGTAAAACATGCAAAAGAGCCCCTTCAAAATTTAAATTTCGCCTCATTAATTATACTCTTAGTTCTCTAACACAATATCCAAAGAAATTAATAGCTGTAAAGCAGGAAGCTAGCTAAAAAAATGAAAGCAAGTAATTACTATTTTTGGTTGAAACACTGTGCACTCTTATTGTCAGCATCAAACATATTGATCATATTTCCATAATTAATAAAACTATGCTAGTTATCTCATGAGTTTTTACACTGTAAAATTGTAAAAACTTAGAAACACTCTTTGAAATATTCTGATAGCTGTTTAACGTGTGATAGACAATAAACACTTAAAAACCTCCTTTTTATATTAGGAGAAAATATATATAAATATGAAACCTGTAAACTTTCATTTTGTAGGAGACCCGGTTTTATTAATCTTACCAAAAAGAATTTATCCATGTTTGACCTTCCTTTAAAATTTGCCTCAACAAAGACAATAAGGACAGCCACAATTATATATGTTTTAAGCTGTCTTGATAAAGTTTTGGGTGTTTAATTTGGTTAAAAGTAATTATTGATCACATCTTTACTTAACTGAGTTTTAAATTAATATTTTTGGTATATTCAGATATGTCACGAGTTGTGCCTTTTCCATGGATGGTCGCTACTTGGCCTCAGGTTCCAATGATCGCACAGTCAAAGTATGGAGGATTGGAACAGCAGAAGAACTGCAAGGTAAGTTTGTGTCCTTCCCAGAGTGACCTAAGCTGGTAATGCTAGACAGTGCCAGATGGCACTGGTGTCATGATCTCACTGCCTCACACCAGATCCAGTCTTCGCGGTCTGACTGGAGGCATGTCTGTAACAGGTACTGCCATAAAGGACTTAATTTCATAAAAAGATTCTAACATAAACAACAAAAAGTGCAACCAGGCAAACTAAAACACTATCACATAAGCCTACTGTTGCGAATATAAAAAAATCATCTGTGGTTTTATGCTCTTTTTATTTAATATTGGAGTCAAGGACCATTTTCTCTTTGACTTGACAGCCTCCTGGTGGCCTGAAGAGGTCTCAGTATTTTTAGTGTATTTGTTCCTGTGGGCTACAGGCACTGTATTAAGATTAACAGATGTCAAGAGGACCTCAAAAGTCTACTCAACTTATCATGTCTTATTGAGGCCTGTCAGAGACATCTGCTGGTTAAGAAATGGGTCACAGGACCTGTGAATTCTGCGAGCTGGTTTATTTTATTCTAAAATTTTACAGGCCTGCTAAATTCAAATAAATATGAATATATAAAATCCAAACAATAATCCAAATAAATCCAAATATATGCATGTTCCACACATATCTTTTAATTTGCAGATTAATTTTTTTAACCATGCTGCAATACATGCTGTACTCTTGAAAAACATAGTTAAATGTTCCATTCTTTTTGTTATTGGACTTGTATCACAGTATGATAATATCAGATCTCAGTATTTTTCACTGATAAAGAAAAATAACAGATTCTGCTGCAAAAAAAAGTTAAAAAGGAGTAATTTTTAGTCTCATTTCCTTTAAATTCCTGATAAAAAATACTCTCTTGATAAGAGGGATTTTGCAGGAAAGTATAGGCCATGATCTAAAAGTGTTTGAATCTGTAACAAAAAAGTCAAATGAGTACATTAAATTTTGTGTATCCTTGAAAGTTTTTTTATAAGTGTTAGTTATGACAACTATTATTAAGTCCACTGCCCATTACATTTTATTTTTAAATCTGTCAGTTCATATGCCCCATACTAATCTGGCACCATTGAGGCTATAAACTAACAATCCAGGACTCAGTGGCCTTTGAGAAAATATTTTTTCTCAAGACGAAATCTGAATATTATCTCGAAATCAGAGGTTGTTTGCCCCACCAAGACCTTGTTGCTACAAATGGCACAAGTGCACATACGTACATTTAATTATGGTTAGCTTGTTATTAAACTTCAGTAGTTATTTCAAACTAATTATAACTCAGAGAAGGAAACCAGGGTTTATCAGACCATGTGAATAACTATTCAAGGCTACCCTTATTTAATTATTTTTGTTATTCCAGTATATTCCCTGTTTAAATATTATATTTATAATAAACATGTGCAAAAAGTAAGCACTTAATTTGCAGGTAGGCCAAAAGGTGGCAGCACTTTGTAGAAGGTTGACCTGGAAAGGTTGACCTAACATTGTACATTTCATTATAAAATGGTAGTTTATCTCCACAGACATTTAGTTGTAGTTGACAGAGTCAATAAATTTTCATTAGATCTTAATGTAATTATTAAACCCAAACAGTTTGTATCAATTATTAGATTTTATCAATATCTAGATGAGTTGCATCCTGAAGAGATCCTGGTTGACATAAGTCCAGAACCAAAACGGAAACAGGTGGAGGCGTGGACAACTGAAGAGGTTGCATCATGGTGTGAGGAGCTCGGCCTGGGAAAGTACGCTGCAAATTTCCGTAAAAATGCCATCGATGGCACAGAGCTGGTGTCACTGACACACGATACCCTTCAGAAGGCTGTGGGCATCAGTAAGAAATGTTCATTTCTGAAACTTGAAATCCTGCACTCACCTGCTTTAACTGATACATGATGTCCTGAAGAAAAATCCAGCATTTAACAGCAGCACATACTTTCAATATGGCACATCAATTCAGATAAGAAAAATTTTCTCAAAATATTGCATAACGGGACTTTTCAGTAACTCGGGGTTTAATTTACTGTGACATAAAGGAGCTGAAATTATAGTGGCCAATCAAATCCAACATAGTGAAGTAACAGGGCACAGTAGTCAAAACTTTGCACATACTGTTTAAAAGAGAACACTGGACAGTGGCTATAACAGGAGGCAATTCTATTTATGATATGTGTCTCACCCACAGAGCATGAGGTCACTGAAGATGCCAAGGTTTGATGGTAGATGACTTTTATTATTTCAGATGCATATGGTCACAGAAACAAGATACTCAGAGCCATACGATATGCCCAGCAGCATCCAATTATACAGCCTACTGAGCAGCAAGGTGAGTAGCTGAGCAGCCAGCAGCAGTGTGAGCAGAACTTAGATAAATCTAGTCAGCCCTAATAATGGTGTTATATTTCAGCATCACATCATACACATGTACTTAACTGCAGTACAACACTGTAACATCAGATCCACAAACTTCACTGCAGTATAACAGACTGTAACATCACACACATGTACTTAACACTGTTACGTCAGAACATGCACATGTAATTCGCTGCAGCATACTATACCATAACATCAGACACATGTACTTCACTGCAGTATATCACAGCAAAATATCATATGCATGCATTTCACTGCAGATATCACAGATGTCCAATGTCTGTAACACCTGATACATGTAAAATAAAATATAATGCATGTATTTTACTGTGTGTTAACACTGGATGAAATTCAGAATCACATATTTACATTGCTATAACAAAACACATTATTTAGTTTATATAACAAAACATTTCAGAAACATATGAACAGTTTAACTCCCAAGAACATGTATTCCATTGCAAGTATTTCACTATGATATAAAACAAGATTGTAAAAGCAAGCAGGACTACCAAACTGGTCTGCCCGTCTGTCCCGTCCCCTCACTGATGTCACACTTTCCTAGTTAAACATATGGCAGGAGACTATTTTGCCTCTAGGCCCTTGTTTTAATTCAGAAACGTTTCAAATGTTATTGATAAATAAAACATAACACCTGTATGTTTAATAACCCACAGAGGATGGCTGTCCAGATGAATACCTGTGTCCGATCACACGTGAGATCATGAAGGAACCAGTCATGGCATCAGGTAAATTCAGATCTCATTAAATTTCCCATCCCATGTCCACTTTTGTTCAAGATGTGTTTCATCTAGAATACACAGACTATACAGTTTATACATAAAAAATTGACAAACATTATGAGATAATGTAGAAATTAATGCCAGAATAAATAAATGTTTTCATGCCTCAAGTCTCCTTTCTGAACACAATTACATTGTGATATCTCAATTATTTGTTAGATATATCTTGTATTGATTTGAACAGAAAATTAAAAGATATGTAAAGACAAGCCTAATGTAACATGTAATGCATAACCATCATGCAACTTTGATGGTGGAGGAGTTTTATATAGCCTAGTGGTTACACTATTGGTTAAGGAACTCTCTTGATTCCACCACAGGGTCAAAGGTCATAGAATGAATTTATGATAAAATATGAGAGATTCACTATACTAACTACGTCTTGACATTCAGAATATGACTTCTGTACTATTCTTAACCATGTCTGTGAAACCTGAATTCCTAGGTCTTTAAGGGCTTTATCATAACAGAAAATTCTGTGACTGTAATTGATAGGCAGGCTATGGACCTACCTTTTTAAAAGAGCAAAAAAAAATTAAAGATGTGGATTTTAAATATATCTGGTCTCTTTTTGCCTTAGTTTATTGCTTCATAAACTCTTTCCACATAATACCGTTTGTGCTTGTCTTTAACTTGGCATTCTCCTTTCTTCTTCAGATGGTTACACGTATGAAAGAGCAGCCATTATGTCATGGGTAAACAATGGCAAAGACAGGAGTCCAATGACCAACAGCATCTTGATAGACACGACGCTCGTTCCTAACCGAAGTCTTAAAATGCTCATACAGCACTACCTACAGTCCAAACCATGAACTACAAGTACAGATGGCGCCATCTGTGGTCTTTAAACATTGGTTAGGAAGTGTAACTGTATAGGTGCTGTAGTACCATATCACGTAGTATGTAACGGTGACATTCAAATGCTTACACACTCATGTGTATCATGTGATATTTGTAGGAATCTTATTTTTAATACGACTGTTTGTATGATATTTAAGAGTATACAACTAAAGGTCACATAGAATCACACAAACCAACAAATATATTATATATATATATATATATATATTATAATAATAAATATGTATTTTCATGATATATCTTTAACAAAATCATATGAGTATGCAGCAGGCAAAGAAATCAATATGCAAACCGGCCTGATGGATTTTAATCATTTTTAGATAGATTCAACTGGGAATTTTCCTTTATGTAAATGCTAAGTTTCACGATTCTGTGGATGGGCAATTTAAATCTGGAATCTTTCATATCATAAAAATTAATATAACAGTAACCTTACACCAGATTCAGTAGGTCATTACCTGAATCCTCAAGATACACTGGTTAGTGTCATGCATGTCTGTTGCATGTACTCTTGCATTACCAGGGGGCGGATACAGGATTTAGGAAAGGAGGGGGGGTTTCCAACCCAGGAGGACTTATGAAAAACCTTAAAAAACAGGTCCCCAGATCTGGAAAGGGGTGGGGTCCAGGCCAGAAAATTTTATTTGGAACCCTTAAAGAAAAGTTTCATCGGATGAACCCCCCCTCCCATTCCCCCTCCGTGCTGCTTCTGATTATATTTTACCTTTCAATGATACACATAAGCTGATAGGAGACAGAGCTCTGCATCATTGATACCAACATTGATACCAAAGTGTAAATAAAAATATTCACTATATAACCTAGCCTATGTAGTAAGCCTACTCTATGTAGTAAGCCTACCCTATGTAGTAAACCTAGCCTGTGTATTAAGCCTCCTGATGAGGCTTACAAGCAATCTATATAACATATTGGTTTGTGAGCCAGGACACAGATTTTTAAATAAATCATAAAATTAGCTTAAAATAATCAAACTTTGGTCTTTACCGTTGGTTGTTATCCATTTCTTATAAGTTAAAAACAAAGAAAAATATGCAGGTACCGCTTACTTTGCACTTGGATAATATGTTTCATTTTCTTTTTTGAGCAAAATCGCAGGTGTCATAGTTAAGGGTTTGTTAGGTAGCAGATGTTTTGTTATGTGGCCAAAGGAGGGACATTTAGTAATATCAGACAGGGCACCACTAGAAAGTATGCAGCCCTCTCTATCTCTGATAAGAGGGATACTTTGTTTATATGTAAATATGATATCCTGCAGAAAATTGAAAATTTATATTTCAGTAAAGAAATTTGTATTTCAATATATATATATATATATATATATATATATATAAATATATATATATATATACACAAATGAACACATATATACATATTTTTTTTTCAGACATATCTATTTTTTACTTGCAATGCCAGAAAATTAATTTGCCACCAGATTAAATAAACCCTTCATTTGCAACCTTTAATCTTCTTTTCACAGAATCCTGTACCAGTATGTGTAGTTTACATTCACCACCTCATTATAATGTGTTCTACTTCTAGTGGAGCCTGTGGAATCTGTCATAGCATTCAGTGAAGCTCTCTCAAGGAGACACTCCTCTTCAGTGTGCACCACTCTATTGTGGATTAAAGTTTGTTAAATACCTCATCCAGATAACAGCTTATTTTCCCTGTTTATTACTGGGGGAATGATGAAATCTGTGTGAGGTTAGGGAGATGTTAAATGTGTGATCCATCCACACCCAAAGCGCCTGGTACTTTGCCAAATGTTATTCCATTATCTGTATGCAGGCTTATCAGGAACACATGATGCCAAAACTGCCTCTCAGAACTGCACTATGATGTCTGAACTAACACACATAGACACAGGAACTGTCATATCATCTGTTCCTGATGACCTTGTTGGTGTCACAGAGTTTTATAATATCATGCCATTAGTACCACACTTTGAAACTAATCTTGTCAAGGCGTGTCATCCTTTGACACTATTACTGTCATGGTGTAATTAAGTGTCACTCTTTGACACTTATACTGTCAAGGCTTAAAAGGCATGACTTAAGTATCACACTTTGACACTAATACTGTCATGTTAGTTTAATGCTAGGACAGTCATTGTTTTAGTTTAACACTATGACACACTTTTGAGTGTAAAGTGTTACACTTTGACATTAACATTATCATGTCTTAAATGTTAAACGTTGACCCTAACATCATCAATCCTGTAGTGTTGCATTTTGGCACTGACATTGTCATGTGTAAAACTGTCATGACGTCACTCCCACCTGGATACCTTGACACCATGCTACTGTTATCATTACATTTACTAAATCATATGCCAAATTTCTGTCACTCTGATGTCATTGGTGTCACTCAGAGAACTTGTCAGGTCCATTTTAGTGACACAGACATAGTTACTGTCATCCTGTTGGTGTCAGCTGTCACACATTGAAGCTAATAATGTCTGTCTTTAGTGTCATTCCTTTATACTAACGTGATCACATACTTGATATC
The DNA here is from genome assembly GCA_026874595.1 of Sipunculus nudus. Classification (NCBI taxonomy): domain Eukaryota; kingdom Metazoa; phylum Annelida; class Sipuncula; order Golfingiida; family Sipunculidae; genus Sipunculus; species Sipunculus nudus. Next base: position 75,234,109 of record CM049317.1, on the reverse strand, counting down.
AGGTACTGCATGTCTCCATTATACATCTGATGTTACTTCTAGACATTGTCACATGTTTTACCACACAACATTGATACTTTCATATTTGTGTGTCATCCAGAGTCACTTATATTGTCACATGTCTGTGTCTTGCATCAGTGCACTTAATAAAGTGGATCTGTGGCTTTTGGTGAGTGTGTTTTGTGGGTTTCTACCTGAGGCTGGGCACAAAAAGGTGCAGTAAAAGATGAGAGCTTTTATTTGCAGACCCAGGATGATTCGCCATCTCGGACTCACATTTCTGCCTTACGTGACTAATTTTATACGGTTCATTTTACCACAGCCCATTCTCAATACAGTGTATTCACAAATACTTCACAATTAGTTCAACTAAACATATGCAAGCTCTCATTTCACAATAGATATATCAACATTATGACTGGCAAGGTGCTTATTGTAGCTGTTCTAGACAGTGTAGGTTATTAACATAGTTCTATAGACTTATGGATCTTGTGCGTAGCTACCATAAATATTGTAAAAGGATAATGCCATAAATATGCTAAGGAATATCCTTAATGGGTATGCCTGGTAGCTATCTGGAGACATGCAGCAAAGTGCCTTACTAAAGCTATCTTGCCACAAAACAAATGTTGTTACACTGGTTCAGATAATGTCATGTTCTGCATAAATTCTGGTAGCAAAAAAAAAGATTCATATCATTGCATAAAATGAGACCCACATTTGTCAAACCAGAGATGTGTCCCATTTTTATGTGTATCCCTGTACAGAAAAAAGTTGCAATGAATTATTAGCTACAGATTATCAATGTCTTCAATGTTTTGTTTATTGTATTGTATTAAGTAAACCAAAAAAAGTATGTCCTTCTTTGTTAGCATATTATTATTGCTTGTTATTGCAGAAAGGTGATAAGTAAAGTTAGTAAACCAAACTGATGTTAGTGTTTCTAACGTTATCATAACTCCCACATGACGATGTACATCTCATAGCTTGGAGTCAGTTTATGATATTCTTACAAGTTGCGATATTCTTTATTATTTAAGCTATGCACTTCGAGATGACGATAGAGCTTCTTAAGTTATGCACATTGTTGTTAAATGCATGTAATTTTTACTGGTTTATTTACCTTCTTATGTACCTAAAGCTTACATGTAAATGCACTTGTATATTGACCCTTATAATTCATTATCAGTATCTGAAATTAAATGATGCATATATATATATATATATATATATATATATATATATATATATTGCCATTTTATATGATATTATTATTTGAAATCATACAAATGGATCTTTCTTTTCACATTTATACAAGAGGAATGCTGTGTGTGTATAATTTGTATATAAACTCCCACAAATAGAGGTTAACTGGCATGTTCACATGTATATAGATTGTGTTGTTATGCATATTTCGTATCGCATAAATTTTTATACAGTGCTGGCAGATTTTTGTACATTTTTCTATCAAAACAGTCTGGAAATTTTGTCAGGCAAGTTTTTATTTAACATTCCATGGTTTTATGATTGTACGTACATGAGGATTAAACAAAACAATGTGATCACTCTAAATTTTGTGTGATACAGGCTTTGCAGACAATCACATTTAGGGTCATGGTGAATCATTGTAGCAGGTGTAATGGGTACAGAACCCTAGTCATGTGACTTGTGACGTTTATCAGGAACACCTGGATTGCACTCACGCAGGTAGTGCTTGACCTCTATCAGAGGTACTTCAAAACTTAGTCAACCCACGTTGTTTTATGTTTCCTCAGCTAGAGGCAGTCAGTATATGGATGGGCAAATAACAACTTTGATTTACTTACACTTTTTGAAATAATATAACTGTAAGTAGACTGAATTCACTTTAAATTTTGGCGGTTAATAATTGTACTAACTTCTCTACAAATACCCACCTTCAAATCCCGTGGGTAATTTCATTTCAGTCATAACACACTTGTCTTGGTGCGGATGAAATATCGAAAATGTAAATATTTGAAAAGAAAATATGTGTATATGAGATTTGAGCAGTCTACTGCCATCTTTGAGCAGCAGCTTTTATGTACAAACTGACTGATGTTTGCCAGACATGGACAGAACAGGAAGCAGAGGGAATTTAAGCAGAGCTAACATGGGGTGATGTATCAAGTCTGATGATGTCACAGGCAAACTGACTTGCTTCACTTGTACTTTTAATTAATTGGTATTTGTACTGGAGATGCTACAGCCTGCAAGGTAAATCAGGTATTGATGGAGGATGATATTGAGTTACATCCTGAGGTGAATCCAGGTATGGATGTAGGAGTAGAGTAGCCATTCACCTGATCTGATGATATAATTTTTTTTTAACAAATTATAAGTGGGTATTATTATACTGATTATTTTTCCGAACTGTTGTTTGAAGTTTTACTCAGAGTTTCTTCAAATGTATTCAAAGAATAAATATTTCATGATTTTCATTCGCATATATATATATATATATATATATATATATATATATATATATATAATTTGTTTGTATTTTATACTTTGAAACATAAATTATCCAAGGTATATATTATGGGATATCTGTTTTTTTTTTTACAAAAAAAGGATAAATAAATGACCATGAAATCTGAAGATAGAATCTTGTTCTTGATTTGTCTGTATGGTCTCCTCTGCATCAGGTTTGTCGGATGATGTTTCGTGTCAGATTTATCACATGATTTCCAACGTTGTTCGATGCCATACCTGTCTCCATGAGAGGTCACTACTGCCACGCTGATTGCTGTGAAAACATGTTACCTCTGGATTTTTGACTGGTTTCTCAACTTTTGAAATGAGACCTGTCACGGTCTTGTTGATTGTGAGCGACATCATATACATGAAACTAGACGACTACGGCGAAGCTGAATTTTTAGCTCAGCTGACTATAAGTCATCTGAGCTATAGTCGTGGTCCATTGTCCGTCGTCCGTCCGTCTGTCCGTCCGTCCGTCCGTCCGTAGATGTGGCACGTTTTGAAACCGTAAGACCTAGGAATCCAAAATTCAGCATAATGTTAGATGTCCCCAAGATCTCCTACCAAGCCGAAAACTGGGTCTTTGCGTCTTCGTTCCTTTGAGAAATTAAGGAAAAACCTCAATTTTTTATTAAAATCCTATTTTCACACTTCAGGACTGCCTCATATCAAAACTACTCATCTGTTTTTCCTCATATTTACCATAAATATTCCTCTGTATAGTTCCTATGTACATGCCAGAAATTAAGTCTGTAAAGTATAAATTCTTTAAGTTGTGGGCCCAAACATATTGGACTTTGTAAAAAATCAGGAAAAATAATAACTCACTTAACATGAAAAATTTTGAAACTAGAGTCTGTTTTTTCAAGTATATAACTATGTTTAATTAAGATTCAATTGTTTACCCAAAATTAGATCTGAATTTTGTAAATTTTTTAAGTTATTAGCATAAAAAAAATGAGTACCTTAAATTTTGCCCAACTTAGACCATGGCACGTTTTTTTCCTGTAAGCACCATTGATTTAATTTTCACAGCATGTAAGCATAAATATTTAGTTTGTCTAAATCTGAAATTTGGAAATAAAAGCTTGAAAATTAAGCTAGTTATTGATTTTTTTTCTGTAGTCACTTGCTTTGATTACAGATGCAGGGTCCCACTCCAGGTCACTGGAAGTCAGCTATGCCAGGGTTTCTGATTTGTTACAGTCACTGGGGGAGATCCCCTGCTGTGACAGGTGTACAGTTATTCTCAAATCACCACCCCAATCACCGCCCCCCCCCCCGGGCAAACCCAACCCACCAAGTGTTATGCAGTATTTGTTATTGTTTTCACTGTATCTCCTTAATTGTAATGCTGTTTCCACTCCGATATGCAAAAACTTTCCTTGAAAAAATAATTCAAGGTGTAATCCAGAAGATGCAATGTTGTGTAATGTAGCATTTTTAAAGAAATCAATTTTCTTTTAAATGATTTTAACAAATATAAAGGAACCCATCATTATGCTTAAATTATTATAAAATATGAAGCACATTATGGATAAATGAAGACACAATTAAAAATTGTGAAATCTAAATCAAGTATTATTTTTAGATATTTATTGTTTTGCAGATTTAAAAGATATATTTTTGTGGTAAAAAATAAATAAACATTTGTATGCATGATGTGGTGTTATCTGACAAGATTGGGATTTATGATGATGCAATTGAGAATTATGAATCAACTTTTATATTCAGATATATATGTTAAATTGGAAATGTATAGAAATATAAACTTAAATTAGAAAATAATTGATGTGATAAAAAAATCAGGATTTAATACAAACATTTCTTCATTATTTTCCTGCCTCAGCAGAATTTGAGATCAGGCTTTGTTTGCCCTGTTTTATGTTGTTAATTAGCTATATTTCAACTGTATACATTTCATAAATAAAATACATATATATTCAATAATATATATTATACAAAAAAATAGATGCAATTGAACAAATGTGTAAACTACTGAAATGTCAACAGTTAATCGAAAAACCAACTAATGATCATGGTAATAATACAGATCATTTGTTCACAAACTGCTCACATGCTTTAGTTTCAACATTAGGAAACACATGGTCAGGTCACAAAATATTTTTTGCAACAATTTCTTGCTCATCAAAACAAACCAATCATATAAACCAACCATGGCCTTTATTACCTCTTCCTCTTACACTTTATCTCCATTAGATATTATTTTAGATTTTCACCTTCAAGGTTAACGTCAGCTGAGCACAGTGACCCATAGGTCCCTTGTTTTTAAGTTTCTTATAGTTTTAAGACTGCCTAAAATAAGCAGACGAGGAGTTCATTGTTATGGGCTGACATGAAGCACAGGCGCCTGAATTGCTATTAGTTTAGATTTCGGTTAAATTTATTACTCTTCTTTGTCATTTCCTTATAACTATTACTAATCTGACATTTTCCTAGCGTTTTTTTGCACCATATGGTCCATCTCTATTATTTAATTAATATTTCAGATCAAGTATTAAGTAAATAATAAAGAGATGGACCATATAGTATGAACAACGCAAGGAAAATGTCACATAAGTAATAGTTATAAGGAAGTTATAAGGATGTGACAAAGAAAAGTAACCGATTTAACCAAAATCTACACTGATAGCAATTCAAGCGCCTGTGCATGAAGCCTATACACTAAAAATATTTATTTCCGCCTTTGCATTGGAATATTAATTATTCTTAATAATGCAACTGCTAAATTATGTTTCTAATACCATTTTGACGTGTCCACACATCAACTGCATAAGCGTTATACCTTTACATGAGATAATGGGCTACGTTCACGGGGTTAAGAGGTCCGTACGCGTACCGAACCAACTCCTGGTGGTACGTACGGTCAACTCCAACATAGGCGGTCCGGTCCTGGTCCGGCAATGCTGTAGGCAGCCAAGTCCAGTAGGTAGACCGGTCCGAGCTGTCCGATTCATTTCTTAAAATATTAATTGAAAATAAATTAAAATTAAGTTTTTAGCTTAGCTGAGCGATCACTCTTTGTCCCTCAGTCCGTTAACAGGGCACAAATCATAACCACTGGACCGGGAATCGTCTAACTTGACCTCCAGGAAGGTCCATGAAAAATCTTCTTGGTAACTTTAATTATAGTCTCTGTTTCCCATATCCTCCGAGCTATAGCCCTCGAATGTAACACCCCCCCCCCCCCCCCGAATTATTAAAAAATTGATACAAAAGCTCCAGTATCTGAATAACTAATGCATTGATCGCCATGATTATTTGCATGCATATTGAACATGGAGTGTTTCTTCAGTCTCTGCAGACTGGTGGCGCCACCTGTATTTTTTTTCGAATTTTTTGCATTTATTTTCTCTGTGTTTGAGACCTTCAAAGATGCGGTCGTCCGTTAACAGGGTACAAATCGTAACCATTGGACCTAGAATCTTCTTACATGATAATCTGGAAGGTCCATAATTATATATATATATTTTATTTGACATGTTTACTTATAGGTAATATTCAGTTGTTCCGTAAGTATCAACAAACCCAGTTTGTTTCTATAAATAAAATATGTTGTAAGAGTTTGAAATTAAACTCTAGGGTCAATTTTATAGATTTTCCCTAATTCCTGCTAACTTTTACAGTATATTGTGAAGTATATCCAGTATATCTTTAAGGAAAATTGTCACTTAAAAAAGAATTAAACGCTTGCACCTTTTTGAACCTTTGATTTCTTCAGAGCCAGATGGACATTCTCTTTATGATGTTATCAGATTCCTGATCATAACTATAATATAAGGGTCGATTTACCAGCAATTATTGGGCCCAGTTTTTAGTGTGTCCCGAATTCGTCTGTGTATTGTGGCAAAACTTGGAGCGCCATCTGTCTTTTTTTAGCTCAGCGTCCGTCCGTCCGTCTGTCCATTAACTAGGCACAAATGGTAACCGCTGGACCTAGAATCTTGTAACTTGACATTCTGAGAGGTCCATGAAAAATCTCCTTGGAAACCAGAAATTAGGTCTCTGTTATCCATATTCTTTGAGCTATGGGTCCCCATAGTACCCCCAGAATAGTAAAAAATTTCATACAAAAACTTCAGTATCTCATTCACTACATTACTGATGGTCATGATTTTTGGCATACATATTGATCATGAGATGTTCCATCAGTTCATGCAGACTGGTGGCGCCACCTGTATTTTTTTCAATTTTTTTACGATTTTTTCTCTATTTTTGAGACCTTTAAAGATGTGGTTATATGTCAACAGTGTACAAATCGTTACAATTTGACCTAGAATCTTCATTCTTGTCATGCAAGGAGGCCCATTGAAAAAAGTCTGTGGAAACCTGAAATTAGGTCTCTGTTTCCCATATCCTTCAAGCTATAGGACTCCAAAGTATCCCTCAGAATAATGGAAAATTTGATACAAAAGCTGAAGTATATGAAAAATAATGCAGAGATCACCATGATTCTTTGCATAGATATTGATTATGGAGTGTTTCATCAGTTTCTGCAGACTGGTGGTGCCACCTATATTTTATTCATTTTTTTTCGATTTTTTCTCTATTTTTTAGACCTTTAAGGATGCTGTCATCTAAGTATGTGGCACAAATTGTAACAACTGGACCTAGAATCTTCATTCTTGCCATGCAAGGAGGCCCATGAAAAGTGTCTGTGGAAACCTGAAATTAGATCTCTGTTACCCATATCCTTCGAACTATAGGACTCCAAAGTATCCCTCAGAATAATGGAAAATTTGAAATAAAAGCTGAAGTATCTGAACAACTAATGCAGAGATCACCATGATTCTTTGCATGGATATTGACCATTAAGTGTTTTTTTCGTTTCTGCAGACTGATGGAGCCACCTGTATTTTTTATAAAGTTTACTCATTTTTTCTCTATTTTTGAGATCTATAAATACAGACACAATCTTGGCCTGTTTGTTAATCTGTTTGATGCTTCAGTTGAATAAGTAAAAACTACCATTCAGATGATAAAATTTCCTTTTGCGAATCTCTTCCCAGTCAGCTGAGCGTCATGGCCCATGGGTCACTTGTATTGAAACCAAACTGGTCAGCAAGTGCAAAGTCAAGATCAGACAAAGTCAGTTTATTGTTTGTATTTAGCTGACTCTGACGGTACAACACAGCACTGCGTTCCACACGTCTGTCTCCATACCTGGGCATTTGCTTTGGTCATTGCAGTCATCGTTTTCTCCCGAGCCGCATGCCCCCATCGCAACCTGATTGACATCACACGTCAAGAAGTTGCCATAACTAGAGCATTTCCAGATACAGCGGTCTCGCTGGATTGCCTGATAATAAAAGAATATCTTAATTATCTTTCGTATTTAAACTTAATTTTGCGCTGTGCACTCTTGCAATGGGTAAAAAATGTATATGTTCAACATGAGACGATAACTGCTATTTACAGACTTGTTGGTATTTAACTGGTGTAGGCTAATATTTACCATGTTCCATTTAATGAACATATAGCCTTAATCGACTGTAACGGAACTAGCATATATTATATTTAAAGCTTGCTTTGTTATTATTTCTAACGCTCTGGGTAAAAAATCAATTTCCTAATCAGTTTTAAAATCAACATTAATTTGACGTTTCAAGTTCAATTGAAAAAAGGTACGCTCCCGTAGACATCCGAGGCATTAATTGCAAAATAATTTATATGTAAGTAAAAACATGAATCAGTGGTTGGTGCCAACAATGTTTAAAGTCGTAGCAAAGCCGCTACGGGAAGAAGGCTAGCATGTTTTAAAACATAAAAATGTATCCATACATCTCTCTCTCTCTCTCTCTCTCTCTATATATATATATATATATATATATATATATATATATATATATATATATAAGCGCTGCAATAAATGTTATATCTATGGTTTACGTACGAATAGGGAGTTAAAAAAAGCACTACAATATAGCATGACTGCAGCCGAGAGCGCTGTGCCTGGTAAACATTTACTGAGTCTCTGTATAGAGTCCCCGAATGTAGAGTCCCGGGGCTCACAGGGCCGGACGACTGCATGAGTCCCTTTAAGTATGGAGTCCCCGAATGTAGAGTCCCGGGGCTCACAGGGCCGGGTGACTGGATGAGTCCCTTTAAGTATGGAGTCCCCGACTGTAGAGGCCCGGGGCTCACAGGGCCGGGTGACTGGATGAGTCCCTTTAAGTATGGAGTCCCCGACTGTAGAGGCCCGGGGCTCACAGGGCCGGGTGACTGGATGAGTCCCTTTAAGTATGGAGTCCCCGAATGTAGAGTCCCCGAGTAGTGAATCTCTGAGTACATGAAGTCTCCGGGAGGGGATTCTCCCCGAATGGAGCACCAGGGCCCCAGTGAGTCCCCGAGTATGAAAAAGTACCTGGTTGAGTAATACTTAAGCGAAGAGTACTTGAACAGGGAGTACACAAGAGAAGAATACCTACATAAAGATCGGGATCCACCGGCAACGCCTGGCTGTAAACGAAGATGGCCATGAGCAGTAGAGAGGACACGTAGAGCTTCATCGTGGCTACAATAATTAAATTACTGTCAATCATACCGACTTATAACCATAAGGACTAAGGGCCTACTCAAACTAGTGCAATTTTGTTAATAATTTTATTAACTGACACAGTAGATGCCTGTCAGAGTTAAATAAGCATTGATTGAGTTATAAACAGTTTTTCGGAAGTGTTTTAAATTCATTATTCCCTACTTTAGCTCTGTATAGCATAAGATGAGGCGCACGTATCCTGTAAGTCCATTTCATTTGACACGTGGATATGTTATGCTTTTAGGACACAGAAAAACAGCCTATATCATCATAATTTACAATATCATTTGGCCAGTCACAAATAATGATCCCTAGCTTTTGATAATATTTTCATCATGTAATCGTTTAATTGTATTAATATATTTTATGACGTTATCATAATTTTTTCTATTTAAAACCGAAACCCTCCACTTATAATTACAAGGGCGAAACCATTCACAAACGATTTTCCTGTAACCGAAACTGGTTCCGTATTTTCGAATGGGGCCTAAATATGCAGCTCATCAGATTTATTCTTAATGTATTTCAGCATCGTTTTTCTTTCGAATAAACAAAAATGGAAACCTGGTCGTATCTTAAACTTATAATGTATTAATTATTCGATACAAAAATGTATAAATGCTTCTTCGGAGTTGCTCGGATACGTGTTATTTGGAGATATGTGTTATTTGGAGTTGTGTGTTATTTGGAGATACGTGTTATTTGGAGATCTGTATGGTTTGGAGATACATTTTATGAAAAACGTAACGAATTGTAAATAGAATCGTCAGTATATATACAGCCATGGATCATGTATGTACTAAATATTACCTGAATACATACGTTTGTCCTTGCTGGTATACGATGTTCGTGGAGTCTAATGTGTTATACTTTTGTGAGATTGTGTTACATCTACGAGTTACTAGAAAAATATGACGTTCGGAGATTGGATGTGTATTTGCCGACAATCCCGGATGCTAAAATTTGATTTTGCACATTATGACCAATTTTAATCAATTTGTATGTATATAAAAGAGATCCCAATTGAGCTTACCGTACTTTAGGCAGATGGTCACTTGAGATGACACGGATGTGGTCAGTGAAGTCGTATTTTACGCGACTCGCTCGTCTGATATCTCACCACCTGTTGTTTCCCGCCATATGACACGTTTCTGACCCGCGCCATTTTGTCGTCTGATCAAACCTTGACATATTTACCAATTCATTCTACCCCCAACGACTGATTGGTGCCCAGCAGTGAAAGGTGGGTTCAATTTGTTAAATATCCAATGCGTTGTCTTTCTGATTAAAACATTAAATTGATAGGTCTAATTCAGACTCAAACCCTGAACTTAAAAAAGCCTTATTAAGTTTTGCAAGTGGCTTACTGAGATTTCCCATAAATTGTTTTTTTTTTTTTCGAGGATGTCAGGGTCCAATGTCTGTTAAAAAAATCTGAATATTTTAAAGAAGCATGATTTCTTTATCCGAATTTCATTGTCATATCAACAGACATATCTGCATAAAATCATTTTAGATAACACAAGGTCATATAGCTTTTGTTTAAGCTCAGAACTTATGCCAAAAGCCGTTTGAATCCATGACATTTATTTATGTTTTGTTGCTGCCCATTGTGCGAAGCGTATGGTGTACACACGCTTGTACTTAAACTTGAATGACTGATCATTGTATATCTTCCTACTTCATGCTGAAAATATAAGCTAACCAAATATTCGTCTGGAGTGTTTGAAACGATTTATGATTCTCTGCCGGGACACCGTTATACGGTCTGCATTTTTCATAATTCTAAAAAAATCATGAACCAAGTCTCAAATGAAATTTTTATAATTTCTGTTGTCCCTTGTTATTTCATCGGCACATTAATAATTCATCGCGAATTTAAAGACACTAATCAAACCTATTCAGTCAGCTTTGTCAACGGGCCAGGTTCGACGTGTGAAAATCGCACCTGTTGCGATACACGAGAATATGTACAATACAATAGAAGATGTAGCAAACGGCCGATAATGACGTACGTGTGACGGCTTTTTAAATGCGAGTCTGATAAAAAAACGAAACCATATCAGTGATTAATATTTCAAGGTAAAGTTGATCTCATTAAATTTTTGACTTCGTGTGTAATCAAACCATCATGGCTACATGGAAGAAGTGTGTACGTGATACATAACTCTTAATGCAAACGCACGAATAAAAACGCTGAAACAGGTGCTCTGGTTTAAAGAGTCTGTTGTCCTGTTTCCAATTCAACATAATTAATGTTTCCTTTTTGCGCTAGGACAGTGTAATTTTGCCATAGGACCCCCATCCACATATCAATGCCTTCACTTTTTCTAGCACGTATACCAAATATTCATGTGGTCCGTTTATTTTATTCCCGCCAGGTGTCACGCCACGATGAGACTGTTTCTTCCTGTTTTTGCTGTACTCTTTGCGGCGTGTTGTGTTGAGAGCACTCCCGTTCAATCGCCACTTGTAAGTATGCTCTTCATATGATGGTTTCTACACAAAGTTTTTCAAAACATTTTGAAAGAGACAGGCCAGCAGTAATTTTATCTATTAAATTGAAATGTTATATATCAGTGCAGATCACTGGTGTATTGAACTATTGTCTGGAAATGTTTGTTTAACTCCTTGGTTTGTCCCAATGGTGTGTAACATTCGTACACTAATACGTGGGAAACTCACAGGGACAAGACGACCATTGAGGAGAGATGCGGAGGGAGAGAGAGTGTGAGCACACAAGATAGTGACATCACACTTTTGGGGTCGTAGGTTGGTATAAGTCTCAGAAATAAATACATCTCCCCGGCAACATTAACCACACTGCTAAGCAGAGTGGGCACTTAAGTTAAAAACACTAATAGCCTTGATTGATCTTAGTCTTACAGTAGACCTTCCACAGTTTAGTTTATAGAAAGGAAATATATTTTCTTTCTATAAATGACGTTGCTTTGATTAACTCGACAGCGACATACCAAGATTGAACACTATAATTCTGCTTCAGAACTCTTGTCTGTATGTGCGGATTGAACATCGATGGTCTATAAGCCAAATCATATAACGCACGGCTAATCAACCTTCATGCATGCGTTTTGATATGACCCTGTAATCTGCATATATTATATATTGTATCACAGTACACGCAGTTAAATTAATTCCCCCAGGCCCTGCAGAGAGTTAACTGCCGCTGGATCTGTGGGATCTACGGGACATACTTGGAGTGTGCAGCCAATGAGATGATGGCGGGCGCGTGCGGGTCAGGTGACAACGATGACTGCGCGGGGCCGAACTGTTCCGGAGTTAGCCGACCGTTCCATGCCATCTACTGTTGTACCGCTACAAGGACTTGAACTCAATAAACAGTGTTAAAGTCACCACACATTGATTTTTATTATCATTATCCTTTATAAGTTATTTATGTCATTTGTAAAAGGACTGGTTAATGGCCCGTGTGATACTGGTTGTACCTGGTAGTTTCATGAGTAAGAGGATAACCATATAATAATAATAACAATAATAATAATAATAATAATAATAATAGAAACATGACTCACAGCTTTTTTTAATAAACTGATGAGCCCAACGTCTCAAAAACATAAATATCGACATTAAGGTGACTTTCAGCCACTAGCTCTTGTAGGGATCGAATCGGGGACCCGCAGTTCGAACATCCAACGCTCCAAATAACTAGAACACGGGCGGTCGACAAGCGACCACAAATATTCCGCCAGATCACAGAGGCATAGGTAAAGTGAAGCATGGAATCGCTCCTAACGTGACAGCCCTCCAAATTTGTGGCATCAGAGATGCCCAAGTGTCCGAAGACGCACGGGTTGTCGAAACTAAAAAAAATAATTATCGTAGGGTTCCCCCCCCCCAGTCCTGTGTATACAAAATAATGCCATCCAAGATCATGTGCTAGAAAACCATGCCGATATGCTAAAACCCCTCATGAGAAAAATGCATAAAGGTATTTTATGAATATATGATTATAGGTCGCACAAACTGTATTTTACTTGAGAAAGCTATATCCAAGATGGATTGACATGCAAAATATAAGGGCGTTACATTGAACATCTCCTGGTTTTGTGTGATTTTCACCAAAATCAGATCTACAGATGGACGCGTTATGAAACTGATGAAGGTGGCGCCCCTAGAGAAACCATTCCAAGGTATCAAACCACTACTGAGCTATTATCCAGGGGCGGATCAAGGATTTTGGAAAGGGGGGGGGGGGGGTTCCAACCAAGAATTACTTAAGAAAAGCCTAAAAAAGGTCCCCGTGTCCGAAAAAAAAAACAGAGGGGGGTTCGAAGCTACAAAATTTTGTCCGCAACCCTTAAGAAAAGCTGCGGAGTATAAAAAGAGGGGTCCGGACCCCACGATTCAGTTACCATGTGACCCGATAATTTGCCGGGTTTCAGGTAGATTGATCCAGGAGTTTCAGAGTAGTTCTCTTAAAAAAAAAAACGAACGTGGCGACGGCGGCGGATCTCGGTTGAAAATTGATAATTGATAATTTGTGTAGATATTCGAAGCCAATTTCTTGAGAAAGATATCTGTACTATTGATATCTGAGAGGGCGTCTGCATTTTTTATGTCTGAGAGGGCGTCTGCATTCTTGATGTCTAAGAGGGCATCTGTACAATTGATGTCTGAGAGGGCGTCTGTATTATTGATATATGAGAGGGCGCGTGTATTATTGATGCCTGAGAGGGCGTCTGTATTATTGATATATAAGAGGGGATCTGTATTATTGATATATAAGAGGGCGTCTGTATTATTGATGTCTGAGTTGGCGTCTGTATTACTGAGGCCTGAGAGGGCGTCTGTATGAATGATGGCTGAAGGGCGTCTGTAAAAATAATTCGTTTTTGTGTCATGCGTGTTACTACTAATATGGAAAGCATCATGATTTTCACCTTCTCAACGGATGGGTACATTATTAAAAATGCCTTTCCGTGCACGTGTTTGCCTTGCTGAGACGGGCGGAAAGGCGCTATTTCGACCCCTGTTTGTAAATCAATCAAACCAAGGTATAGAAGACCTTGTGGTTTATGCCTTGAATTTCACATAACTTAAAACAAAGAGGAAATGCATGGTCATTTAGAAAAGGGTGGGGGGGGGGGGTGTTGATTTATTTATCATATACTTTTATGTATAATTTTTTTCCATTGAACAAATATGTTACCATGTCTACTTCCCTGATTAACTTTGGCAGTTTTGTCTTAAGTGAATATTAATTTCATTCTTCATCAATCTATCCGTTTGATAACAGGGACTGTATAATACGGGAAGTTGGACATTCACCGAAACGGGATAATTTCACTGAATACTGTGACTGCCATATGAAGCAGGTCAAACCAAACCTCAAAAAACGACTCCAAAAGCCCAGGATAATAACTGTGAAAAGTAGTGTGTATTTTCAGGTATTCCTTCGCCATGTTTTCACAAAGCCCGAGGTTTAAGGTTTAATGAGCCGTCTCTTTTGTCCGGGTGTGGCTGAACCACGGCCGTACGTTTATTGACACACCGTGCACGCATGGTATAGGCGTGGTATACCAGGCGTGACGTGACGAAGATCAAGTATGTAATTATAACTTCAGCATATGATAGCTGTGTCTCTTGACGTTTAATGCACCAGCTGAGCTTATATAAGCCTGAATACCCATATTTCACTTCTTAATTTAATGCAGTGGAAAACTAGAAAGAGGTTGTTATTGCAATACGCAGATATACAAAAAAAATCTATTTCGGCCTATTTGACCTTGATGATGAACGTCAAGGTCACCGGTTTTCCAAGATATTGATCGAAACTATTTAAATTTCAAATTTCACAAGAAATGAAACACACAGTGACTACGGACGCCGACGCCGACAGAACAATGCCCCCCCCCCCCCGTGGGAGGGAAGACATAATCATACCAAGGACTTTTAGGATACCATTTATGAAAATATTTTAAAATATATGAAGGGTTCTGAGCGATGTCGAAATTTTAATTGATATAAGATATGGTATGTAAGTAGTACTGTCCACCCACCCATTTCACTGTCTATTGCCCAGTATATACGTTAGGTGTGATTATTCCACACTGGATGCGAGATATTTCTACTTTCAATAGGTGATCAGTACCGGGAAAAAATGTGCTGGTACTTTCTCTGTATGTGCAGTAATACTTACCTTGTTTTTACAAGCTGTGGTGGTGTGACGTAGGTTCCTCGCTGTCAGCTGGTTGATGAATGAGGTTAATTAGACACTCGGATACATCTGATCTTATATGTAACTTGTTTGTATGAACTACGTGGCGTGTAAATGTTTTTTTTTTTATATTTGAATAAACAAGAAACCAGAAAACAAAAATAAACAGTTTAGTGAAATTCAACTCGTTCAGCATGCAAATTTACTATATATTGAGTAGTATAATCCAAGGCAAATGATCGCCTGCTGGTCCCCCCCCCCCCCATACATACACACTCTCACTCCCCAGAGGAGAGCTGCTCTCCTGGTTAAAATTGCATCTGTTACCAACAACTTGCTTGCTCATTTGTTAATTGAATTCGGATCAGCTGTGAGTGACGTCACCGCAGCCATATATCTAAGGATTAACAGATAAAAGCTGCATTCTCCAGGAGGAACCTTGTCAATATTATCTTAATCCGAAATAAAGGAGGTTATAACTTAAAGAATTACAGAGATATGATTATTTTTTTTAATCTTTATAGATTTGATTACTTTTCTTTCAAAACTTTGAAATTAGGCTATTTTTCTTTCAAGAATTTGAGATATGATTACTACTTTTTTCTTTTTCAGAAAAGCAGATATTTTAACTTTTTATCTTAAGAATTAGATATATGATTATTAATCTTCTTTTTCAAGATACTGGACACTGATGGTCAGTAATGTGCCAATAAAAAATATAAGAAAAGACCTAAAATACCACGTAAGCAGGGACGTTTGACAAGGCCCCGCTCACTAAAACCTGCATGGTCAACGTATTTACAGTCAAGATTGTGAACACAGCACAACAAACGCATATAAAGCTTAATATATTTTTAATGCTGCCTTTGTACTTAGGCAAACTATGGTCTGTGCACCCTATACATGTATATATTACCAAGGCGCAATGTAAACACCAGTCAAGCACCAGTAACAAATATTGCACAATTTCAACAACAGTGGGATGAAATATTCTCTTCATCATGATTTCCTAACAATATCATATAACTAAGCAAAACAATTAGGGTTTTCAATAATTTTATCGAAACCGTTGCCGGAGAGTGTTTTTTGTGTCTTTTTCATCATAAATATTCTTTTATAATTTCTTATAATCAGAAACAATAAAAGAACTGTGTTGTTAAAAAGATAAAAAGCACAAAAACAATACGAAATCTTGTCAAAATTATTTCGTTTTATTTTCTTGAAAGAAATCGGTTAATTTCTGTTATTAATTTTGTCTTGCTTAACATGGTATTATAATTTACTGACACCATCAAATAACAAAAATGGCACTCCTCACGCTAATTTAAATATAACAGCACAACCCACACAAAAACACACAAGGCCCAACAGAATGAAAGGTGACGTCAAATTGACGCTAAGTGCCTGAGATACCAATTTCTATTATTAATTTTGTCTTGCTTAACATGGTATTATAATTTACTGACAGCCTCAAATAATAAACATTTGATTACTTTTCTTTCAAAACTTTGAAATTAGGCTATTTTTCTTTCAAGAATTTGAGATATGATTACTACTTTTTTCTTTTTCAGAAAAGCAGATATTTTAACTTTTTTTCTTAAGAATTAGATATATGATTATTAATCTTCCTTTTTCAAGATACTGGACACTGATGGTCAGTAATGTGCCAATAAAAAATATAAGAAAAGACCTAAAATACCACGTAAGCAGGGACGTTTGACAAGGCCCCGCTCACTGAAACCTGCATGGTCAACGTATTTACAGTCAAGATTGTGAACACAGCACAACAAACGCATATAAAGCTTAATATATTTTTAATGCTGTCTTTGTACTTAGGCAAACTATGGTCTGTGCACCCTATACATGTATATATTACCAAGGCGCAATGTAAACACCAGTCAAGCACCAGTAACAAATATTGCACAATTTCAACAACAGTTGGATGAAATATTCTCTTCATCATGATTTCCTAACAATATCATATAACTAAGCAAAACAATTAGGGTTTTCAATAATTTTATCGAAACCGTTGCCGGAGAGTGTTTTTTGTGACTTTTTCATCATAAATATTCTTTTATAATTTCTTATAATCAGAAACAATAAAAGAACTGTGTTGTTAAAAAGATAAAAAGCACAAAAACAATACGAAATCTTGTCAAAATTATTTCGTTTTATTTTCTTGAAAGAAATCGGTTAATTTCTGTTATTAATTTTGTCTTGCTTAACATGGTATTATAATTTACTGACACCATCAAATAACAAAAATGGCACTCCTCACGCTAATTTAAATATAACAGCACAACCCACACAAAAACACACAAGGCCCAACAGAATGAAAGGTGACGTCAAATTGACGCTGAGTGCCTGAGATACCAATTTCTATTATTAATTTTGTCTTGCTTAACATGGTTTTATAATTTACTGACAGCCTCAAATAATAAACATGGCACTCTTCACGCTTATTAAAATATAACAGTACAACCAACACAAGCACACACAGCCAAGCAGAATGAAAGGTGACGTCAAATTGACGCTAGGTGCCTAAGATACTAATTTCTAATATTAATTTTGTCTTGCTTAACATGGTATAATGATTTACTGACAGCCTCAAATAACAAACATGGCACTCTTCACGCTTATTAAAAAATAACAGTACAACCAACAAAAGCACACACAGCCAAGCAGAATGAAAGGTGACGTCAAATTGACGCTAGTGCCTGAGATACCAATTTCTATTATTAATTTTGTCTTGCTTAACATAGTATTATAATTTACTGACAGCATTAAATAACAAACATGGCACTCTTTACGCTTATTAAAATATAACAGTACAACCAACACAAGCACACACAGCCAAGCAGAATGAAAGGTGACGTCAAATTGACGCTAGTGCCTGAGATACCAATTTCTATTATTAATTTTGTCTTGCTTAACATGGTATTATAATTTACTGACAGCATTAAATAACAAACATGGCACTCTTTACGCTTATTAAAATATAACAGTACAACCAACACAAGCACACACAGCCAAGCAGAATGAAAGGTGACGTCAAATTGACGCTAAGTGCCTGAGATACCAATTTCTATTATTAATTTTGTCTTGCTTAACTTGGTTTTATAATTTACTGATAGCATCCAATAACTTACATGGCACCCTTTACGCTAATTAAAATATAACAGTACAACCCACACAAGCACATACAGCCCAGCAGAATGAAAGGTGACGTCAAATTGACGCTAGGTGCCTGAGATACCAATTTCTATTATCAATTTTGTCTTGCTTAACTTGGTATTATAATTTACTGACAGGATCATATAAAACAACATGGTACTGTTCACGCTTATTAAAATATAAGAGTACAACCAACACAATCACACACAGCCCATGCAGCAGAATGAAAGGTGACGAATTGTAAAAGCTTACTGCATCAATACGGTAAAATATGGATACTGTCAGGCAAATCCCCCAGTATATTGGTAAGTATAGCAAGCTGCAGGTAACGTGGCTGCAGCTTATCTATATAAAATGACTTTAATTAGGTCAAACATGCAGTAATTTGCTGATCAAATGATTTTTAAATGAAAAAAAATATAGATAAAAATGCAAGCTAAATCTATACAATCCTACCGAAACCAAAGTAATTATACTGTAAATTATCTTGTCACCTAAGTGTAGTTTAAGTTTTTGTTTCCGTGAAGACTCTGTATCAGTGCTAAATACAAACTCAAGAGTCATCATATCACAGATATTGTATAGTGTTTCTATAGGTATGTGTATGTCTTGGTCAAATTCCTTGTAAACTTTAGATGTAATGATATGCAAAATTACGCGGCTGTTCCTGTGGATCTTTTCCAGATCCCTGTCGGCAAAGACCAAAACTTGTTTTTAGGTCTATTGCAAAGACATTAAAGATTATATTTTTCTACAGTTAATAAAACCAAAGTAAAAATCTACATTATGCTTATATCGGCAGCTCAAGTCCGATTGCATTAGACAAATCATAACTGAACATAATCCTGCATACGAATTTACGCTCAATGGTCGTGAAACAGCGTATTAAAGTACATTACCAGTATTGGAATTGTTCTGGATTCTATGCACATTATTGACAGGTATACATACAGTACTTGTACACGGTTTAAAGTGCCAAGTACAGGGTAGACATTTTGGTAGTTGAGTGGACTGTGGTGCCCCGTCTAAGGTCGGTGGTTTGCTCCGGGTCCTCCGGTTTCCTCCACCTCCTGACTACTGAACGCCACTATCTGAGCCACTGAAAATGCCACCTCCCCAATAAGCAATACAACATTTTGTAAAGTAAAAAAAAAAAAAAAATCTAGACGACCATAGGTCGCGCGCTTGTCGGAAGTTGAAAGAAGAAGAAAGTATGACAGAAAGGGAAGAATCTTGTAACACTCACTTAATTCTAGGTGATGTAAAAAGCTACACTTCTCTAGCTTTAAAAATGACAGATTTACAAAAGCTAACGTAAATGCCAAGAATTTTACTCTCAAATGGGTCACCATGGTAACCATATCATTGTGAATCTATGAGACAAAAATCATATTCTGAAGTGTTTGCACTGCAGCTCACCCTGGTGGATATTCCAAAAATGAAAGATTCCATTCAAGATATTTCTATTAAACATATAATGTATGAGTTTTGAAAAGATTATTTCAAAACTGGAGCCTCTAGAGCGTCATTTATGAAATCTCGCAACAATGTCTTACAGACCCTCTGGTGGCCATTTCCAGATACCTGACAAAAATCGTGCAATCCTAATTAAATCCTATATCATGGAAAGAACTAGACCTAACTAGCCTTAAAAATGACAAAGTTACAACAGCTTAAGTAAAATTGCCAAGAACTTTACTATAATTAGGTCGTGACGGTTACCATAGAATGAGGTAAAGTGTATCTCTGATATCGGTTAGCAAAAGAAATAAAACTTAATTTTCTTTAACAGTAGTTTTGATGGAAATAATAAAGGCGCACAACGGTGAATCGCAAGTACCTTCTTGAGCATAGATACCCATCGTATTATTAGCAAGGCTCTAGATAAGCTATGCTTTGTCAGGCCGCTCTGTTAGCTATTTCAATAATCACGAATGGCCAGTCAAATTACTCGAGTTCGCTTCCTGTGCGCAGCGAGAATACAAAAAAAATCTTCATGTCAACGGTAAAGCAGTGACAGAATGTCATCGAGAATATCACCAATTATATAAAGGCCTTTTTGTACGACCGGGTCCTGTTCCTCGTGCATGTGTTCTTGTTCATCTTGGATGAGAACAGTTTTAACTACTCTGCACAGTTAACCTTTCTTACGCTGGATTTGATTGGTCGTTATTGAATAGGCCCTATCACATACGGCCTTGAAAAGGCTGACAGAAAGGCCTTCTTAGGTAAAACCTTTCGGAGCGAATAGCTTGTATATATGAAAATGCATGTGGACACCTTGTATCTAAACTGGATAAAATAGAGGGAATTGCTCAGGTAGCTTTCATGCTCAAGTCTGTTAGGCCAGGTGTGAATTGCTACCTTTCTCGTGATTCAAACAGACTGTTTTATCGTTGAGCGGAGATAATGCACTTGTGCTGGTTGCTTCTCCATCCGCGCCGCTTGGACCTTTCTCAGTCCTATTGTAGCGTTTTCTTTTGCGTTCGGTTGCTCTTACGATTAAGTAAGACACTAGCAAGAGTACCAGACACACAGACAGGCCAATGATTGGTACATAGAAAAACCACATGCTGTCAAACTCTGTGAAGAGAAATCCTGTCAGTGCCGGGAAAACCATGAAGCCGAGAGGGAACCCGGTAGATAACAGCCCGGAAATCAGCCCCGTCACGGGCATGACGGTATTCAGCCACTGTATCATGACTGGGTATATTGCGGTGATGGATAACCCGAAAATTATCGTGACTACCCAGATAACAGCGGCGTGAGAATGAATAAATAAAGCTCCGATTATAATTATAATAAGTGACAGTGTTACGTTACAAATTACATACCATTGGGGCTTCCGTAGTTTTGCCAAGGGGATTGCCAAAGCTCTCCCTACGACCTGCGCACAGTAATACACGGTGATTATTACAGTCCCTCGTGCTTTAGTCCACCCTAAACTTCGAACAGTGAACATTAATAACAGAGCCCCATATGCTAAGTCTTGTCCGACACATAGAAATACAATCAGTGTAAATATGAAAAGTATCACCCTGACCTGTCTTTGGTCACCACGGGGAGCATCTTGTTGAACCTTTTCTGGCTTCTCAGCGAGCTTAATTCTACACTTGTCCACAATAAACAATATTACCAGTATCAGAAACATTATACCAATGTAACCCGTGACAATACCAAACGGGATATGAATTCTAGTTTCAAAGTTTTCAGGTAGGCCTAAGTTGTTGCTTGTGTCATTCATGTCGACAAAAAATGTAGGTCTTTCTGTGAACGTTCCTTCGGAGCCATTTGCTCCGTATTTAAACGTTTGGTTCTCCGTATTTCCGTAAGCAAATGTCTGGTTTCCCGTACCCTCCTGGAGGTTGCGGGTAGAAAGCTCGCTCAGAAAGTTTCTCACAATCTGGGGGGTAATCAGGATCCCGGCGATGAAACAGAAGTGCTGCGCCTGCAAAAAAGGTCCCGCTGATTTTTTCCACAGACGTACCATGAGAGTGTTCGAACCTAAAACCAAACAAACATAACGTGTTTAATTTCAGTTTATTTTGCATGACACCAAGGCATTTAGGAAAAGTAATATGAAGGAGCCAGGTCATTTTATAAGACTCAAACGATCCACTTCGATGCCATAGCGGAAATAGAAAAAAAGCAACGTGTTAGGCACATTTTCGTTGACCGCAGCAATGTTATGTTACTTAATAACGACGCTTAGGGAGTCGGTGGCGCTACATAGGGGGCTTTTTACAACAGGGTTATGGAAACAGAATTAGCCGTGAGCAAGTTATTTATAAGGCCTCAGCACTGGAATAACCTTAAGTCATTAAGCCACCATCATAGGGAAGGGTATACATGAAAACATCCCTCAAAGACTTTTTAATGACTGGAATACGCTGAGTGGAAGTATCAAGTAATATTTGAAAAAAAAAAGTTTTATTTGTACTACGATTGAATATATGGCATCCGAGACAAGTCTGATTGGGACTTGTCATGTTTCGTTTATAAACAGTAGCATTTGTCTCTTCATATTCAAAAAGGCGCCCTTTTTAGGCAGATTTGTAGACTTATACCCGGCGCTTTTATAGACCCTTTATTTTTGTGGGTAAATCTTGCAGTCTCGCATTTTTGAGGGAATGTGTTTGCCGAAGTGATATTTGGGCAATGTTATGATGTGAAAGGTCTTTGTTATCGATTATCTGGCCATGACGATATGAACGTTTACTTGGGATGTGATAATTTTAATTCTTGTGGTTACTTCTTTTTTCTAAAATTGTGATAAAAACAATTTTAAGGGTAAAAAACAAACACAACTCGGTCAGAAATGGCAAGTCTACTCAACTGAGCAACTTGTGCAGCCATCCATACATCTCCAGAATTAATTTAATTTATTCAAGCGGCACGCTGCTGGTTAATACGGGGAGGCTTATACAGGGGTCCAGGAGGGTATATCTTTATCGATATAAGGATCAATGTCCTTGCAGTGGGTGGACTTTCTTGTGTCCCCGAATATACATAATTTTTATTTACACATAGGTGTCATTGAAAATTTGTTGTTTTTTTTTTGTCACAGTCACCATTTCAGCAGCTGAAGCACAATCCTTTCTACCTGTTAACAACCTCGCATATTATATTTTTCTGCACTCTTAATTTAAAAATCGCTTGTTCATTTCATATTTTGGTTCCAGAATCCTTTGTACAATCTTTCATGTCGATTTAATGGAATGTGATCATTGCTGTTCAGGTGAATTATACTTACTCGAAAAAATTAAATGCAGGCTCCTGACGAAATAATGGGGTTTTGTAGGAAGAATTAATACATGAATATAAGAATTTATACGAATTTTTACGCTGCTCAAGCAGCGGTTATACACTTCCGTCGTTCTACACATCGTTTCGCTTAATCGCTGCTTTCTATGGCAAGGTTCTCTTGGGAAGAAAACCAGGATGTGCACCGGGCAAAGAATCGTAATCAGACCACTGATATTGCATTGTGTTGCGGAACCTAATAACAACAGATCACGTAATCGTGACGAGCACACACTTTGTTATGGAGATAAAAAAATCAGATTCTGTAACACTGGGCAGCGTGAAATTTCTAGGGGCATAAACAAAGAAGTCAGTGCTTCTTTGTTAAAAAATAACCATAATTTATTCTTAAAACAATCCTAACATTACAATACACCAAATGTGACAGTTCATCTTTAGAAACTGCCCTTGGAAACAAACATGAAATATCAGGGTCCTTACGCTGTTCCGCGATAAGTTCTGACCTTGAAAATGCCGCATCCTGTACGGGCGAGTCGTTAGACGAGTCACTAGTGACTTCCAGAGAGTTATTATCTGGACCATTATCCTCATGTGTGTTTTTCTTGGCCATAGATCTAGTTACAGAACATGAAGGATACAAACCAGGAATTTCCTGACTTTCAGGATCAGCGTCCTGATCAAGTGACGGCATTTCTGTCACTATTGGTACAGGCTGTACTTTGTCACCTGCAACATCATTGACTAGTAGCATCTTCATGTGCACCAGTAAAGGACCTATAAGAAAATGGCTATGTGTTTGCTAACATTTGAGTCTGGCCTGAACCAGTGTCTCTCAAAATTCTAATCACTTGAAAGTGATACAAACCATCATGTATGAATGGCTCAAATAACTCAATTTCAGATTTAGGAGAGGAATCTACCACCTCAGTTTTATCAAACAAAGAACTGACATTGACAGTGTCAGTCATAAACTCTTTTTCAGAGGCACTAAAGGAATCTACATCCTTTTTACAATCAAACTCCTCATGGGAGTCAACAGAGGAATTTTCCTCAGCAGAAACAAACTTCTGTTTGTCATAAGAGGTCCTGGCCTCATTTGAAATACTCTCGCAAGAGTCATAAAAGAGCTTAGCCTTATTTAGTGGATACTCCTCGCAGAAGTCTTGAAAGGGAGTCTTATTAAATTCCTGGTAGGAATCAAATGAGGCCCCCCCCCCCCCCCCGGAAGCTACGGATTCTTCTTTAGTGTCAGTAGCATCAAACTCTTTATTAGAGTCAATAAAGGAGTTGTACCCCTTATTTACATGAAAATAGCTTGGCTCTTGTACTATGCTATGCATAGATTTTGAAACAAAACCAGTTTTGCCCTTCGGTTTATTTGCAAGTTTCCGGCAGTCAGATATATGATGACCTTCCTTTTTTACAGTAATTACAGATTTTCTTTGCAAATGACTGGTCCTTGTTGGACTCAGACACAGTCGAAGGTGTACACACTGAGGTGTAGAAATAAGCTTTGTTGAACTATCAGGACTACTTGTACTTGGTGACTGCGGTTTAAACTTCTTTTGACCATACTGATTTACATTCTTGTTTGTGAATGACTGGTATGATTTGCTTGTAAAGGACATTTTGTGTGTTAATGAATAATCATTAGCTAATTGGGCAGCAATGTCAAGTGTTTCAGGACTTTTCTCATCAAGAAAAGGTTTAACATCTGCGTTAATGCAGCGCTTAAATTCTTCAAGCAAAATCAACTGGCGCAAATTGTCATAATCTTTTATTACATTTGTAGAACTGCACCAGCGATCAAACAACTGCTCTTTTGTCCTAGCAAATTCTACGTAGGTCTGTTCTTTGCGCTCTTTCCAATTTCTGAATTTCTGGCTGTAAGCCTCCGGAACTAACTCATAACCTTTTAGGATTATCCGTTTAACCTGGTCATAGTCAGCAGCAGCTTCTACTGAATGCTCTGTATAAATTTCTCTGGTCTTGCCAGTCAATACACTTTCTTATAGCATAGTCAAATTTTCCTTAGGCCATTTTAAATTTTCAGCTACCTTCTCAAGGTGAAAGAAATATTTATTAACCTCTTTTTCTTGAAAAGGTGGGACATGTTTAATGTATTTAGTAACATCAAAATTGTGAGATGGGGCAGCACGTAGACTATGTTCTTGTTTAAGTCTTTCTATCTACAGTCGTTTTAACTCAATTTCTTTTCTTTTTCTAGTTTTTCTCTTTCTAACCGTTCTTCCCTCTGTTTTAATGCTAGCTCATGTTGCATTTCTAACTTCTTAAATTCTAACTGCATAGCAAGGCTTTAATTTTTATTTTATGTTTCCACTTCACTCTCTTCAATTAAACCTTTGCAAACTAGATCTTGCATGATTTTAGCAATGATATTAGGCTATCTCAAAACTCTTTTCACACCTTATTGTTGTCCCAAACGCAACATCTGATCGGGTTCTTCAACAAATGTCTTAGGTTTGAAATTCGCCATGTTAAAATGTTAAAACAATAACAAAAAAAACAAAAAAAAAAAAAAACATTGAGATAAATCCTGTAAACAATATGTAATCTTGTACCCAGTGTATTGTAAACAATGTCTCTAGGTCAAGGCCCTACACATTTTCAAAACTATTAAGCCTCCCGGATAAGCCACAATTTTATGTTTCGGAACCTTATAACAACAGATCACGTAGTCGTTTCGAGCACAAATTTTGTTATGGAGATAAAAAAATCAGACTGTGTAACACTAGGCATCGTGAAATGTCTAAGGGAAATGAACAAAGAAGTCAGTGCTTCTTTGTAAACAAATAACCATAATTTATTCTTAAAACAATCCTAACATTACAATACACTAAATCAATACAATCACACAGTATCAAACCAGTACAAAAGCAAATCAATACAATTACACAGTATAACAAATAAAGTGTACAGTACCTGGATACAACCAATGTCACAGCGACAACAAGTCCTTTAAAACGTATAATCCAGATTAACATTTCACATAAATCTGCTCAGAGAATAATAATCTAGTTCAAACACAAAATCAATCTGTTGTAATCCAAAAGTGAAATTCTGGTAGTGATCCCAAAGGCAAACTGAAGACTATATAAAATCCGTTACAAATTTGGAAGAAGATCTATAACTGCTGCAATTATCGGAATGGTCCACAAACTGACTCACACTCTACCGTATACGCTGGAATATTTCTCTCTCCTCTCTCCCGGCCCCTAATTTATAGCTTCTCACCCTAACGCCTAGCAATTTCTATTTCACGAACATTCCAAAGAACCCAACAATACATAATACACACGCGCCCACAGAACAACACAAGACACGCGCTCATAGAGCGCGACCAGACCAGAAAGTTCGAGATTAGCATGAGCGCTGCGTTTCTACACGTCAGACACAACATATAGGCCGGGCCAACTCGCACGTCTCCCATGGCAACGAACTATGTTTGCGCTACACAGATACAGGCAAGACTCCTGCGCACAATATAAGAGACACCTGTAACAATTGTGAATCCAGCCCATATTTTAAACATGCTCTCGTTGGTTTGATTACTCGGGGTCACAAGCTCTCATTGGTCTTATTCTTGGCCTTATGCCAGAATGGGTGTTTACAGGCAGTTTTGAATACATGGTCTTCTAAGTTTTCCTCTTCCCCGTACCCCAAAAATAATATCGATTTATATATATATATATATATATATATATATATATATATATATATTTATATATTTATATAATGTGTAAATAAATAAAAAATAAATGATTTTCTTTAGATTTCATGGTAATCACAGAAAAATAAGCAAAGAAACTATGAGAACCGACAGAAGAAAATGCAGACATTCATGAATATTTACCCCAACAGCGTTCGTGACGGAGGTTAAAATGTGCTAAGTATTAAATGAAAATTATTCAGTAATCAGAATGTTAACTTAAATTTAAATTATTTATTTTACTTTCTCCGTGACATACCAGTTATGATGCAGGCCACCGCTGCCCCTAGAAGAGCCATGAACAACATCAGAACACCGAGACTGCCACTCCATAGTGACGCCATCGTGGTAACCATGGTTATGGCTAATGATACCATGTACAACAGGTAAGGGCTGAGCAAGTCAAACAGGGGAGAGACTGCGAACATGACGATCAGCCCTCCTGCTGACCGAGCTGTGAATATTAACGAGATCTTCTCTGGTGTTGTACCAACCAGCGTCTGAAGGTCCAGGAGGGCGGGGCCCCAAAGCCCGAAACACAAACCCTGCAATGAAAATATAGCAACAGCTACATTTTCGAAACACAAACAGTTTTCAACCCTGTAATAAACATGCAGCAACTTCAAAAATTCCAAAACATAAACGCTGTAATAAATTTTTATCAACATTTGAGTGTTCGAAACATAAACCGTGTAATAAATATATATTGGCTTGTAATAAAAAATTATCAGCAACATCTTACAGTCTGAAGCATAAACCCTGGCCCTGTGATAAACAAATGTCAACTTCCTAAAAGTCCGAAACATAAACTATATAGACATAACTTCTTAAAGTTTGAAACTTAAGCTTCAATTTAAAGGATCAACCAAAGAAAATGAGATACACAACATTAGCTTCATCTTAAATTGTAAACCATGAACCCAGTAAATAAAAAAAATATCTTCAGGAATTATCCATAAACTGTGGAATAAACAAATGTCGCTACATTTTTAGAGTAAATCATTGAACCTGAAATAAACAGATATGGCAATATTTTTAGGTTAGACCATTCACCTTGCAATAAACAAATACATGTGCAGTATCACTGTGAATGGCAAATGATAAACCCGGAAATAGACAACAAAAGGAAACATGGTAAGTGGTCCATCATAATCACTGGGATAGACAAATATAGCAAAACATTTAAGAAGGTATAAATAACACTGGCAATATAACGATTCAGACAATATCTTGAACCCAAAATATCAAAAGCTGATTAAAATAAGTTACTGACATTTTTGTGTTTTCTCAATAGAAAAGTTGTTGGAAGATAAGGGAGGCTTCGTGTTATGTGCCATTAAGGGTTAAATTTTAATGTCTTATTTTACCACCGCCAGGTGGCGAGAGGTATAGTTTTAACCCTGATTATTTTTAGTTTGTCTGTATGCAGAACGCAAAAGATTCTGGGCAGATTTTGATGATCTTTTGTAGTGGGTCAGGAGGACACAAATGGCAGGGGCGTTAAATAAAGGGAGGGATGGTCAATGTAATCATCCCCCCCAACAATTCAGAGAATAATAATTATATATAAAAAATTAAATCTAATACTTATTAAAGGAATTCGGTTCACGTTTGTGCGCAATGTTCTCTAAAACCGCGTTGTGTACAATATTGTGCCATACATTATTTTAAAGGTTATTATCCCGCAGTGACACAGGCGATATGAAAATAAATAATTTTAATATACATATAATTTTGAGTGATTTTTCCGGTTTTTTTTACCGAGTACAGCCGAACTGCCTTCGGCAATCACGGGATTAATTGCGTGCATCGTGGTCACTTAACCTCTAACACTAAGGACTAATGTTCATATGAATAACGCTTACTTTCAATGAGGGATTTGACCCACGTGCGTGGTCCGTAAAAGAGAAAAACACATGTTTCTCGCTTTATGAAATGGAGAGTTCAGCCCAGGAGGATAAATGATAAAACCTAATTCAAGGTCCCAATTTCAGGAACAGGGCTGGGGTTGGGTGAGGTTGGGTGGTGGAGGGGGTTTCAGGCCTCAAAATTTGTCTGATACGATGAAAAAAAGGTTGCGGTGGCTGAAAATGGGATACGGACCCACTGCATGGAGTCCCGCTGGGTCCGCTTCTGCTACTTACGATGTTTGCATATATCTGTTTGCTTCTTCAGGAACAGTTTCCATGCAACATACATTTAATTAATCTTTCATGAGTTCCTCACATTAACCTATTCTTAATACGTCCAGCGTTAGAAACCAGTCAAATATCAACAAAACACTGTATGCCTCCGGGTCTCATTCCGGTTCTCAATGTAAACCATCACTAACCAGGTCTTCAAGGTAAACACACCGGGGTTTGATTTTTGCAACGAGCACAGCCCCACAAAATAACAGTAAAAAATATTTGTACATATCGTATTCCGAGAGTATCCCACTAAAAATCTTTATTTTCTTTTAACTTTTATAATACAAAAAGGAGCCATCATTCAATATCTCATTAAATATATCTCCCAAACCCCGGTAAAAAGCCCGGTATACCGAGTTTAGCAGCTAGTATACTAATAAATAGAATTATAGACTGGTTCCATTTCTGAAATTAATATAAAATATTACATCTACACCTGGTTTATACTGGAAACATAAAACCTTATTTTCTAAAACCTTATAATTTATTTTAATATATTTGAAATTTGATTAAGTATGTATATATACCCTGGGAAAAAAATAACGCTTCTAACAAGAGGAATTATCCGTTAAATTTCGGGGGTAATTTGAATAACCCTTCTATGTTTTTTTAATTCTTTGTACCTGGTTGTTATACACGACATTTTTTATTGTAATAGAACAATTCATCAGTAAGGGGGCAACTTTGTTCAGGAAGTGGCCATGGAATGGTGTTTTTGAAGCATGACAGTTGTGTGAGCCTACACACCAAAGTGAGATAAGGATCCCCCTGGCGGGGAGTTTGTAGTCTCTGACTACCTATTGATTTCACATGAAATCGGTTTGAGTTATACAAAACGTGGAGAATTGGGGCGCTTGCACCTGGACACTCTGTTACTTGATCCATAGTAAATACGGCCACGCGCAAACCATGTGACGTTCAGCCTGGTGCAGCTCTGCCCGGGGGACACGCACTCAAAACTCAAACACACACCTATACACACACACACACGGGTTAGAACACGTGCACATTTATAGCTGTATATAACTGCTGATTCATACCAAAAAGCTTGCGACTCAAAGCACTAGTGAGGGAACCAATTTTTTGCGCGCGTGATTTTCATTTTCCCAGCATGCATGAACTGAATATTCCAGTTGCTAATAAGCTGACCCGTGATGGGTCATTGCACTTGACATAGTTTAGAGTGTTAACCGAACCATTTAAAACAGTAGTTAACAAACAGCTTGTGTTGATACCATGAATAACAAGTACAGGTACATCGAGTTGCCTGTGTATTCAAACCTGCCTGTAAACAGAGCAAGACCCGCTTTGCTGTGTGATTGCATGCAGTGCATGATAGATCCAGAGAGGGGGATCCAGGAGGCCCTTTCAGCTGCCGCAACTTTTTTAGGGATCAAGCCATTTTTTTGCAGCCTATAAATATACCCAAGCCCCTTTTTACCGGACCTGATGACATTTTTAAGAGTTTTTCATTATTCTTCCTGTGTTGGACCCCTTCCACTTTCAAAATCCTTGATCCACCCCTTGAGAGAAAAAGTACGTTTCTATTAGCCTGTTTGTGTGAGGGGAGATGGTGGAATGGTTAGAAATTCTTACTCTAATGTAAGCTTATCAGTTGTTTAATGACTTGCGAGGATGCCAGTCTGTCTACCGCCATACTTGTGCACATGTGCATTTTACAGTGCACGTGCCGTTCTAGAAATCTCGAACGGGGGCATTCCACACACGCGAGATCTCGTCTATGAAGGGGATGTTGCAGAACAATCATCGGGTTTTGAGTCTTCACTTCTGCACACAAACGACATAATAAAGGGAGATAGTAAAAAAAAAAAAAAAAAAAACATGAGAGAAGTATGTAATCATTTTTCTGTTTAGATTTATTTCAGAAATTTCAAAGTCTGACACTTTTTCAATTTTCATTTCAAACAATATTTTGCTATGCCTCTGTTCTTTCTTCACAAAATTTCAACAAATACAACATAAATAGTTTCTCTTTAGGTCATTGGAACTTTTAGAATTAACATACATTATTATATCAGATATATATCTATATTTTCATTACAGACAATATCTTGATAAGCTTTTGTTCTTTCTCTTTAATATGGGACCAACATTAGCACACTCTTGCATAGAGAAACATAAACATATTTTTTTACTAATAAGCCATATTTTATCTAAGTGTGTTTATATTTAAATAACCAAACATAAAATAAATGTGAGTTATCAAACATAACACTTGCCAGTAGTTGACTGGCGTAAATGTTTGCAGAATTAAAGGGGGGGGGGGGGGCCTCTATGAATACACACCTGCATTGACAACATTAATTTCAAATAAAATGTTTATTAAGAATTATTATCATGATTATTATCATGTTTGTTTTTTACATGTCGTGAAGCGGGGGGAACTACATTGCGGCGCGATATTGGTGACGTATAGCAAATGTCACACGGCCTAAACTTGTGTTTGTAAATGGGCGCGATTCTGGGGTGAAAGGTGACGTCACGGTGCATGTGTTCCGTCATGATTGTATACAGTGGTTGCCCTAGCAAATTCTGAGGATTCGCGGTGGATGGATTTTATGAAAACTCAGTTCATATGTCACTAATATATTCTTGGCTATGAAAATTATAAATATTTTTCTTTTATTAAAGTTAATGAGACATAAATGGGGTATGACTCATATTTGAATAACTCTGTGAATAAGAGAGTAATAAACGCTGAAAAAATAATAATTGAATAGCCAACGAATAAAAAAGAAATATGCAAAATGAAAATTAATCACAACCAATGGGGGGGGGGGGTATAGATAACATGAGAGGTGCTACAGCTCAACTTAGGGTGGGGGGGGGGGGGGGTTAGAGCCCCGGGCCCCCTCTGGATCCGCCACATCGGACCAAATAATAATGGTGTGCCGATTATTCGATTATATCGATGATTGGGGTCGTTTTCTTTCATAATCTCTTATAATTTGTTGCATTTCTGCATAATCCATCTCAAATATTATATGTGGACATGGAAAGCGTCATAATATTCAGTAAAAAATGTCTAATCTTGTCAGAGAAATAGAAAATACGGGGACACACAGTAGGAGAGGCATTAAAACTGAACCGTTTGCA
Organism: Sipunculus nudus; assembly: GCA_026874595.1. Classification (NCBI taxonomy): domain Eukaryota; kingdom Metazoa; phylum Annelida; class Sipuncula; order Golfingiida; family Sipunculidae; genus Sipunculus; species Sipunculus nudus. Next base: position 75,201,878 of record CM049317.1, on the reverse strand, counting down.
GCGAACACGTGTCAGTAGCTTCATGAACTAGTCAGACTAAAGGTATCTGGGTAAAATTTTGGTTGTTATTTATGTTACAGCCAATCTCACGGTAATAAAAGTAATAAAATAATCGATTAATAACCGATCATCCGTGTTTTTATCTTTTAATCATTAGAGCTTAGAAGACATTCAATCTACAGAGATGGACATGTCTGTGTACATGGATCTATCTGGTCATTCGTTCGTCACGTGACAGGAAGGATCTCGCGATGCTGAGTATGTTAAGGACTTCACGTGCAGAGTGGTCCTCGTGGGTTCTGGGTAATCAGATCCTCATGAAAGGCTTGATGTCATGAAACTCTGTGTATTTCTTTTATCTTGATGACCAATGAAGGTATATACATAAATATTTACAAGAGAAGTGTAATAGCTTTCTCTATTAGTTCATTTCGATACAAAGGCTTCCCAGCAAAACCATCCCACCACATGGACTTACTCTCTTAAATTTATCGTGGATTTGAAGCTGAGTAAATACAGTCCGCGTGTGCTTGTTTGCGATAACAAGACTGCATGAGCAGAGGTCTGGCCTTGCGCATGCGCAACAACTCCCAAACAAGGAGAATAAACATGAAAGATGAAACACAGAAGCATCACTTGCTGGAAGCTCACAAAATTTGTGTAGTTGAGCTTTACGGTTTCCTCGTGGCGTGCGCGATACCTGTTTTGTGCCACAGATCGCGTCCGATGCAGATTTATTTTCGCTTGTGTACAAACGGTTTCAGAACGAAATATTGACAAATACCATAATATTTTACAGAAAAAAGCACTAATTGCATATATGACATAACTGGTATATCAATAGGTCAATTTAAATGTAGCACAAGCGATGCGCCACCTACAATTTCTTTATTCTGCTGCGTATATATTTACTTGTGTATTCTTTTCCCACTGTCCAAGGTAGGTCACCAGTTATCTAACAATCTGCTGCAGCTATCATCATGAAAGTTTAAGACACACGGTGATGATGTGTTCACTATGCAACATTAAACCTTTTGTGTTGTCACCTGTGTTGACCTAATTCATGTGAGCAAAAAAAATCTATTTTCAGAATAAACTATATCATTTTAGAGTATGGGGAATTTAAAAACAAATACAGCTGATTTTTTTTCGAAATTACATCTTTGTGAATCATCGAAATAATACCGATGAACAAAATATGATTTTAGCTGATCAATATGTTTTACGCATGTAACATCTGCTCTTGAATTTTTAAAGAATGGCTACAACTCTCGGCGTCAATTTTTTACAAGCAAGATGATCATGTTATTGCTATATAAAATCAAGCTATACGTGGTGAAAGCTGTATTGTATTACAGCTAAAATATTTTAACATTAAAAGTATTACACGTATATAGGCCTTGTATGTCTGTCATGACAGTGTATTCAACCCTTAAACGTTCTATTATAAAAGTAAAATAACTTTTCGCAAACACATTTTTAAATGTCATGGCAAAAATGCAAATCTCTGAAAATAGCAGGAGATTCATACCTGAAATCTTAGAAGTCACGATAATACAGCCCACTACTGAAAGTAAAGAGATCTGTCTGAATTCAGGCGAAATATGCCATTGTTATTCGTAAATATTCTATTGAGATTGAGAGAGCTTCATGAAGGTTTAACGTCAATGTAATTTACAAGTTTTCCGCCAAAACAAAGGTCATACATGCGAAGTGGTTGAAAGCTTTTCATTGTATACACATAATGTGATCCTTTAAGTTCGATACAGCTGGAACACCGTAGGAATGATCACGAGGTTTGATTTAAATGAAACATCCAATGGCCTTAAATATAGGTCCACTTTTTTCTATTAGCATTAATTAATACATCAGTGAATCATCAATGGCAAATTACTGCCTCTTTACACGCCATCACAGTTTATGCTATTGGGAGTTGTCTCAGAGATAAAAGTAGCTCGCCCGATATAGACTGGCTCCCTGTTGTTTTATTTCTCCTTGTACATATTGGAAAGCAAGGAATAATCAATAACAACGCCTTCGTAGAATGCGGGGACGTGATAAACGCCACAAAAGAGAGAGAGAGAGAGAAAAAGACCGCAGTCGTCGTACCGCAGTGGACTCGGTAACCTTTTCCTTGTCTGATGAGAAGTGTAACAAAGGCCGTGCTTGGTCTTTTGTCTCTTTATACGACTGTTGTATTTTTCATGTAAAAGCACTGAAAGGAAACCACCTTGGTCCAACCGAATGAGCACGTATAGCTGACTCCCAGTGTAATCATACGATACCTTTGAAAGTCAATCGAAGCGTAATAATAATATCGTTTTATCTCTATATCTGTACCAGTTTACTTGGTAGGTTTGACATGCGATTACAGGGGTTGATCAAGGATTTTGGAAAAGTGGGGCCCAGCCTAGGAAGACTAAGGAAATGAGAAAACCTAAAAAATGTCGAAAGGTCCGGAGGGGAATGGGGGCGGGGCTGCATGTGTTGCTTTGGAAAACATAAAAAAGGTTAATTGCGTCGTGCGGCGGATGAAAGGGGTCTGGACCACCCCCCCCCCCCTTCCCCCTCCCCCGATTCACCCCCGCCCCCATCCCCATCCATACCCCTCCCACCCACAGATCCGCTTCAGGATTATTCCATGGAATTAACACAGAATTTTCCATAAAGTTATACTCCTCAACTTTCCCACGATGTTTGATTACCAAGAATACCAACTCTTATTGCTAAACACAACGCCCTCTGCGTATGTCATGTCCCACAACTTCATGCAGCAGACAATCCATGATGATTTTTATTCTACAGAAACGTGACCTGAAGCAGTAAACGATATTGTGTGGTGGAGTATAAAGAAAATAATGTTGGGCCTTTATAAACTCTTCCTTTGACTCAAGCCTGTCTGTGTGCTTAATGACTTTTTTTATTGGATGTAACTTGATGTCCTGCACGTCACAGTTTAATTGAAGAGACAGCCGAGCACAAAAGTAAGCTTGTGTAATTACTCTGCAGAGGATGGAAGCCCAATGTTGCCAGGAGATCTCGTTCTCTCGGCAGGTGAGAAACACGGCAGACTGGTACCCCGCCCTATACAGGCTTGTCACGTGCAGCGATTGAAAGCTCTGATTCGCAGAGGAAAGCGGTGGGAAATACAGCGTGGTACCAGTCAAGAATTTTCTAGAAGATAAGAATGAACAGGAGGACATGTGGATATATTAATTTTGTCAGGTGTACAATTGACATATTGATTTTGGCATTTTTACAAGAGAAATAAAGGGATTTTTCATTTTTTTCATAAATAAATACCTTGGATGATATAATGATAAAAATGAAACGTTTGATTGGATTAAGGTTATATTTACAGAGTTGATATTAAGACTTTCAGGCCAAATGTCAGGTTCTCTGGGCTAATGTGTATCATTGATTTATTTTTTTAATGTTGGCAGATTGTAATATTGGCACCTGAGACAAAAAAAAGTTCAAAGCTGGCAAAATCCTTCACCTCTCTTGGCCAACATTCAGGCTACAACATCCTCATTACATTTAATGAGACCACTTGGACAACAGAAAACGATCAATGTCAAAAGGAGAGAGCAGTCATGGTTATAACAAAACAGGACCTTTTGGCACGGGATCTATAACGTACGTGGGGATCATATATTATGCACGCCAGTTACTGGAGCTTTATAATGATCAATACTGGAACATACAAAAACACACAAAACTATATATATATATATATATATATATATATATATATATATATGTATTAAAAGGTAGACCTACTTTACCATAAATACGAGTGTATACAACAACAGTTTAATTTCATACACCGCAGCACGTCCTAATTTGATGCATGCTCGTCATATGCGCTCGAGAAAATTACGGTGCGAGGAGCAAGGGCGGATCAAAGATTTAGAAGAAGGAGGGCTCCAATCCAGGAGAACTAATGACAACCCTAAAATTTCCCCAGGTCCGAAAAAGGGGAAGGGGAAAGAGGGGTGGTGGGGTTCAGGTGGCATAAATTGTTCTGAGACCCTTAGACAAAGATTGTGGCGGCTGAAATAAGCGGGTCCTGGATCCGCTTTTGGAGGAGGTATGCACGATTCGGATTATCAAGTTTCGCATACAACATGGACTCCTCTTATACAAAGCAACCTGTGTATAATTTTAATAAAGTGCGTGTTGTATGAATGATGTCAGTAGAAACACTGAAAGAACTGCTATTGTTTTTTTTTTTCGTCTGCATGTGGAGCTCAGCTGAAGAATTTTCGGAAGAGGTTCCCCTACTCTGCAGGGTTTTTTTACTCTTAACTATTTTTGCTAATCCATGTTGTAATATTAAGATCCCCTGTAGAATAAAATGGGTAACTATACCATGGGATATGTTATAGACCCGTATACATCATGCTTAAAAATACATGTGTTATTAGTGATGGTTCAGTCAACACAAACCTTTATGGCCCAACCATGTGCGCTCAACTGAATTTGAAGCAACTGGAATACGAAGGTGAAATCGTGCTGTGAACATACAAGTATATTGTGACCGACAAGGATTGATCGGGCTGAAGGGGCACACTGTGTGTACGTTATGCGTAGCCGAGACAAAACGCTACTGCAGTAATGTAAAATGTAAATATAGGTACAACCTATAAAAAGCCAAAGGGGAGTGTGTTTTACTTATATAATATATATATATATATATATATATATATATATATATATATATATATATATATATATATATATATTAAAATGTGTAAGTTATTCACAGCCCATATATGCATAACATTCCTCCTGCAAAGCACTGCTAGGGGTCCTCATTCTGTTATGACCTTGGTACGTTATGATTTAAAAGAATAAAAAAAAACCACACCATGGCTTAGTCCTCATCACATGAAGTAGTGACCAATAAATTTTACTTATCGCTGCCGCCTCTAGAATATTTTGTTTCACGATAAAAGGCCATTAGACTGACATTTTACTCAGAACATGTTGTTAATTTTTTCCTGCAGGTTATAAGAACTTTAATTGAAAGTAGCATTTTAAATTTTAACAGTTAGATCACATTTTTTTAATATGACTTTGCCATGTAGGAACATTCAAGTGTTACTTAACTACCTGAAGAGTGAACATCAAATTGATTTGGATTCTGTCCGTGGGTAATGGAAAATAAGGCAATACAAATGTATTTAATTGCTGTACGGATTCGCCTCTCGCGTATTTTGTGGATATTATTTTTCTTTAAATGAAGACAGGGTCCTTTTAAATGTTTGTAATTCGTGCTTAGACACAAATCACTCCGAAGAATTCTTAAAAGTAAACAGACTAAATATTGTGATGATAATACATACAAATTTAAGGACTGAAAGGACTTTTCGTAATTTCTTTGAAAGCCGGCAAAAGTCATTGTATTCTGACGCGACCAGTTCCCATAAATCCGCAGAATAATATTTTTGTTTGTTTTGCCAAAAAATTGTTTTAATAATTTAATCATATTATACCATACGTGCATACATACCACACTGAACATTGATCCTGAATTCACTGCTGTGAGGAGAATATTCCATCGCTTCGTCTTTTTATTTTCTTCCTGACGACGCACGCCCCCCTTCAAGGTCGTCGGCCTCACCGCTGCCGGCTGGTCCTCCTTGATCAGCTGACTGATCGTGGTCGGGTCTTCTTTCTGGTCTCCCATTTTCTGGTTATATTACTGAGGATGTGTCCACTGGACATAAACTGACCAAATTGTGGAATAGCCCTGTACGTTACCTACCAGTCTGTATAACCGGTTGCCTTGCCAACTAACTCTTGGTTAATCAAGGTATGATATCTACCTGCGCTCCAATCAATACCCTGACACTGCCGGCATACCTGAGCAACAAAGCATATGTTTACCCAAAAGACATGAACTAAATATGGTACTCCAGTACTACAGACTACACGCTGGTTTTTCATTGCACCTTATGACATGAAGATGTTAGAGCTCACGTGGAGGATCGCGGCATCTTGTGGTGTGCAGTGAGACGTGACGTCAGACAGGGAGTCACATCCTGTGCACATGTCAGACGGTTACTGTGAATGGTTGAACGCATTAACCCTTATTCGGTCCGTTTTTTTTATACATGGTAAACATGGTGAAGGTCGCGTCTACATGTGCTTTATGACTCAATACCGATCCCACATTTCAGTATCGTCCAATGACTATGTCTGCTACAGGTTGTTAACACCTAATGTCACCTTGCGTGACCGTTCACGGTTCAATGACGAGTTGGAACGATCCCAAAGATTTCACTTCCTGGGACGCCATCTATCGTGGAAACATATTAGTATTTGTTTCCCGGTGTGATCCTTCCAAGGGACAGACCTAAGCAGGGTTTTTGATAATAATGTTGTTGTTTGACTGACATGTTTACAGACTCTAGAACCGAAATATTACGTAATCAGTCTTTTTGTTTCTGTGGCTCAGGTGATTGGCGGTCGTCTGTCGTTGCGGGTGTCCATGAACAGGACACACAAAACTGTCAGGCCCAGGAAATTCCTACTTGTAAGCCATAACAGGTATTTGGTGAATCTCGGATTCGTAGAAATCCTAAATTAGGTATTATATAATCTGTGAGCTGCCTGTTTGGGCATCTCGAAGTCAGAATCTCAGTGTTGAAGGCGAGACAGCAAATATTAGAATTGGTTCTTAATATTTAAAACAGTGCCACATCTACAACTTCATAAATTTCAGGATGCAAAGTTTGACTTCTGACGCGATCGATTTCAATAATTCAGGATATTTTACGTGTACATTTATACATAATGTAAACGTCTATTGTGAGATATTTCAAGAATCGCCGCTAGTATCAACATCAAATTTTATAATAAAATTAATCATGTGCGTGGTAAATGCATGAGTAAACGTTTCTTTCATCAAAGAGATTTTTTTTTAATCCAGTAAAGTCAGAAAATATAAGGCTTGATCATATTTAGGGTTACTTAAACTGAGAAGAAAAAAAAATGTTCTTAAATGTGTTTGAATTGGGCTGATTAAAAAATGCTGATTTTCGTGGATCTTTAAATTTGACAATTTCAAGTGTTGGATATACAAAACGTAAGCCGTTTTCTCGGGACCCGCTGCAGCTATGAGAATTAAAATTGACGGAAATATTGATCCTTTGTCGGTTTGTCATCGTAGGCTGCAAGTGGCGCCACCAATGGTGACCTAGTTTCAGTTAGTCAAACGTTTTTTATTTCTTCCTAGTCAAGTCAGTAGATGTAAACACTTAACTGTTTGTAATTGCTAGCTTTTCCCGAGAATTAAATGAGAATGAAATGAAATAATTTTTTTTTTAATCACCACTTTATGGAACTTTTGCTCATTGAAATATTTAAAAATCCCTTTAATGTTTATAAAATGTTTGTAACAACATGACAATGTGACTAGTATATCGGCAAGAACTGTAATTCCACTTCTTTCTTTATGGTACACAGATCTAAACTCAGTTCACTAGCACTTAAGTTGAACTTAGCTGAAATATTATTTTCACTTTAACTGTATTGCTTTACATTGTTACCTTCTGTAATAATGCACAGTTTGCTCAGAGTGAAGATAAGACCCTTGGGTCTCCTGGTGAAAATGACAAGCTATGTCCCCATCAGTTTATTGCCTGGCTGGGCCCAAATCGTAACAACCATAAAAAGGATATAAAAACATATTATGAAGACACGACTGCCAAACGCCAAGTCGTTGCGACCTAAATTGATGTGCCTGGACCTTCAGCTAAGGATAATATGGCCGATGAGTCTTTCATTTGTAACGTTTATTGGCTGAGAAAATCATATTGCATTAGGAATAGATAAATGGGCTTTAAGTAAAGTGCATATAACCCAGGTATTACCAATCTGTTTTGAACTACACCATGTGAATATTTTTAACACTTGTCAGCAACATTACGGTGATCTTGGTGCTCATTCATATTAATCTTTGAAAGGTACATAAACATTTGTAATAATATATGTATTATCATAAGTCCATTTTGGCTGATAAAAACAAGACCACGCTACCAATAGCTTTCTCTAATTCACGTTGTCATGTTCTATGTGTGGGTAAACACAAGTCGCATAATTCACGTGTGTATACTTACAACAACAAGACTGTGTGACCAGTGGTCCGCACTTGCGCAATCATGGCAGTTCCCAGTGGCGAATCCAGGATTTGAAGATGTTTGTGTAGGGGGGGGGGGGGGGGGAGGGATCAGCAGCACCAAATGCGGGACCGAGGGACTTTTCCTCTTTTCTTCTGCTATTGTAAGTGTGATATATATATATATATATATATATATATATATATATATATATGTATTATAAACACTAGCTTATAAACCTGGTAACTTTTATCAGGATTTTTTTTTTTTTTGGGGGGGGGGGGGGGTGTATTAAATTAATGAGGAATATTCGATTGTTTTATTCTATCAGTTACAAATAAATATAGATTTTTAGTGGTATATACTGTCCCAAAAAGATATGTACAAATATGTTTCCATTTATTTTGTGCTACTCTGCTCGTGGCAAGAATTCATACATCAGTATGTTTACCCTGAAGAACAGGTCAGTGATGATGTTTACAATTGCGAACAGGAATGGGGCGTTCAGATTTTCGAAGATCTTTAACTTGTTATATATATATATATATATATATATATATATATATATATATATATATATACAGTCGTGACTTGACATTCCGACCCTTATCAATCCGAAAACCTTGAAATCCGACGGTATTTTGTAAAAACGAACGTAACCCACATAAATTAGCCTTGATAAACCGACAGCCTTGGATTCCGACTCCGACATGGCATTTCCGGGGACAGACAGGCATACCGACGTATTTTCTTACTTGACAATCCGACCGGTATATTTTCCTTTGATGTCAGTCGTGGGGCTCGTGCCCACGGCACCCCGGTCAATTAGGCGTGAAATACAGCGGAGTGTATTGTTCTTAGACTGGCCCAGTCAATGAAATGGCTCTGACAGAGATATCAAACGGCTCTCACTGTAGCTCGCACTTAGTGTCGGTTGACCCTCTTATTTAGTGATAAGAGCTAAGTCTGAGTTACGTCACGTCTATCGGTACATGGAATCACGTTTTAATTGAAGCCTTTTAGCAGTAAACATCAATACACTAAAGCCCAGGCAGGGCTATATTGTTCTGACCGTACACTAAAGCCAATTATACTAATAAAGTAAGTTTGGATCCGTAATTTGGCAAACTTGAACCTCTATGTGTGTAAAACTGGAACACGCGAAGGTGGAGATCGAGGTCGGGGACCTTATCCATGCACGCAACAGCACTGACCACGTGACCGAGGAGGATATCTCGCATGAGAGCATATATTGGAACCCGCGGCACAGCAATGCCGATCACCGCTGATATTGTGTCAATGGTCAAAGATGACGGAGGCGAAAGTGACAGCGAGTCTAAGGGAGAAGATGATCCTCCTTAACCAGTAACTCTCAGAGAATCGCTCGGGGGAATGGAAACAGGGCTACAGTATATGGAGGAGCAGGGCCTCACTGTAGGGGACGTTGATGCCAATTAAACGCGGGCTGCCAAGAAAAATCCGCGAAAACCAAAATCAAAGAACCAGATACCAGACAGATATTCTTGCATTCTTTAAATGTATATGAACCGCTTGTTCATTCATCATATACATTTAGATAATGTTTGTTCAGAAATATAACCATGTCTCATATTGGTAGAATCTGCATAGGCCTTCAATCTTGACGAGCGTTGTATACATAGGCCTATTTAACATGTATATAAGAAACAAAACGGTACTCCATGACGGATTTTTTTTTCATATTATGACATATTGTGTCCCATTGTATCTTGACCCGCTGTCACCTTTAGTGATTTGACAATCCGACAGCCTTGCAATCCGACATAAATTAGGGTATTACATTTAGTGTCGGATTGTCAAGTCACGACTGTGTATATATATATATATATATATATATATATATATATATATATATTTGTATATATATATATATATATATATATATCATTGTAAGACTATTTGTAATGACTTTTCTTATTAAGATAAGAGAGATTAATTAAATGTTGGCCTATGTGTTGAGATAAGGAAGTTGTTTCTAAAGAACGAACCTCGTTTTTAGTAGTAGCAGAACCGGATCCAAGAGTATACTTTGACAACATCCACGCCAAATGAAATCATCAGAAAGTATTTTGTCCGTGAAAAATATTTTATATTTAAATGAACCATGCGTACAACATTACATTATAAAATATAATACCATGTTATACAATAGAAACAAAACAAAAGAGAAAAATAATATATTCTTTCTTGACACCGCTGGATTAAAAATGCAGTGAAGATAAATGGACGGAGACTGGCTGTAGGTTAGGTTAACGTGATAGCACGTGGGTTTGTTATGTGTAGGATAGATTTCATCCAAGACAGAGACTGGACCCTGATGTGATTGGCTGGTGCAAAGTGTGACGCCGTCTTTGGACAGCTCCTAGAACTAACTGCATACTCTGAGCGGTGCCCTGTTTTGACTGTTATAAAACACGGGATACATACAACATTACGCCATCAAATATAATTCCATGTCATACAACAGAAAGAAAATCGCAGGGGAAAATAATACATTCTTTGCTGACTGACACAGATGGATTAAAAAAAGCCGTGGTGCAAACTGGACGAAGACCGACTGGAGACTAAGTGCGCGGGGCATTACTGTCTTCATTTCATTCAGTCAGGCTACAATGTCACTGAAGAGACGTTTGGTCTCTTTAATTTTCTTCTATTTGCACCCCATTATAACTATTTTCCGCCAGGCCGTGCGATGTGAAGCGGACACGAGGAGTATGCATAGCCACTGGCTTAAATAGGCCTAAATTTCAGCTCTTAGTGTCTACGACAATACTACGTTGAAAACACCGGTTCTCCTCCGATCACCGAAGTTAAGCAACGTCGGGCCCGGTTAGTACTTGGATGGGTGACCGCCTGGGAATACCGGGTGCCGTAGACTTTTCTCTTTTCTTTTTTTTTTCTCTCACACTGCCCTCTTTTCACATTTTTATCCATCTGTTGATTCGTTTATGTTTCTCAACTCCTTCAACTCACAATTTGTGTACTTTACTGCAGCAGTTTAGTTCATTCTGCCCTCTCTCCGTTTTAGCCGGCATCTATGGCGACCGGTGACGCCGTCTTTGGACAGCTCCTAGAACTAACTGCATACTCTGAGCGGTGCCCTGTTTTGACTGTTATAAAACACGGGATACATACAACATTACGCCATCAAATATAATTCCATGTCATACAACAGAAAGAAAATCGCAGGGGAATTAAATACATTCTTTGCTGACTGACACAGATGGATTAAAAAAAGCCGTGGTGCAAACTGGACGAAGACCGACTGGAGACTAAGTGCGCGGGGCATTATTGTCTTCATTTCATTCAGTCAGGCTGCAATGTCACTGAACAGACGTTTGGTCTCTTTAATTTTCTTCTATTTGCACCCCATTATAACTATTTTCCGCCAGGCCGTGCGATGTGAAGCGGACACGAGAAGGAGTATGCATAGCCACTGGCTTAAATAGGCCTAAATTTCAGCTCTTAGTGTCTACGACCATACTACGTTGAAAACACCGGTTCTCGTCCGATCACCGAAGTTAAGCAACGTCGGGCCTGGTCAGTACTTGGATGGGTGACCGCCTGGGAATACCGGGTGCCGTAGACTTTTCTCTTTTTTTTTTTCTCTCTCACACTGCCCTCTTTTCACATTTTTATCCATCTGTTGATTCGTTTATGTTTCTCAACTCCTTCAACTCACAATTTAGTACTTTACTGCAGCATTTTAGTTCATTCTGCCCTCTCTCCGTTTTAGCCGGCATCTATGGCGACCGGTGACGCCGTCTTTGGACAGCTCCTAGAACTAACTGCATACTCTGAGCGGTGCCCTGTTTTGACTGTTATAAAACACGGGATACATACAACATTACGCCATCAAATATAATTCCATGTCATACAACAGAAAGAAAATCGCAGGGGAAAATAATACATTCTTTGCTGACTGACACAGATGGATTAAAAAAAGCCGTGGTGCAAACTGGACGAAGACCGACTGGAGACTAAGTGCGCGGGGCATTATTGTCTTCATTTCATTCAGTCAGGCTGCAATGTCACTGAGCAGACGTTTGGTCTCTTTAATTTTCTTCTATTTGCACCCCATTATAACTATTTTCCGCCAGGCCGTGCGATGTGAAGCGGACACGAGAAGGAGTATGCATAGCCACTGGCTTAAATAGGCCTAAATTTCAGCTCTTAGTGTCTACGACCATACTACGTTGAAAACACCGGTTCTCGTCCGATCACCGAAGTTAAGCAACGTCGGGCCCGGTTAGTACTTGGATGGGTGACCGCCTGGGAATACCGGGTGCCGTAGACGTTTCTCTTTTTTTTTCTCTCACACTGCCTTCTTTTCACATTTTTATCCATCTGTTGATTCGTTTATGTTTCTCAACTCCTTCAACTCACAATTTGTGTACTTTACTGCAGCATTTTAGTTCATTCTGCCCTCTCTCCGTTTTAGCCGGCATCTATGGCGACCGGTGACGCCGTCTTTGGACAGCTCCTAGAACTAACTGCATACTCTGAGCGGTGCCCTGTTTTGACTGTTATAAAACACGGGATACATACAACATTACGCCATCAAATATAATTCCATGTCATACAACAGAAAGAAAATCGCAGGGGAAAATAATACATTCTTTGCTGACTGACACAGATGGATTAAAAAAAGCCGTGGTGCAAACTGGACGAAGACCGACTGGAGACTAAGTGCGCGGGGCATTACTGTCTTCATTTCATTCAGTCATGCTACAATGTCACTGAACAGACGTTTGGTCTCTTTAATTTTCTTCTATTTGCACCCCATTATAACTATTTTCCGCCAGGCCGTGCGATGTGAAGCGGACACGAGAAGGAGTATGCATAGCCACTGGCTTAAATAGGCCTAAATTTCAGCTCTTAGTGTCTACGACCATAATACGTTGAAAACACCGGTTCTCGTCCGATCACCGAAGTTAAGCAACGTCGGGCCCGGTTAGTACTTGGATGGGTGACCGCCTGGGAATACCGGGTGCCGTAGACTTTTCTCTTTTTTTTTTTCTCTCACACTGCCCTCTTTTGACATTTTTATCCATCTGTTGATTCGTTTATGTTTCTCAACTCCTTCAACTCACAATTTGTGTACTTTACTGCAGCAGTTTAGTTCATTCTGGCCTCTCTCCGTTTTAGCCGGCATCTATGGCGATCGGTGACGCCGTCTTTGGACAGCTCCTAGAACTAACTGCATACTCTGAGCGGTGCCCTGTTTTGACTGTTATAAAACACGGGATACATACAACATTACGCCATCAAATATAATTCCATGTCATACAACAGAAAGAAAATCGCAGGGGAAAATAATACATTCTTTGCTGACTGACACAGATGGATTAAAAAAAGCCGTGGTGCAAACTGGACGAAGACCGACTGGAGACTAAGTGCGCGGGGCATTACTGTCTTCATTTCATTCAGTCAGGCTACAATGTCACTGAACAGACGGTTGGTCTCTTTAATTTTCTTCTATTTGCACCCCATTATAACTATTTTCCGCCAGGCCATGCGATGTGAAGCGGACACTAGAAGGAGTATGCATAGCCACTGGCTTAAATAGGCCTAAATTTCAGCTCTGAGTGTCTACGACCATACTACGTTGAAAACACCGGTTCTCGTCCGATCACCGAAGTTAAGCAACGTCGGGCCCGGTTAGTACTTGGATGGGTGACCGCCTGGGAATACCGGGTGCCGTAGACTTTTCTCTTTTTTTTTCTCTCACACTGCCCTCTTTTCACATTTTTATCCATCTGTTGATTCGTTTATGTTTCTCAACTCCTTCAACTCACAATTTGTGTACTTTACTGCAGCAGTTTAGTTCATTCTGCCCTCTCTCCGTTTTAGCCGGCATCTATGGCGACCGGTGACGCCGTCTTTGGACAGCTCCTAGAACTAACTGCATACTCTGAGCGGTGCCCTGTTTTGACTGTTATAAAACACGGGATACATACAACATTACGCCATCAAATATAATTCCATGTCATACAACAGAAAGAAAATCGCAGGGGAAAATAATACATTCTTTGCTGACTGACACAGATGGATTAAAAAAAGCCGTTGTGAAAACTGGACGAAGACCGACTGGAGACTAAGTGCGCGGGGCATTATTGTCTTCATTTCATTCAGTCAGGCTGCAATGTCACTGAACAGACGTTTGGTCTCTTTAATTTTCTTCTATTTGCACCCCATTATAACTATTTTCCGCCAGGCCGTGCGATGTGAAGCGGACACGAGAAGGAGTATGCATAGCCACTGGCTTAAATAGGCCTAAATTTCAGCTCTTAGTGTCTACGACCATACTACGTTGAAAACACCGGTTCTCGTCCGATCACCGAAGTTAAGCAACGTCGGGCCCGGTTAGTACTTGGATGGGTGACCGCCTGGGAATACCGGGTGCCGTAGACTTTTCTCTTTTTTTTTTTTTCTCTCACACTGCCCTCTTTTCACATTTTTATCCATCTGTTGATTCGTTTATGTTTCTCAACTCCTTCAACTCACAATTTGTGTACTTTAGGCCTACTGCAGCATTTTAGTTCATTCTGCCCTCTCTCCGTTTTAGCCGGCATCTATGGCGACCGGTGACGCCGTCTTTGGACAGCTCCTAGAACTAACTGCATACTCTGAGCGGTGCCCTGTTTTGAATGTTATAAAACACGGGGTACATACAACATTACGCCATCAAATATAATTCCATGTCATACAACAGAAAGAAAATCGCAGGGGAAAATAATACATTCTTTGCTGACTGACACAGATGGATTAAAAAAAGCCGTGGTGCAAACTGGACGAAGACCGACTGGAGACTAAGTGCGCGGGGCATTATTGTCTTCATTTCATTCAGTCAGGCTGCAATGTCACTGAGCAGACGTTTGGTCTCTTTAATTTTCTTCTATTTGCACCCCATTATAACTATTTTCCGCCAGGCCGTGCGATGTGAAGCGGACACGAGGAGTATGCATAGCCACTGGCTTAAATAGGCCTAAATTTCAGCTCTTAGTGTCTACGACCATACTACGTTGAAAACACCGGTTCTCGTCCGATCACCGAAGTTAAGCAACGTCGGGCCCGGTTAGTACTTGGATGGGTGACCGCCTGGGAATACCGGGTGCCGTAGACTTTTCTCTTTTTTTTTTTTCTCTCACACTGCCCTCTTTTCACATTTTTATCCATCTGTTGATTCGTTCATGTTTCTCAACTCCTTCAACTCACAATTTGTGTACTTTACTGCAGCAGTTTAGTTCATTCTGCCCTCTCTCCGTTTTAGCCGGCATCTATGGCGACCGGTGACGCCGTCTTTGGACAGCTCCTAGAACTAACTGCATACTCTGAGCGGTGCCCTGTTTTGACTGTTATAAAACACGGGATACATACAACATTACGCCATCAAATATAATTCCATGTCATACAACAGAAAGAAAATCGCAGGGGAAAATAATACATTCTTTGCTGACTGACACAGATGGATTAAAAAAAGCCGTTGTGAAAACTGGACGAAGACCGCTTGGAGACTAAGTGCGCGGGGCATTATTGTCTTCATTTCATTCAGTCAGGCTGCAATGTCACTGAACAGACGTTTGGTCTCTTTAATTTTCTTCTATTTGCACCCCATTATAACTATTTTCCGCCAGGCCGTGCGATGTGAAGCGGACACGAGAAGGAGTATGCATAGCCACTGGCTTAAATAGGCCTAAATTTCAGCTCTTAGTGTCTACGACCATACTACGTTGAAAACACCGGTTCTCGTCCGATCACCGAAGTTAAGCAACGTCGGGCCCGGTTAGTACTTGGATGGGTGACCGCCTGGGAATACCGGGTGCCGTAGACTTTTCTCTTTTTTTTTTTTTTCTCTCACACTGCCCTCTTTTCACATTTTTATCCATCTGTTGATTCGTTTATGTTTCTCAACTCCTTCAACTCACAATTTGTGTACTTTACTGCAGCAGTTTAGTTCATTCTGCCCTCTCTCCGTTTTAGCCGGCATCTATGGCGACCGGTGACGCCGTCTTTGGACAGCTCCTAGAACTAACTGCATACTCTGAGCGGTGCCCTGTTTTGACTGTTATAAAACACGGGATACATACAACATTACGCCATCAAATATAATTCCATGTCATACAACAGAAAGAAAATCGCAGGGGAAAATAATACATTCTTTGCTGACTGACACAGATGGATTAAAAAAAGCCGTGGTGCAAACTGGACGAAGACCGACTGGAGACTAAGTGCGCGGGGCATTATTGTCTTCATTTCATTCAGTCAGGCTGCAATGTCACTGAGCAGACGTTTGGTCTCTTTAATTTTCTTCTATTTGCACCCCATTATAACTATTTTCCGCCAGGCCGTGCGATGTGAAGCGGACACGAGGAGTATGCATAGCCACTGGCTTAAATAGGCCTAAATTTCAGCTCTTAGTGTCTACGACCATACTACGTTGAAAACAACGGTTCTCGTCCGATCACCGAAGTTAAGCAACGTCGGGCCCGGTTAGTACTTGGATGGGTGACCGCCTGGGAATACCGGGTGCCGTAGACTTTTCTCTTTTCTTTTTTTTTCTCTCACACTGCCCTCTTTTCACATTTTTATCCATCTGTTGATTCGTTTATGTTTCTCAACTCCTTCAACTCACAATTTGTGTACTTTACTGCAGCAGTTTAGTTCATTCTGCCCTCTCTCCGTTTTAGCCGGCATCTATGGCGACCGGTGACGCCGTCTTTGGACAGCTCCTAGAACTAACTGCATACTCTGAGCGGTGCCCTGTTTTGACTGTTATAAAACACGGGATACATACAACATTACGCCATCAAATATAATTCCATGTCATACAACAGAAAGAAAATCGCAGGGGAAAATAATACATTCTTTGCTGACTGACACAGATGGATTAAAAAAAGCCGTGGTGCAAACTGGACGAAGACCGACTGGAGACTAAGTGCGCGGGGCATTATTGTCTTCATTTCATTCAGTCAGGCTGCAATGTCACTGAGCAGACGTTTGGTCTCTTTAATTTTCTTCTATTTGAACCCCATTATAACTATTTTCCGCCAGGCCGTGCGATGTGAAGCGGACACGAGAAGGAGTATGCATAGCCACTGGCTTAAATAGGCCTAAATTTCAGCTCTTAGTGTCTACGAACATACTACGTTGAAAACACCGGTTCTCGTCCGATCACCGAAGTTAAGCAACGTCGGGCCCGGTTAGTACTTGGATGGGTGACCGCCTGGGAAAACCGGGTGCCGTAGACTTTTCTCTTTTCTTTTTTTTTCTCTCACACTGCCCTCTTTTCACATTTTTATCCATCTGTTGATTCGTTTATGTTTCTCAACTCCTTCAACTCACAATTTGTGTACTTTACTGCAGCAGTTTAGTTCATTCTGCCCTCTCTCCGTTTTAGCCGGCATCTATGGCGACCGGTGACGCCGTCTTTGGACAGCTCCTAGAACTAACTGCATACTCTGAGCGGTGCCCTGTTTTGACTGTTATAAAACACGGGATACATACAACATTACGCCATCAAATATAATTCCATGTCATACAACAGAAAGAAAATCGCAGGGGAAAATAATACATTCTTTGCTGACTGACACAGATGGATTAAAAAAAGCCGTGGTGCAAACTGGACGAAGACCGACTGGAGACTAAGTGCGCGGGGCATTATTGTCTTCATTTCATTCAGTCAGGCTGCAATGTCACTGAGCAGACGTTTGGTCTCTTTAATTTTCTTCTATTTGAACCCCATTATAACTATTTTCCGCCAGGCCGTGCGATGTGAAGCGGACACGAGAAGGAGTATGCATAGCCACTGGCTTAAATAGGCCTAAATTTCAGCTCTTAGTGTCTACGAACATACTACGTTGAAAACACCGGTTCTCGTCCGATCACCGAAGTTAAGCAACGTCGGGCCCGGTTAGTACTTGGATGGGTGACCGCCTGGAAATACCGGGTGCCGTAGACTTTTCTCTTTTTTTTTTTCTCTCACACTGCCTTCTTTTCACATTTTTATCCATCTGTTGATTCGTTTATGTTTCTCAACTCCTTCAACTCACAATTTGTGTACTTTACTGCAGCATTTTAGTTCATTCTGCCCTCTCTCCGTTTTAGCCGGCATCTATGGCGACCGGTGACGCCGTCTTTGGACAGCTCCTAGAACTAACTGCATACTCTGAGCGGTGCCCTGTTTTGACTGTTATAAAACACGGGATACATACAACATTACGCCATCAAATATAATTCCATGTCATACAACAGAAAGAAAATCGCAGGGGAAAATAATACATTCTTTGCTGACTGACACAGATGGATTAAAAAAAGCCGTGGTGCAAACTGGACGAAGACCGACTGGAGACTAAGTGCGCGGGGCATTACTGTCTTCATTTCATTCAGTCAGGCTACAATGTCACTGAACAGACGTTTGGTCTCTTTAATTTTCTTCTATTTGCACCCCATTATAACTATTTTCCGCCAGGTCGTGCGATGTGAAGCGGACACGAGAAGGAGTATGCATATCCACTGGCTTAAATAGGCCTAAATTTCAGCTCTTAGTGTCTACGACCATAATACGTTGAAAACACCGGTTCTCGTCCGATCACCGAAGTTAAGCAACGTCGGGCCCGGTTAGTACTTGGATGGGTGACCGCCTGGGAATACCGGGTGCCGTAGAGTTTTCTCTTTTTTTTTTCTTTCACACTGCCCTCTTTTCACATTTTACCCATCTGTTGATTCGTTTATGTTTTTCAACTCCTTCAACTCACAATTTGTGTACTTTACTGCAGCAGTTTAGTTCATTCTGGCCTCTCTCCGTTTTAGTCGGCATCTATGGCGACCGGTGACGCCGTCTTTGGACAGCTCCTAGAACTAACTGCATACTCTGAGCGGTGCCCTGTTTTGACTGTTATAAAACACGGGATACATACAACATTACGCCATCAAATATAATTCCATGTCATACAACAGAAAGAAAATCGCAGGGGAAAATAATACATTCTTTGCTGACTGACACAGATGGATTAAAGAAAGCCGTGGTGCAAACTGGACGAAGACCGACTGGAGACTAAGTGCGCGGGGCATTACTGTCTTCATTTCATTCAGTCAGGCTACAATGTCACTGAACAGACGGTTGGTCTCTTTAATTTGCTTCTATTTGCACCCCATTATAACTATTTTCCGCCAGGCCATGCGATGTGAAGCGGACCCGAGAAGGAGTATGCATAGCCACTGGCTTAAATAGGCCTAAATTTCAGCTCTGAGTGTCTACGACCATACTACGTTGAAAACACCGGTTCTCGTCCGATCACCGAAGTTAAGCAACGTCGGGCCCGGTTAGTACTTGGATGGGTGACCGCCTGGGAATACCGGGTGCCGTAGACTTTTCTCTTTTTTTTTTTTCTCTCACACTGCCCTCTTTTCACATTTTTATCCATCTGTTGATTCGTTTATGTTTCTCAACTCCTTCAACTCACAATTTGTGTACTTTACTGCAGCATTTTAGTTCATTCTGCCCTCTCTCCGTTTTAGCCGGCATCTATGGCGACCGGTGACGCCGTCTTTGGACAGCTCCTAGAACTAACTGCATACTCTGAGCGGTGCCCTGTTTTGACTGTTATAAAACACGGGATACATACAACATTACGCCATCAAATATAATTCCATGTCATACAACAGAAAGAAAATCGCAGGGGAAAATAATACATTCTTTGCTGACTGACACAGATGGATTAAAAAAAGCCGTTGTGAAAACTGGACGAAGACCGCTTGGAGACTAAGTGCGCGGGGCATTATTGTCTTCATTTCATTCAGTCAGGCTGCAATGTCACTGAACAGAGGTTTGGTCTCTTTAATTTTCTTCTATTTGCACCCCATTATAACTATTTTCCGCCAGGCCGTGCGATGTGAAGCGGACACGAGAAGGAGTATGCATAGCCACTGGCTTAAATAGGCCTAAATTTCAGCTCTTAGTGTCTACGACCATACTACGTTGAAAACACCGGTTCTCGTCCGATCACCGAAGTTAAGCAACGTCGGGCCCGGTTAGTACTTGGATGGGTGACCGCCTGGGAATACCGGGTGCCGTAGACGTTCTCTTTTTTTTTTTTCTCTCACACTGCCTTCTTTTCACATTTTTATCCATCTGTTGATTCGTTTATGTTTCTCAACTCCTTCAACTCACAATTTGTGTACTTTACTGCAGCATTTTAGTTCATTCTGCCCTCTCTCCGTTTTAGCCGGCATCTATGGCGACCGGTGACGCCGTCTTTGGACAGCTCCTAGAACTAACTGCATACTCTGAGCGGTGCCCTGTTTTGACTGTTATAAAACACGGGATACATACAACATTACGCCATCAAATATAATTCCATGTCATACAACAGAATGAAAATCGCAGGGGAAAATAATACATTCTTTGCTGACTGACACAGATGGATTAAAAAAAGCCGTGGTGCAAACTGGACGAAGACCGACTGGAGACTAAGTGCGCGGGGCATTACTGTCTTCATTTCATTTAGTCAGGCTACAATGTCACTGAACAGACGTTTGGTCTCTTTAATTTTCTTCTATTTGCACCCCATTATAACTATTTTCCGCCAGGCCGTGCGATGTGAAGCGGACACGAGAAGGAGTATGCATAGCCACTGGCTTAAATAGGCCTAAATTTCAGCTCTTAGTGTGTACGACCATAATACGTTGAAAACACCGGTTCTCGTCCGATCACCGAAGTTAAGCAACGTCGGGCCCGGTTAGTACTTGGATGGGTGACCGCCTGGGAATACCGGGTGCCGTAGACTTTTCTCTTTTTTTTTCTCTCACACTGCCCTCTTTTCACATTTTTATCCATCTGTTGATTCGTTTATGTTTCTCAACTCCTTCAACTCACAATTTGTGTACTTTACTGCAGCAGTTTAGTTCATTCTGGCCTCTCTCCGTTTTAGCCGGCATCTATGGCGACCGGTGACGCCGTCTTTGGACAGCTCCTAGAACTAACTACATACTCTGAGCGGTGCCCTGTTTTGACTGTTATAAAACACGGGATACATACAACATTACGCCATCAAATATAATTCCATGTCATACAACAGAAAGAAAATCGCAGGGGAAAATAATACATTCTTTGCTGACTGACACAGATGGATTAAAAAAAGCCGTGGTGCAAACTGGACGAAGACCGACTGGAGACTAAGTGCGCGGGGCATTACTGTCTTCATTTCATTCAGTCAGGCTACAATGTCACTGAACAGACGGTTGGTCTCTTTAATTTTCTTCTATTTGCACCCCATTATAACTTTTTTCCGCCAGGCCATGCGATGTGAAGCGGACACTAGAAGGAGTATGCATAGCCACTGGCTTAAATAGGCCTAAATTTCAGCTCTGAGTGTCTACGACCATACTACGTTGAAAACACCGGTTCTCGTCCGATCACCGAAGTTAAGCAACGTCGGGCCCGGTTAGTACTTGGATGGGTGACCGCCTGGGAATACCGGGTGCCGTAGACTTTTCTCTTTTTTTTTCTCTCACACTGCCCTCTTTTCACATTTTTATCCATCTGTTGATTCGTTTATGTTTCTCAACTCCTTCAACTCACAATTTGTGTACTTTACTGCAGCAGTTTAGTTCATTCTGCCCTCTCTCCGTTTTAGCCGGCATCTATGGCGACCGGTGACGCCGTCTTTGGACAGCTCCTAGAACTAACTGCATACTCTGAGCGGTGCCCTGTTTTGACTGTTATAAAACACGGGATACATACAACATTACGCCATCAAATATAATTCCATGTCATACAACAGAAAGAAAATCGCAGGGGAAAATAATACATTCTTTGCTGACTGACACAGATGGATTAAAAAAAGCCGTTGTGAAAACTGGACGAAGACCGCTTGGAGACTAAGTGCGCGGGGCATTATTGTCTTCATTTCATTCAGTCAGGCTGCAATGTCACTGAACAGACGGTTGGTCTCTTTAATTTTCTTCTATTTGCACCCCATTATAACTATTTTCCGCCAGGCCGTGCGATGTGAAGCGGACACGAGAAGGAGTATGCATAGCCACTGGCTTAAATAGGCCTAAATTTCAGCTCTGAGTGTCTACGACCATACTACGTTGAAAACACCGGTTCTCGTCCGATCACCGAAGTTAAGCAACGTCGGGCCCGGTTAGTACTTGGATGGGTGACCGCCTGGGAATACCGGGTGCCGTAGACTTTTCTCTTTTTTTTTTTTTCTCTCACACTGCCCTCTTTTCACATTTTTATCCATCTGTTGATTCGTTTATGTTTCTCAACTCCTTCAACTCACAATTTGTGTACTTTAGGCCTACTGCAGCATTTTAGTTCATTCTGCCCTCTCTCCGTTTTAGCCGGCATCTATGGCGACCGGTGACGCCGTCTTTGGACAGCTCCTAGAACTAACTGCATACTCTGAGCGGTGCCCTGTTTTGACTGTTATAAAACACGGGATACATACAACATTACGCCATCAAATATAATTCCATGTCATACAACAGAAAGAAAATCGCAGGGGAAAATAATACATTCTTTGCTGACTGACACAGATGGATTAAAAAAAGCCGTGGTGCAAACTGGACGAAGACCGACTGGAGACTAAGTGCGCGGGGCATTATTGTCTTCATTTCATTCAGTCAGGCTACAATGTCACTGAACAGACGTTTGGTCTCTTTAATTTTCTTCTATTTGCACCCCATTATAACTATTTTCCGGCAGGAAGTGCGATGTGAAGCGGACACGAGAAGGAGTATGGATAGCCACTGGCTTAAATAGGCCTAAATTTCAGCTCCTAGTGTCTACGACCATACTACGTTGAAAACACCGGTTCTCGTCCGATCACCGAAGTTAAGCAACGTCGGGCCCGGTTAGTACTTGGATGGGTGACCGCCTGGGAATACCGGGTGCCGTAGACTTTTCTCTTTTTTTTTTTCTCTCACACTGCCCTCTTTTCACATTTTTATCCATCTGTTGATTCGTTTATGTTTCTCAACTCCTTCAACTCACAATTTGTGTACTTTACTGCAGCATTTTAGTTCATTCTGCCCTCTCTCCGTTTTAGCCGGCATCTATGGCGACCGGTGACGCCGTCTTTGGACAGCTCCTAGAACTAACTGCATACTCTGAGCGGTGCCCTGTTTTGACTGTTATAAAACACGGGATACATACAACATTACGCCATCAAATATAATTCCATGTCATACAACAGAAAGAAAATCGCAGGGGAAAATAATACATTCTTTGCTGACTGACACAGATGGATTAAAAAAAGCCGTGGTGCAAACTGGACGAAGACCGACTGGAGACTAAGTGCGCGGGGCATTATTGTCTTCATTTCATTCAGTCAGGCTGCAATGTCACTGAACAGACGTTTGGTCTCTTTAATTTTCTTCTATTTGCACCCCATTATAACTATTTTCCGCCAGGCCGTGCGATGTGAAGCGGACACGAGAAGGAGTATGCATAGCCACTGGCTTAAATAGGCCTAAATTTCAGCTCCTAGTGTCTACGACCATACTACGTTGAAAACACCGGTTCTCGTCCGATCACCGAAGTTAAGCAACGTCGGGCCCGGTTAGTACTTAGATGGGTGACCGCCTGGGAATACCGGGTGCCGTAGACTTTTCTCTTTTTTTTTTTTTCTCTCACACTGCCCTCTTTTCACATTTTTATCCATCTGTTGATTCGTTTATGTTTCTCAACTCCTTCAACTCACAATTTGTGTACTTTACTGCAGCATTTTAGTTCATTCTGCCCTCTCTCCGTTTTAGCCGGCATCTATGGCGACCGGTGACGCCGTCTTTGGACAGCTCCTAGAACTAACTGCATACTCTGAGCGGTGCCCTGTTTTGACTGTTATAAAACACGGGATACATACAACATTACGCCATCAAATATAATTCTATGTCATACAACAGAAAGAAAATCGCAGGGGAAAATAATACATTCTTTGCTGACTGACACAGATGGATTAAAAAAAGCCGTGGTGCAAACTGGACGAAGACCGACTGGAGACTAAGTGCGCGGGGCATTATTGTCTTCATTTCATTCAGTCAGGCTACAATGTCACTGAACAGACGTTTGGTCTCTTTAATTTTCTTCTATTTGCACCCCATTATAACTATTTTCCGCCAGGCCGTGCGATGTGAAGCGGACACGAGAAGGAGTATGCATAGCCACTGGCTTAAATAGGCCTAAATTTCAGCTCTTAGTGTCTACGAACATACTACGTTGAAAACACCGGTTCTCGTCCGATCACCGAAGTTAAGCAACGTCGGGCCCGGTTAGTACTTGGATGGGTGACCGCCTGGAAATACCGGGTGCCGTAGACTTTTCTCTTTTTTTTTTTCTCTCACACTGCCTTCTTTTCACATTTTTATCCATCTGTTGATTCGTTTATGTTTCTCAACTCCTTCAACTCACAATTTGTGTACTTTACTGCAGCATTTTAGTTCATTCTGCCCTCTCTCCGTTTTAGCCGGCATCTATGGCGACCGGTGACGCCGTCTTTGGACAGCTCCTAGAACTAACTGCATACTCTGAGCGGTGCCCTGTTTTGACTGTTATAAAACACGGGATACATACAACATTACGCCATCAAATATAATTCCATGTCATACAACAGAAAGAAAATCGCAGGGGAAAATAATACATTCTTTGCTGACTGACACAGATGGATTAAAAAAAGCCGTGGTGCAAACTGGACGAAGACCGACTGGAGACTAAGTGCGCGGGGCATTACTGTCTTCATTTCATTCAGTCAGGCTACAATGTCACTGAACAGACGTTTGGTCTCTTTAATTTTCTTCTATTTGCACCCCATTATAACTATTTTCCGCCAGGTCGTGCGATGTGAAGCGGACACGAGAAGGAGTATGCATATCCACTGGCTTAAATAGGCCTAAATTTCAGCTCTTAGTGTCTACGACCATAATACGTTGAAAACACCGGTTCTCGTCCGATCACCGAAGTTAAGCAACGTCGGGCCCGGTTAGTACTTGGATGGGTGACCGCCTGGGAATACCGGGTGCCGTAGAGTTTTCTCTTTTTTTTTTCTTTCACACTGCCCTCTTTTCACATTTTACCCATCTGTTGATTCGTTTATGTTTTTCAACTCCTTCAACTCACAATTTGTGTACTTTACTGCAGCAGTTTAGTTCATTCTGGCCTCTCTCCGTTTTAGTCGGCATCTATGGCGACCGGTGACGCCGTCTTTGGACAGCTCCTAGAACTAACTGCATACTCTGAGCGGTGCCCTGTTTTGACTGTTATAAAACACGGGATACATACAACATTACGCCATCAAATATAATTCCATGTCATACAACAGAAAGAAAATCGCAGGGGAAAATAATACATTCTTTGCTGACTGACACAGATGGATTAAAGAAAGCCGTGGTGCAAACTGGACGAAGACCGACTGGAGACTAAGTGCGCGGGGCATTACTGTCTTCATTTCATTCAGTCAGGCTACAATGTCACTGAACAGACGGTTGGTCTCTTTAATTTGCTTCTATTTGCACCCCATTATAACTATTTTCCGCCAGGCCATGCGATGTGAAGCGGACCCGAGAAGGAGTATGCATAGCCACTGGCTTAAATAGGCCTAAATTTCAGCTCTGAGTGTCTACGACCATACTACGTTGAAAACACCGGTTCTCGTCCGATCACCGAAGTTAAGCAACGTCGGGCCCGGTTAGTACTTGGATGGGTGACCGCCTGGGAATACCGGGTGCCGTAGACTTTTCTCTTTTTTTTTTTCTCTCACACTGCCCTCTTTTCACATTTTTATCCATCTGTTGATTCGTTTATGTTTCTCAACTCCTTCAACTCACAATTTGTGTACTTTACTGCAGCATTTTAGTTCATTCTGCCCTCTCTCCGTTTTAGCCGGCATCTATGGCGACCGGTGACGCCGTCTTTGGACAGCTCCTAGAACTAACTGCATACTCTGAGCGGTGCCCTGTTTTGACTGTTATAAAACACGGGATACATACAACATTACGCCATCAAATATAATTCCATGTCATACAACAGAAAGAAAATCGCAGGGGAAAATAATACATTCTTTGCTGACTGACACAGATGGATTAAAAAAAGCCGTTGTGAAAACTGGACGAAGACCGCTTGGAGACTAAGTGCGCGGGGCATTATTGTCTTCATTTCATTCAGTCAGGCTGCAATGTCACTGAACAGAGGTTTGGTCTCTTTAATTTTCTTCTATTTGCACCCCATTATAACTATTTTCCGCCAGGCCGTGCGATGTGAAGCGGACACGAGAAGGAGTATGCATAGCCACTGGCTTAAATAGGCCTAAATTTCAGCTCTTAGTGTCTACGACCATACTACGTTGAAAACACCGGTTCTCGTCCGATCACCGAAGTTAAGCAACGTCGGGCCCGGTTAGTACTTGGATGGGTGACCGCCTGGGAATACCGGGTGCCGTAGACGTTCTCTTTTTTTTTTTTCTCTCACACTGCCTTCTTTTCACATTTTTATCCATCTGTTGATTCGTTTATGTTTCTCAACTCCTTCAACTCACAATTTGTGTACTTTACTGCAGCATTTTAGTTCATTCTGCCCTCTCTCCGTTTTAGCCGGCATCTATGGCGACCGGTGACGCCGTCTTTGGACAGCTCCTAGAACTAACTGCATACTCTGAGCGGTGCCCTGTTTTGACTGTTATAAAACACGGGATACATACAACATTACGCCATCAAATATAATTCCATGTCATACAACAGAATGAAAATCGCAGGGGAAAATAATACATTCTTTGCTGACTGACACAGATGGATTAAAAAAAGCCGTGGTGCAAACTGG